>OX940799.1:20839185-21037803 GCA_954870605.1 Acer campestre | reverse complement strand
ACAGGGAGCATCCGGCTACCCAAGAAAGGAACCAAGGTCAATACGCCCATAACGCGCCATGTGTGAATCGAGTTCGGGGTCGAGGGCACCCAAATCCCCAAGTACTAGGAAACGTTGAGATCAAGGTCTAGAGGTCACCGATACCGCATCGTCTCGATTCCTAATACCTAGAAAGTACCAATACCAAGGCCCACAGTGTGCAACACTCCGATATCGTGATCTGCTAGACTGACCTACCACGCAGTCACCATCCATTCCATAGGGTTTACAAACAAGGTAAGGGGATCTCGACACATCAAAGGAGAAAGCTATCAAGAAAGGAAGGACCAGTACACTAGGGAACCAAGACCGTGCCATAAAGAGAGCAGCATGTATTAAAATCCAAACACAAGGAAAGTTGACCTCTTTCCGCCACTCATGAACTCCATTTAAATGGAAATGGTTAACTCTGTCAGTCACACCATAAAGGGAAACAAATCACTTGATTTTGGAATAATTCCTTGGCCTAAACAAAGCCACCATCAATGCCAAATCAATATCCCTTTGATTGCTAAATTGATTGACTAAATTAAAGGAATAGACAGTAAGAAAAGGGACCTATAAATACTACAAGACCCTCTAAAGAAGAGGGGGCAGAATCAGAAAGAGTTTTTTCCAATTATCGACTAGCACTAATCTGCTATCACCTATTGTGTCAAGAACACCATTATACCATCATTGTATTACTCAATTGTATATCAAAAGTTGTTAATCGGAAATTCGTTCCTCTAACATTTTTCATTTTTTTTATTATTATTATCGTGAATTTGTTTGTAGTGCTATTTTGAAGTGGTTAATTTAAGTAACTACGATAAAATACTATGGATTTTTTTTTTTTTAGGGGGGGTGGGGGAAGAGTTTTGGATTTGTTTTGGTTAGAATTGCAAAGAAGAAATACTTGTTGTTTTTGAACATTTCATTTCTTATAGTGGCAAGTGCTCTTTTGATTGTATATTTAACCTCTTCAGAGATTTGTTCTTAGTAGTTGTAATTCCTTCAACAGAAGCAATGATCTGTAAAAATTAGATGACTGCAGAGACAAATGCTTTTACCTGAAATCATATAACTCATGTTTCTCTTAAGGCTTTATGGACTATCTTCGCCTTTTTTTTTTTACTGCAATTTGAGAAGTTTTCCTCTTTTGGGTCATTGTTTGTTGCTTCTTTGGCTTCTTGTTCTGTTATATCTGGGAAAACAGCCTCTACTTTTGTTCTTCCATTGAAATCTTATCAAGGCTATTGAAGTTGTCCCAAAAAATTGCTGGTGTCACACTCTTGCCTCTCGGCAATGGTGCCTCAAATGTCTTTCCTAGTTTTGTTTTGTTTATAGGTAGCGGGACAAATGACACTCCCAATACAATGCTGGGACGGGATACCTTTGTGACTTGTGTTGTGGTTCGAATCATAAGCATCTGTGTTGGTAAAAATCATGCAAGTTAGCAAATGTGCTTCATGATTCTGGTTCTTGCATCTTTAATTGTGATACTATTCAAAAAGTGTTGCCATCTTTTAGGATCATCATCATCATGTTGATGTGTGCTTATGTATATACATCAGATGCCCGTTCACATACCAAGGAGATTGACAATTCATGTTGTTTGTGAGAAGAGATTGTCCAATTAAGGGAAATAAACTAATCTCCAATTACAACCTAACTTGATTTTATTTATTTTTTAAAGGAAAATATTATATATTATTTCATTTAATAAACTTTTTTTTTTTTAAAAAAAATACATATGTTAATTACTCAAATTTAGGTAAAAATGTTAAAATGTTTCAACCAATAATTGCAAACATGTTCAACAGCTCCTTTGGAAGGATAAAATTGTCATATCATAGTTAAAATAACTTTTAAAATACTCCAAACAAACAGTTTACTTGTCTGTTTGGAAGAGCTTATCTACTGGCTAAAAGAGCTTTTTAAATTAAAAAGCTCTTTTTAATTTTTTTTTATATCGTTTAGTTGTCATTCAGTAGAGCTTCTGGATGATTAAAAATGCTATTTTACATCTACTTGGAGAAGCCCAAATTTAAAGCTTTTCCAAGTAGATCTTTTAGAGTTTTTTTAACAACACTAAAATCTCCAATATAACCCTATAATTTAATATTTATTAGAGTATTTTGGTAATTCTATCATTAATAAAGCTCTTTTTTTAATTAAAAATCAAACGACCAACGACTTTCATTTAAAAGCTCTACCTCTAAAAGATCGACTTTCATTTAAAAGCTCTACCTCTAAAAGATCTACTTTTAAAAGGTCTACCTCAAAAAGATCTACTTGAAAAGCTCTTCCAAACATACACTTAAGCTCTTTTGAATACAAAAGCTCTTTTAAAATACATTATCCAAATAGTTACCGAAAAGTTTAAGC
This sequence comes from Acer campestre, assembly GCA_954870605.1. NCBI lineage: Eukaryota > Viridiplantae > Streptophyta > Magnoliopsida > Sapindales > Sapindaceae > Acer > Acer campestre. Next base: position 21,035,394 of record OX940799.1, on the reverse strand, counting down.
TTTTACTTCTATTCTTCTACTGTCAAAAGCTAAAAGTAAAAGCTATCTCAAACGAGTCATATTTACAGCTTTCTTCCAATTCCCTTCTTCTACTGTTAAAAGCTAAAAGTAAAAGTTATCTCAAACGAGCCATGTTTACAACTTTCTTCCAAAGTTTCTTCCATTAGACTCATATTTTTTTTTATAGACTTATATCTTAGAAATACATCTTCTTCTTCTTTTTTTCCCTTTAACAAATCATCAATTTTGTTTTCTATGATTAAAAACACATTATTCAAAAGCCCAGAATTTGACAAAGAGAATGAAGATGATATGGTTGACACATCTGTGATCTGCACTATAAAAAGACAATCCTATTATATGATGTTACAATCAATATGTGAATTTATTCCTTTTTAAAAAATAAATAAATTATGAGGGCTCTTCGGTGGTTAATGGTTGAGTTGGTATCTTTCAAAACTATAGAGCCTTTGTGAATGATTGCTTTGCTATTCCTCTTGGTTAGGTTTTCACGTTTGAGGCCGAGCTTTTGACAGCCTCGTTGGCCATTAATTTTGCTTGGAAGTATATTTGGCATTGGATTTGGCTTAAGAGCGACTCTTCTTATGTGATTCAGCTTCTTTCTTCACGTTCTGAGATGGTTCCTTGGAGGGTTCGTCAAGCGTGGTAGCACTGTATGTTCTAGATCTCGTAGATGGATTTTCAAGTTTCCCATACTTTCAAGGAGGGGAATCAAGTTACATATGCGTTTTCTAAGCATGCTTTGGAGCTACAGGCTGATTCTTGGTGGTTCTCTGCCCCGCTGTTCTTATTTAGGTGGCAATGACTGCATGAGCTGAGAGTCTTTTTTTTTTTATTCTTTTTTTTTCTTTTTGGCGTGGCCCGCGTGCTTCTTTTTGTTTAGGGTTGTTTTTACCCTAGTTCTTCGTGCTATGTTACTTTTTGTCGCTCTTTATTTTTCTATTCTTTTTATATATATGGATACTACATAAGGGTTTTTTAGCATATAATTGCTTGTGATGTTTTTTCCCTTTAGGTTAGTCCAATTTTATTAAATATATATATATATATATATTATATATGAGTAGAAAGTGATTATGGGTGTATCTCACACTCTCACAGGCGTGTAGTAATTTGTTTGTGAATTTGATTATAAGTTTTTTTTTTTTTTTTTTTTTAAATGTAGTCTAGGGATATTTTGGTAATATAATTTTTTATATTAAAAGGTGGGTGCAAGGAGGGTTTTTCTTGGGTGGCAATAAAGCCACCCTTCTTTGAAAAGTTGAATACATATATGAATATTGAGTGTAATTTCCTCTTTATATACTACCCTTGGTTCCCCACTCCATTCCGGTTGGACGTTTACACTCCATCCATTCAAATCATGTCATGTTTTATACACCCCAACTCCCAAGTGTAAACCCCCAGCAGCACATGCCATAGACCCAGTTTGAGAATGCTTCTTGAAATATTTTTGGGGCTAAAAGTGATTCCTAATCAAACCTAGGGTGTTTGGTAAATTTTCAAGGAAGTGCTTTTGGTCACTTTTGGCTTCCCTAACAACAGTTTTAAGAAGCTATTTTTTGTAGCTTTTATAAAACTGCTTTCCATGAAGCAGTAATGAAAAGAGAATAGATTATTGATATATACGCAATATATATGGCAACAGATTAAAAAAAAAAAAAAGTAATAATGTGTTATGGTTACATAAAAATAAAACAAATTATTTATTTATTTTATAACATGTTTATGATCACACAAAAATAAAACAAATTATTTATTTTATAACATGTTTATGGTCATACAAAAATAAAACAAATTATTTATTTCCAAAGCATCTTCAATATTCATTTATGACCTTTCTAGTAATTTTGCACAATCAAGCACTTTTTACTTACAGTTTAATAAACACATTGAAACTGCTTTAGATTCTCACAACACTTTTAAAAATCAGTTTACCAAACACTCAATTGATTCTTCTCATAGGAAATTCAAAAGCAATTCCCCCCACAGCACAGCAACGCCAAACTAAGCCTACATCTTGAATTTCATAATAATTATCAAGTTCAGGATTTCAACACATCTTTTTATGTTAAATAGACTTTGTAACACTATAAAGTGATATGTATAATCTCCCAAAAGTATGTCACATAACAATGCAAAATGAGCTCTATAATGTTATAGAGTCGATCTCGCACGAAAAACAAAAAAGGAAATTGTGGGAATCTCACATGTGTAACCTCCTCTTTATATCCGTACATAAATACATACACCACTAGGTGTCGTTTGATAGGATACAAAGCATTTCACCAATGTGAATTGTAATTTGCAATCTCTGCTTTGGGAAGTAAAATTACAAGATAGTGGTGTGAATGTGTGATTGAAGATGGATTGTACAACATTAATATAATATTATATGTTTAAGAATTACATAGTTTGTGTTGGAAGCGAAGAGTTTTAAGACTTATGAACTTTTAGGAGGAGAAGATAAAACAAGGAGAATTTTAATATAAGAGAACTCTTTATTATTATTTCTCAAATTTTTTGGCTTGATACAAAATGAGGAACCTTACCCCTATTTATAATAGTAGCACCTCCTTAACCAATGGCTAGGATTATGCCACCACACATTTAATCTAGTGGTTACAATTAAGTGTTTAGAATTTTCTTCTAAAATATCTATGACTCTAGAATACTCTTATACTCTAGAATATTCTTACAACTATCTAGATTTTTCCTAAATAATAATCTAGAACAAACTTCTAGAAACTAGGCCTATTGGGCTTAATTAATTGAACATTTATTTTAAGCCCAATAATTTTGGATCAAATCAAGTTTAATTATCCAACATCAACCCCCACCCCCCCCCCCCCCCCCAAAAAAAAAAAAAAAAAAAAACCTTGATTTGTTATTCCAAGTAAGCTTCTCAACTTGACAAAATCTTCATGCTTGAGTGGCTTAGTGAAGATATTAGATACTTGATCCTGAGATTTTACATACTCCAATTATACATCTTTTCTTGTGATGCACTCTCTTATGTAGTGATAACGTGTATCAAATTGTTCGCTTCGATCATGGAAGACTAGATTTTTAGTTAGGGCCATCGCTGATTTATTGCCAACCATTACTTCAGTTGGCTCCTCTTGTGTCATGCCCAACTCCTTTAAGAAGCTTCTCAACCAAATCGCTTGACACACACATGATATGGCAGCCACATATTCTGTTTCATAAGTAGATAGTGTGACTATCGGCTGCTTCTTTGACATCCAAGTAAATGCAGTGTCTCCTAGGAAGAACACAAATCCAGTAGTGCTTTTTCGATCATCCAAGTCTCCAGCCCAGTCACTATCACTATATCCAAGAAGTTTATAATCATTAGATTGATAGTAAAACATCCCAAAGTTTATCGTACCTTTGATGTGGCGAAGTATTCTCTTAGCCGTCTTTAGATGAGTGGTTGTTAGAGACTCCATGTAACGACTAACTAGTCCAACGACATAGAGAATATCCGGTCTCGTAAAAGTCAAGTAGCGTAAACTTCCAACCAAGCTCTTGAAGCTTGTTGCATCAACGGGTTCTCCTTCATCATGCTTGGATAACTTAACTCCACATTCTATTGGTGTGCTTCCAGGTTTGCAATCATTCATCTTGAGCTTCTTAAGCAACTCTCTTGCATAGCCTTCTTGGGCAATGAACACACCATCTTCCTTTGCTTTACTTTTATGCCAAGATAGTATGACATTAGCCCAATATCAGAAGAGTGTGAGATCTCCTATTATCTCGGTGTTCTCATAAATTTCTTGTAGGCTCCTTGCACGCGACTTGCTTCTTTCATTCATAGATGGTGGTGAATCTCCAACAACTGTTATTGGTGAAGTATGTGGAGTGGCAGATTCTGGTTGATCTTCACTTGCTTGCTCCAAGCTTTGTTGCATGTCTTCTTCAATATATGGATTGAAGTTATAAGTTTCATCAGGTTTCCAAAATCTCAATGGCCTTCTTCATCAAACTCCATGTCTCGACTTATTACAGTCTTCTTAGTATTTGGGTTGTATAGCTTATAGCCTTTAGAGCTTTAGTCATACCCGATGAAGATGAACTTCTTACTTTTGTCATCGAGCTTAGTTCTTATCTCATCAGGCACATGCACATAACATATACTCCCAAATACTTTTAAATGAGGAATCCCAGGTTTTCTTCTACTCCATGCTTCTTGTGGCATCTTTCCCCACACACTTCTTGTTGGTGAGCGATTGGACAAGTAAATTTTCAAGAAGCTTTGCAAAATAAGAAGTGAAGAGATGCAATGGATGAGGAGATCAAAGCAATTAGGAAGAATAATACTTGGGAGCTTGCATCACTTCCAAAAGGACAGAAGGCAATTGGTGTAAAATGGGTGTACAAGGCAAAGAAAAATGCTAATGGAGAGATTGAGCGATACAAAGCAAAACTCGTGGCAAAAGGCTATAGTGAAAGGGCTGGAATCGACTATGATGAGGTATCTGCTCCTATTGCCCGCTTGGAAATTATAAGATTAATTATCTCTATAGCTGCTCAAAATAGGTGGAAAATCTACCAAATGGATGTCAAGTCTGCTTTCTTGAATGGAGTCCTTGAAGAAGAGGTCTACATTGAGCAACCATTGGGCTACAAGGTGAAAGGTCATGAAGATAAAGTTCTCAAGTTGAAAAAGACACTCTATGGATTAGAGCAAGAACCAAGGGCAGGGAATAGTCGAATTGATAAATACTTCCAAGAACACAACTTCACAAAATGCCCACATGAGCATGCATTTTATGTGAAGATTAAAGATGGAGATGTCTTAATAACGTGTTTGTATGTGGATGACTTAATCTTCACAGGGAATAATCCAAGCATGTTTGAAGAGTTCAAGAAAGAAATGACTAGAGAGTTCGAGATGACAGATATTGGGCTAATGTCATACTATCTTGGCATAGAAGTAGAGCAAAAGGAAGATGGTGTGTTCATTAGCCCAATATATGTCATCTCGAACTCTCTAGTCATTTCTTTCTTGAACTCTTCAAACATGCTTGGATTATTCCCTGTGAAGATTAAGTCATCCACATACAAACACGTTATTAAGACATCTCCATCTTTAATCTTCACATAAAATGCATGCTCATGTGGACATTTTGTGAAGTTGTGTTCTTGGAAATATTTATCAATCCGACTATTTCATGCCCTTGGTGCTTGCTCTGATACCACTTTGTTGGAAGCGAAGAGTTTTAAGACTTAGGATCTTTTAGGAGAAGAAGTTAAAACAAGAAGAATTTTAGTAGAAGAGAACTTTTTGTTATTATTTCTCAAATTTTTTGGCTTGATACAAAATGAGGAACCTTACCCCTATTTATACTAGTAGCACCTCCTTAACCAGTGGCTAGGATTATGCCACCACACATTTAATCTAGTGGTTACAATTAAGTGTCTAGAATTTTCTTCTAAAATATCTATGACTCTATAATACTCTTATACTCTAGAATATTCATACAACTATCTAGATTTTTCCTAAATAATAATCTAGAACAAACTTCTAGAAACTAAGTCTATTGGGCTTAATTAATTGGACATTTATTTTAAGCCCAATAATTTTGGATCAAATTAAGTTTAATTATCCAACAGTTTGTGTTTATTAGATTTGTCTACTCTAACTTATAAGTGGTTACTAAAGACTAAGGTCTCAAATCTCAATAACAAATAGCAATATCCCAAGAATGGTGTTGGAGGGAATTGTAACTGTCAAAAGATTGTCCTGAGGACTGAATTTGAAGTCTTCATGTTTGGAGTTAACAAAGCAAGACATTGGCTTTGTACTAGAGTATGCTCCAAATCTCCCTCCTCCTCTTCCCTTGATGAGTATTCTACAGTCAGAAGAAGAATAACTAATCCACTCCACTGACTCTACAGCTACTCCTGAATTGTACATGTTCATCAACCCCATTGCTGCAAACTCTATCTTTTTATTGTAAACCTGTACAAATTTTCGTATTCGTTTTAGTATATCATTAGTCCCCAAGTAGGTGAGCTGAAAACTGAAATGGATTGACCAACCTTAATAGGAGACACGGCGAAGACATCGCATTGCATAGCTTTTAGAGCAACACCAAATGATTCTTCGTTTGGTAATCGAAAAAGAGAGCCTGAAATTTCATTTAGACATGTAAAAATATAACTAATGATTCATATATCCATTTCCACATGTAATGTAACAAGGTCAAGTCTACCTGAATTGAAGGAAAAAACTGCACAATCTCCAGTCCACTGCTTCCCTGAAACCTCTTCAAAGTATTCTATGTCCGCTGGGGAGACCTTCCCAGAAATCTTGCCACTAACATAGTGTTTTCCAGACAAGGCCAAGTGCCTGCTCCTTGGCAGTTGAAGATGCCAATGACCGGTGCATTTGTTCAAATTCCAAATTTTGAGAAGGCTACGGATAGTAAAACACAAAAGTGGTGAGAAAAGACAAAAAAAAAAACTAACGAAAAAGCATAGGTATGATCGAAGTGGAGATACGTAACCTCTTCCCATCCATGACTGGATCACTGAATAAACAATCGCGTGTTGGTCTTCAAGGGTACTTAGCTCTAAGAACTGAACCATCAGCAAGTACAAGCCTTTTAATTATCTTGAAATCATGCTTGCCAGGTTTATCACTGTTACAGAAATTAAAAATTAAAATTTATAATCATGTTTGCAACAAACAGAAATTCTGAATAAGCAAATAATTTAAATGAGTTCTGAGAATCTTTATAAACTTCTCCTAAGGGTAATGATCTTACCTCACGTACACTCCGCAACCTCCAGCAGCTCTAGCAACAGCATGACACTCAGCTGCACAATGGAGGCTCTGCAAGTTGTCAAAGAAGTTGATCAATTAACACTTAACAGGTAAACAAAAGAGTAAAACATAAATCATTAGAAGGCCATGACATGACATACATAGAACATGTCCCAATCTGGGACAACAACTTCACCGAGGAATATGCTGTTAAAGGCTACAGCAGCTATGTGCAGTGTCTGTGTTGTTGGATTTTTGGGATAGTAATCATCAGATGCTCTTGTAATAGCACTTCTTTTTGAGCTGCAATTACAAAAGTAAAATAAAATTCAAACAAATATTATGGCAAGGTGATATCATCATAAATATGAAATTTAAAGAGAAACCAAAACCAATAATTGAATCTCAGAATGTAAACTACTCCTGAATCCTGATCACGTACTGGTAAATTGTGGCGGTGCTCTGGCCCATGCAGCAGATTATGCTGTTGTCTTGGAAGTTGGTGGCTATTGAGTCCTCAAGTGCTTGTTGGAAGTGTCTCGTAAGGGAGACTCTGCCTCCTAAGCCAGTGCTAATGGTTTCCAAAATGTTCTGGACATCAACCTTAACACCATCCACATCCTGTGAAGCCAGGTATTTGTGTAGATCATCATAAAATTGAGATGCTTTTGAAGGATCAATTGTGCCGACACCATACTTGTCCATGCAATCCATGGATATATCTCTCATATTTGCCAAATTCCCTGGCGACTGTACTGGGTATCTCAAAGTTGGATTATACTTTTCAGTTCCTGCAGCATCTGTGTTGAAAATTTTAAAAATAAAAAATAAAAAAATAAAAATAGAAATAGGAAATCCATGAAATAAACCATTTTTAAAAATATGGCTACTGCCACTTGTGGACAGTCATACCATGGAACATCCATAAATAAACATAAAAAACCATAAACGTGAAAATGAAAAACATAAGAAACCATTTGATGAAAAAACTTTCTTTTATTCGACCATTAACCATACATCCCATGCCATTTTTCTGGCTTACCATTTACAATGCCCGAAGGGGATATATATACAAAATACAAAGTAATGTGCTACCATTAGATCACACATTACATTGGTCATCTAACGAACAATATGCTACCATAAACTAGCAACCCATACCTGGATGCTACAATAACATGACACAGCCATACCTAAGACCATAACATTACCAACTACAATAAAAGTAATACATTTCAAGTAATTTAAACTAGAACTAAATAGTACAATCAATTCAATTTGAACTAAACTAACATAACAATACCATTACTTAAACCATAACTAAACCATAAGCCATACCATAACTCAACCATAGTTAAACCATAACCATAAGCCATCCATAATTGATCCATGAGCCATACCATAACTATAAAGTATTTAAGAAAAGTTTCATATTTCCAACAATCTGGAACAAGGCCACCCCAGTAACCCATCAAAGCATGCCATACATAGACGTACCTGGGTATCTCAGATTGAAATATCATGAAGTTGGCAACATATTTAACTTGAGTCTTGAGAGATGACATTGTAGAAAGCTTACTTAAGCCCAAAAGTCTTCTTAATATCCCAAACAAAATCCTTAAGACAAGTTTGCGCCTCATTTGCTGTTCCCCGGAACTTACTGTTTTCTTTGATGCTGACTAGTCTGCCACCAAACCTGCAATTTGGGCAAGGTTGGACATATGAGCAAGCAGAATAATAATAATAATAATAATAATAAACTTACTGTGATCCTTCAACATATGTCTCCCCTTTCTTCTGGAACTCATTACTTGTATCCTGCCACCCATCATCTATTATCAACAACTTTGCTGGAGTGCCTCCCTCGGATAAACTGAGACAAACAAAGTTGTGAAAAGAAATGACAAGCTTGTTGGCCTTTTCCTGTATAATTTGAAGAAATGATATATGACAGATTAGACTAACCTCTTTAGGCCCTCTTTGATTCCTTTAGGATTCACATCTTGATAAAAAGCATCCCAGGTGCACCAACCAAACCAATCTAACATTCCCGGAATCTTCATTTAAAAAAAAATAATAAATAAATAATAATAATAATAATAATAATTCAAGTTTAAACATTTTCTTCGACAGGATTCATACAGTGTGCTGTATCTTGACCTGTTTCGTTTCTCGTAGAGCAAATGTTCCCATGTGTTTCTCCAAAATCCTGCATATGATCCGAAGTGCATAGGTAGTTTATGAAATTCAAGTTAAAGTTAGCTGAGAGAGGTGACCTACTTCATAGATTGATTAACCAAATCAAAGGGATGGTCTCCAAAATTGACAAAAACTGCTTGGAGGGACTCAGAGGTAACTATAGCAGGGTCACCTATGGAAATTGGAAAGGAAGTGACATCATGATATAAGAGAATAAGTGTAAACATATGAATCTGAAAATATTACCACTTTCAAGACAAAACTCAAGTTCATTTGATGAGTTCCTCTGCAGACTGCTTCTAAATTGGCCATCTAGCAAGGGCAGGAAAAGTATATAACAAGTTTGTCCTTCCAGGAGCAGCATCTGAGTTTCGATAGGAATGTCACTTCCAGAATTGCCAACTCGCGGTATCATCCACTAAAGCTTGAATCTAAATAGACACAGTAGTCTGACATCCCTGAATCATGCAAAGTGCAAACACAATAAATCAATAAAATCCAATTGAGACATGATTTCAAACAGTAAATAGAAGGCATACTGAATGACTCCAAGCTTGAAAACATGGCGTGAAAGGCTTTGAGTGGAAGTAGCGCCAATAAATGCTGATGTACCGGTCAATGGAGTGACAAGTGTTGGAAATTTAAAAATAAAAAATAAAAATTGAGTCCATGAAATATCATCAAACATAAAAATCCATAAAAACCAATTTTGAAAATACATCAATAACATAAAAAATAAAATACCATGAAAATCCATAAAACCATAAACCAAGTTCTGATACCTCTGCTGAGATATCAGCCATCCATATTCTGATACTTCTGCTAAAGATATCAGACCATCCATAAAAAACCATAACCATACCATAAAAACCATCAATAAACATAAATAACCATAAACATGAAAGAGGGAAACATAAGAAAACATATTTTCTGAAAACCTTTTTTATTTGACCATTAACCATACATCCCATGCCATCTCTTTGTATGGCTCATACATTTACAATGCCTGAAGGGGGGGTTATATAGAAAATACAGAAAAAATGTGCTATCATTAGATCGCACAGTACATTATTCATCCAACGGATGAGATGCTACAATAAACTGGCACTCTGCCAGATATTTTCCATTATAATAAATGATCGGTGCATTCACCGAGACATGAAGAAAAATGGAGACATTTCTAGAAGTCTTTAAACAATTTGAGACTTCTCTAGAAATCTTGAAAGTAACAAATAATTACAATCAAATGAAACTAAACCATAACCATTCAATTACATAAACCATAATCATTCCATAAACTTAACCATGATTAAACCATAACCATAGGCCATAAACCATAGTTAATCCATGAGCCATCCATGAGCCATAAGCCATGAGCCATCCATAATTAAACCATGAGCCATAACACAAGCTATCCATAATTAATCCATAACCATAAAGTATTTATGCAAAGTTTTAGATTTCCAACAAGAAGTATATTCTCAGGGACACCTCTCAATATATCTTTGCTATTCAAGACAGGTCTTCCATTCATAAACATAGAGTGTCTCCATGTCTGCCTTTGTTTCTGGGCCAAAAACTGACAATTCAGCTTCAGAGACGGAGAAGCTGGTGCAGAGAAAATATTCATGTTTGTGTTTTGAATAATAATACTAGTGTCTGACCGTTGGAAACAGTTATTCGAGGAAGAAGATATGTGAGTAAGTTGATGAAGCTATTATGTTTCAATCTTCTTTGGGAGTCAAATACCCCCTCATTTTTTTAGCTCTCTCTCACCCCACATTTCATGAGACTATAGATTAAATTGGATTTTTTTTCAATTTAATTTATCAATTATCTTTTTGCCTCCAAGTCAGCACAAGAAGCCAAATCAACAAGCCAGCCAAACATATTCTCTTTTATCAACAAATTGATCTGGAGTGTGGAGACTGATATAACTAATAAGACAGAATGAGAGAAAAAAAAATCTGTTAATTTTACTGTATTTACATTTGCAAAGACGAAAATCATTTTATTTTACTAGCTGAATAATTTTAAATAAAAAACTTGAGAAAATAAAAATAAAACTAGGAGGCAGCAACTACAATTGGGCTCCTGACATAGTGTTTCCCATCTGTCCATGTTAAACCTCCAAAGGTGTAGTTTTTCGCTGCACAAGGCCACTTGGCTTTCAGAGTCACCTTGAAGCTCTTCTCTTCTCCAATTTTCTCATATCTCAATATATTTGGCTCAACACTAACTGAAATTCCAAGTGGTTCGCGGACACAGGCTGCATACGTGCCTGGTGACCCTACATTCTTCAGTTTACGAGTCACGGTGACTGACCCTGAGAGTTTAGGCACTGTGATTGAAGGGTAGTTGAAGTCCAGGATGTTATTTGCTGGTGATGGACATTCATAGGTACCTCCTGAGAAGGGTTCAATCATGGTCTGGTTGTATCCAACGGAACAAAGGAAGTCCAAGTAATCGTTGGTGCTCAAGTCATAAACCAATCCAGGGTCCATGGCACGGTTTGGTCTTATGTGTCCACCTCCATAACCGAAAGGTGTTGCCTTCACTAGTGAGGCATTAAGCATTGGATTCACAGTGTTGTCCCTTGTTCGTGCGGTGGTCGTGATTGCAGATCTGATTGCAGCTGGACTCCAATCTGGGTGGAGTGTCTTAAGAAGGCCAGCAACCCCAGAAACATGAGGACAAGACATGGATGTCCCTGAATCAGTATTGAAAGGGACCCTGCGGTTGTCGAAGGTTAGACCTGTAGGGCTTGTTGCTTCACTGTAGGCAGCTATGATGTTCACTCCAGGTGCAGTTATGTCAGGCTTCAGGATCTCAGCCGTAATTGTGTTTGGTCCTTGAGAGGAAAATGCTGCCATGAATGGAGCTGGTTTTGTACCCAATTTTGCACTTGGCACGGTAATGAGCCCCAGTGGATCACTGTCATATGCATATGTATGATACAAAATTACAAATAAGCAGCAGCAGCATATAAGAAAAATGTAAAAAGCAGAAAAAGAGAGACTTACTCAGTAGAATTGATATAGGCAATGACTGCAGCACCATCTTTATAAGTAATTTGTGATGTTGGGAGGAGATGAGGATCGGCAATAATTTCATTACCGCTGTCCTTATCATTGCAAAGGATCATCCCAACTGCACCAGCCAAAGCTGCTTGTCGACCCTTATCCACTCGCGCTGTATCACCCCTTAGACAGGCTAAAATCTTACCCTTTATCTTTTCAGGATCCAGTGTGCCTTCCTTGCAAAGGAACCTGCATTGCACAGTCAGTCAATCAAATTATTTGTATATAAGGCCTTGAATTGAATTTTTAAACTGAAAATATATATATATATATATATCTTCTTACGCTTCAGCAGCAGATGCATTGGCAGCTTTAGCCTGCTCTCCAGTAATGAGTGGATACAATTTATTCTCAGGAAGAGGTTTTGAAAGGCTTGTTCCTTTGAAGCGCTCCCCATTTTGAAGCTCAACGAAAGCCTGGAACTCTCGGTCCAAGGTGCTGGCACCAACAGTGATCATCCAAGGTGAAACATTTGAGACAGTTCCAGGAGTCGGTCCAGAGTTACCAGCAGAGCATACAACAACTATACCATGCTTAACAGCATGAAACGCCCCGATTGACATACCATCATCGAAGTAATCAGAAGGATCCCCACCAAGCGACACAGAAAGAACATCAACTCCATCATGTATGGCCATATCAAAGGCCTTCAAGATATCAGCGTCGAAGCATTCGCTTCCATTAATAGGTGGCCAACACACCTTGTAAGAAGCAACTCTGGCCATTGGAGAACCACCTTTGGCCGTTCCATTGCCTGAGCCGTAAACACTTGCTCCCGGAACAAAATTCCCACCTGCTGTTGATAGAGTGTGTGTCCCATGGCCATCATAGTCGCGTGCTGAGTAATGAGAAAAGTTCAATTTTTTTGCATAGGCTTGGTAACCTTTGTAGAAGTACCTTGCTCCTATGAGCTTCCTGCAATAGTTGATCAATACAAAATGAAACACAATATACATATACAATAGCATGAGGTCTGCTACTGAATCCATTTGCTTTATTTAAAATATGCAATTAAAGTAGGAAATTATGTGAATAAAAAGGTGGTTTAAATGAAACCAGAATTATTGGTATCTTTCTTTTGAATTTTCCTTCAATTATTCATAAAGTCAAAAAGCAACTACCAAGTTGCATCATGCAACAGTTTTTCTGTGATATAATTGAGAAGATGACTTTATTTCATGTCAACAAAAAACTATTTCCAGCTAAAAAGTGACAAATAGCATTGTTTTTCTTCAGATAAACATAGTGAAACAAAATGCAGCAAAAACTTGTTAGTGAAAGAAATGCAAGAGGAGACCTGTTGCAAGGAACTCCAGCAGTGGTGTCATTGTCACATATTCCTTTCCAGCGAGACGGAACCGGTCCAAAGCCATGGTCGCTGAAGCTTTGTGATTGAGGCCAAACACCTACCAAAAAAGAAAGAAAGAAAGGTTGATGCTTTTTGGCTTTAACTGAGTCATCATATCGAGCTTTACTGACCAGTGTCAAGGTTGGCTATGATTGTATCTTGACCAAATCTGGCTTTGTTCCAGGCAGAAGAGTGGTGGACAATGCCATTCTTTTCCAGTAACATGAAGTCCCATGAATGTGTTGTGTGTAATTTCCTTCCTTTGTTCAAGAAAACTGACACTACATCTGGATGCCCTGCATTGCCAATAAATAATTAATTCAATGCTTGTTTTATATGCAATGCAAGTATGCAACACGTTACTTGAAATCTGGGCTGCCTCTTCCTCTTCAAGCATGGCAGCAAAACCATTGATATGTCTCTTGTACGAATAAAAGATTGAATCTCTGGCCTTGTCAGTACTGCATGTAAATCAAAATCAGAAACACAAGTAGAGAAAAATAATACATAACAGACTAAGTGTTGTTGGGACTGCAAACCTTCCCAAGAATGAAGCCAGGAAGTGATGATGAGTTTGGGTTACACGATCAAGATCGGCTTGCGCTCCATGCGCATGAGAACCCAGATAGACTACGTATGACTTTCTCACAACAGAGAAACAACAATCAGTTTCCACATAAACACTTGAAAAATAAAAACAAAAAAGAAAAACCTTTACCTTTTTTATTGCAAAAGCCGGGGAATACAACAGAGAGAAGAGAGTGCATGTAAAGACAATCCATGAAAGCTTTGGGAACCACATTGTGATTCTTGCTAAGTAAGTCGTTTCTGTTTCAATACTCTGTTGTTCCATGTGTATATATATATATAGAGAGAGAGAGAGAGATGGAGATAGAGTAGTACACTAGTACTAGGATTATGCAGAGAAGATACTCTCTGTTTTTTATTCAAACTGTAAAATAGAGAATCCCAAATAATTAGCAAGTAAAACTCCGTTTTAGGAGGACAAGTTACAAAACAAAACAAGACCCTTTTTCATTTTATGATACATATTGGATTTAATTCTTCAAAATCTCATCAAATGATTGACTGCATTACAAAATGTTACTTTTATCATAAAGAGAAAGTATGTGCAGTGGCATGCATGCACAAACACCTATTACTTTTTTTATTTATTTCACCTTAAATTATAAGGAATTTTTTTCTTCCTTTTTCACATTCATTTGGATTCTCAAAATTAATTTCTTATGTCACGTTTACTAATCAGGAATTCTAATTGGAAAAGGGAATTAAGTTCCTGATTTTTAAATTCACGTGTTTACTAAGTTTATGAGGAATTAAATTTCATGGACCCCACAAAACGTATCAAGAATTAAGTTCCTGAATGAAAAAGAACTTGATTCCCCCCAGTTACTCTAGGAATCAAGTTCCCTTCCTGGTTGAAAGGGGAATTCATACATTAAAAATAAAATAAATAAAAATAAATAAAATAAAAAATAAAAAATAAATAAAGTGAATAGAATATTAATAAAATTGAACAGTTGTCTTGATTATATATATATATTTGTGTGAACTGTCAATTATAAAAAGAGAGCTTCTTTTGACAATTCAATTTTTTCTTTTTACATTTTTTTTTTTTCTAAAAACACTTCATTCTCAAAATTTAAATTTTAAAAAATTCTAAAGACACTTCATTTTGTTACAAGATTATCCTTTTTATCTTTTTTGAATTAAATTATTAAAAAAAGAAATTATCTCTCCTAAATCATTAGATTAATTATTACATATTAAATACTCTCTCATAAATATTTAATTACCATATTAAACTCTCTCTCCTCCAATAAATATCTCTAATTTTTATTTTCATTCTTTCTCTAGTAAGACTAACGGTTTAAATAAAAAAAATAAATAAAAAAAAAATAAAAAAAAAACTTACTAATAAGTTTGATTTTTAGGAATCATATGTATGTAAAAATAAAAAATAAAAAATAAAAAGTATCTTATTTTTTTTTTTTATAAAAAAAAAAATCGAAATATGAAAACAAAAATAAAAAATTGTTACTCTTGTAGGTATGTGATTGCCTAGAGAACTTTAATTATTTCATTAGTCTTAGAAAAATTCTGAGTCTAATCGAATCTAGTTGAAACAATTCAAGCTTTCATATATTTTTTTTAAAATAAAAAAAATAACTTTTTAATATATATATATATTATTGTTAGTAAAAAACAAAAATATTGATAAGTTTTTTTTTTTTCTTTAACTATTAACTAGATATTGATAGAGAAAGTATGGAAATATGATATAAATATATATATATATATAATTAAAAAAAATGGAGAGAGATTAATAGGATAGAGTATTTAAAATGGAAATAACAAATTTAAGGAAGAGAGTTTAATACGTAATATTTAATCTAATGATTTAGGAGAGAGATTTTTTTTATTATTTTTTTTAACAAATTAATTAGTTTGGAGTGTCTTTATATTATTATTATTATTTTTTTTTTTTTGTCTTGTTTAGTAATTTTAGTTTAGGTTAAAATTGTCATTAATAAAAAAAATTAATTTGGAGTGTGAATAAATAATTTGTGGATTGTAAGGAGAAACTCTCTTGTAAAAAAGTTTGATAAAAAAACAATATACCATAGGAAAACAAAAATTTTGTGAACCGTTAAAAAATCAGTTGCTTTTACTTTGACTTTCTTTTTTTCTTTAAAAAAAAAAAAAAAAAAAAAACTTTTTATTTATTTATTAGCTACACTCATACATTTCTCATATGTATAAATACAACTATTTTTTATACATACGGATATTTTTGTAATCAACTTTGTATAAATTTGATTTTTTGGTAATCAACTTTGTATAAATTTGATTCCATTTCTAATTCTTAAAAGTTAGTAAACACAGTAATGGAATGTAGTAACTTAATTCTAATTTCCTTCAATTCCCTTTCCAATGGAACTTAATTCCGATTCCTCTCATACCCAATTAGTAAACACGCTCTTAGTGTTAATTTGTTTCTTTAGGGGAGATTATCTACACTCACAATATTAAGACTCCGACCGTAGTCTACAATGCTACAAAAAGTGGTCGTCACCACTACAAGAAAAATTGTCTTTCTTGACGGATGGGGGCGGCAATGGTGTATAAATATAAATTTTTTTAATAATAAATCCTTGACAATAGAATCCTTGACAGTTAGAAAAACTATCAAGAAAACCTTATTTGACAATTTTTAACTGTCAAGAAATGCATTATTTTTCTTGTAGTGCACATGACTCGTATGTTACAATCCTTTAAGGAAAGGATTTAGATCATCTACTGATCTGATATTTGTCTGACTTATAATATAAGTAAAATAAATAAATAAATAAATAAATAAATCTCATCATTTATTATACATGTCACCAAGGTCAGTACAAAGATCAGATCAACAGATTAGAAGATCCAAATTTTTATATATAAATCATATGCTAGTTACCACTTACAATTGGGACGTAATTTGTTGGAGATATTTGAAATATTTTTAAACAAATATAGTACTACTAGTTGTATAAATTGTATATGAAAAATTGATAATCTTTTTTTTTTTTTGGTTGAAATATTTTAATAAGTTAGAGTTTTGGAGAAGAGGAGAAACTCGAACCCACAACCTCGTGGGCGGCGTGAGTGTGAGACATATCACTAGGCTAGGGGCGAAACCATAAAAATAAAAATAAAAATTTTGGGTGGGCTGTGGACAATTTCATATAGATAAAAAACTATACTATATAATAAAAATAAATAAATCATTTTGATGGCTAATCTCAATGGTATGAGAGAATTTTTATTAGTTGAAATTAATAATGCATGGTGTGTATAAAACTATCTAGGAGGGGGAGAATAGATTTTAAACTATTATTACCAATTTTCGCAATTAGTCAACGTTACAAAAATACCCCAAACTAGTTAAAGCAATAAATCAAGTGTAAAGTGTGGAATTTAAATAACACTTGATTTTTACGTGGAAACCTTTAACAAGGAAAAACCACGGGTTGTTATGTGCGCCACACATGAACCTCAAATCCATTAATTGCAATGACGTTTACAATCTAAGTTGACCTCAACCTCTCACGGTCTATAACCTGTCACTACTACCCCCAGGCCTATAAAAGTGAACCTAGTCCAATTTGCTTGTGGCTTAAGCAATCTTAGCCACAAAACTTAATTCTTAATGAAGAGATTAAACAACCTAAGTGAATATGCAAAGATATCCAAATATATGCAACAACAAAAAAATGCTAGGTTACACTAAATGCTTATCTAGGATTACAAGATGTCAATTAAATCAATCCTAAATATTAATTGCTATATGACATGGTATAAAGCATAGCTATGTGAGATATAACAATCCTAGGTATAGCTATCAAAATACAACACTCAAACATTCAACACATAATCTCAATCTTGTATGTAGAAATTACTCTAAGAACATAAAAGTAATAAAAGATATAAATTGCTAAGTAAGAACACTAATTATGTAAGATAATAGTGAACAAGTTACCACAATATATGTGTTGAAGAAGACCCATGCACTAACACATACTAGATAATTCTAGATGATGCTTAGATGATGATTTATGCATGTGGAAATGTGTTTAGAGAAATAAAGATGGAATCTTTATGATTCTTCTCTTAAGTCTCTCTCAATATCTCTTTAGTGTTTTTGATGTTGAAGAGCTCAATCAAAGAACAAGAGATAGAGGTATATTAATAGAGAGTAAGAAAGGTTGGGTGAAATGACAAAATTGCCCCAACTTTCACGGGATAAATCTGCGGTCAGGGGCAACAGATTTGGGGCGTAGAATTGGACCTGACATTCTGGTCCTAATTTTGCACCCTATTTTATAGTCACTAAACGCAAAACCAAAGGGCACAGAATTGACCAGGTCTAGTGGTCCTGATTCTGCAGCCTTGTTATGCGATCTATGCTACAGAACAAGGGTGCATATTTGACTAGATATTTTTTGTCACAATTATGTGGCCCTATTCGGCGATCTCTAGCCGTATAACTAGGGAGCCGAATCCTCCTGGAAGACAACTTCCAATACAAGCTCAATGAGACGAGCATGGAGGATATAAACAAACAACCTCAGACATAAAATATAACAAAGAAGTGCAAGTGTGAAGGTGAAGAGAATGCACAAAAGCAACGAACATGTATGTAATCATGGCAAGTGAGTGTGTGCAACTAAATCTCTTAAAAGAAAAATAAGCACAAGAGATATACCTTTGGAGTGCTTATCAACTTGAGGTCTTGAAAGGGCCATTGAGCTTGATCATCAAACACCTAGGCTACCCTTACAAATCAAACCCCAATTGTGGTTTGTCACTGAAATAAGCCAATCAAACTTTGAGGAACTTACAATCTCCCTATTTGGCTATTTCAAGACAAAACCACCACTCACATTGATCCTCACAACAAAATAGAAACTAAAGGTCAACAATGATTTTCTACATTATAAAGAGATAAGTAAAAGCTAGATCTTCAAGTCTTCAATCTCTTGTAGAACAACCAATCCTTCAAAACAAAGTTTTTACACTTTCCAATACAAGTGCCATGTGAGATGATCAAGTGAAATTAAAACAAGCATTTTGCATTTAAAGAATTTTAAGTACAACATCATGCAATGTATGTGAATGCAATGCTTCCCCTCAATGGGTTACTCCCTCTAAATTTGTAATCTCCCAATATGCGAAATTGCTACTACAATTCCCTTTACATACTACTCCCTCTTTTTGTCATGATATAGGTAAAGGAGTATCCCCAACCGAGTCAATTTAGCAAAGAGAGATAGTAGCATACTAGATATTTACATAATCATATAAGCCACTTTATGCAACCCAATTAATTGGAGAGAAACAAAGAGATTTATTTTATGAAAAAATGTGTGATAAAGATATTTTGCATGCAAGACATGTTGTATTCAAATTCTCCAAAGATCAATGGTATTTAGCAAAGCAAATTACAAAGGTTTCCAATAGAATTCAAACCAATTTCACCATTTGTCATGAGTAAAGCAAGGATATAGAATTTATCAATCATTCAATTTTAATGAGCAACCATATCCAACCTTATAAGCAAAACATTGCATAAGCGACTATTTGCACCCTATTTGAGTAGCCATGTACAACTAATAAAGAAAGAGAGACAATTGGATTTTAACATCCTTTGAACGGATACACGATTCTTTATTCATTTTGAGTCTCATAAGCTTTTCACACATAATTTTGATTGAATCCGTAATGAAATTCCCTTAACCACTTATAGTGTAAAATATACCTAGAATGGGGGGGAGTGAATAGGTGTATGTCCAAATTCTCGAATTTCTTTTCCATACAACCAATATACACACACTTAGAGAGCTTTACAATAGAATTGCTTAAACAAGATGATACGAGTTCAATTAAACAAGTGTTATAAGCAATACAATATAAAGCAAGTAAAGAAACTAAAAACATTAAAATCAACACAAGTGATTTTTACGTAGTAAAACCTCCGAAAATGAAACATCCACGAGTTGATACCACAACCACCGACAAATCAATTCACTAAGATGAAAAGGACTTACACACTCAAGGCAATCAACAAATGATATCCACCCTAAGCTATCAACTCCTAGTCTACCCTCGGGCCTAGTGAATCACCTAGCCTACTTTCTATCCGAGATGTGTCCTACACCTCTAGGAAACAACTTCCTATCCAATACTCTCAAGTCTCTAGGAAGGTTTCGTGCTTAGCTATCCAGATCACAAAGGTCCTAGTCAAGCTCTCCTAGCTCAACCATCTGGAGTACCACACTCATAGCTAAGTCTTTTGTTTGACTATCCGGACCACATGTCCTAGTCAAGACTTCTTGCTCCACACAAAGCTTCACTCACTTTGCAAGAGACTTCCACCTATTACAAGGCAATGATCTAAGTAAAATGCACACAAGCAATATGATGCAATCACAATTAAATAAAGCAAGATGATCAATCAAGCTCTATGAACATGCTTAGTGATAATCTAGAATATGTTTTCAACAAACAAACACAAATGTATCTAGAAATCAAAGCATGTGAATCAATAAAAACAAGATTAGAATATTCAATATATCACTTAAAAATCCTAGTTCTTAGATCATGAAATTAAACCTAGAAATAATCAAATATCCAATAAGATGAGGATATAATAATCATATTATATACTCGTGTGTCTTCATAAAGAAATAAGAAAGAAAATATTGTCTCGACCCAAAGATCGAGCATATATCAAATGGAATGCTTGTCCATCAATTATAATATGTTTAAAAGATTTTGAAAAGATTCCATATGGATATTACTCTATAAAGCAAGTCTTTGCTTATACTCTCTCCAATCATTTATGATGTTATTTCATTTCATTAAATAAACATCTGAATGCCTCAGTTTACCAATCTAGAAAATTGCTTTAAAAGAATTTTTATCAGGGGGAGCATATCAAATGAAATATATTAATTATTTTGGGGCATATGTACATTGTACTCTTTTTCCTTTAATCAGGTTTTTCATCCCATTGGGTTTTCCTGATAAGGTTTTGATGAGGCAATTCTATAAGCACACCCAAAAATCATTTGATCACAAAAATCATTATAAATATTACATTTGATTCAGTAGATCATCGTATATATGTTATCTTGATCAAAATATCATTGTAAATATTACTTTGATCTTGCTAATCATCGTATATATGTTACCTTGATCCAGAAGATCATCATAAATATTATTTTGATCCAACGGATCAGTAAATATCTTTGCTTAGGTTTTATCCCACTGGGTTTTTCCCTAGCAAAGTATAAATATGTTAAATATTTTGAAGAAAACAATAATTTTGGGCACTGTTCTCTTTTACCCTTCGATCAGGTTTTATCCAACTGGGTTTCCATGACAATATTTTTAATGAGACAGTTTTGAGAATGTCCAACCCCTTTAGATCCAGAAAAGTCATTGTATAAATTTTGTCTAGGTTTTGTCCCATTAGGTTTTCCCTAGAAAATTACAATACAAGTGGTATAAATCCAAGAGGAAGTGTTATAATATATGTGGCTTTTACCACTTATGTAATGTTGGGGTTTTTGCCCTAAAGCTTGTATTTATAAATGTGAATTGAACAAGAAATAAAAAAAAGTAGTTTATTCATTCAAATTGTCTCATACATTTATAATAACATGTGTACTTAACATCCAAGATTGCCGGATGTAATTTCAAACCGAGTATATGAATGTCATATACAGATGGATTCTGTTTGAAAGGAGCAATCTAAAGAGTCCGTAGATAGCAAATAAAGCCGTGTACTTTATTTGTGATCAATCTACAACTACGGTCCATTCCATAATGTACGGTGATCTTATCCTAGATCATTCATATGGAGATATGAGAATGGAGGCACCTTATATAATTTGATCATATAGGACTGGGCCATGATCTATATGAATCTCTCACCAAGATCCGTTAAAAGATGAAATTCATATATATCAACTGTAAGGACCTTTATTTTGTGATTGGCTTATTTCATGACATACCACATTGGGGATGATTGTGTAATGGGTAGCTTAAGTCATCTTGATGATTATCAAGGCAAGCTTCCAAGCATCCCGGTGACTTCAAGATCAAGAGCTTCAAAAAGTATATCACTTGACCTTGATTCTTGAAGAGATTAGGAGCACACACACACTTGCATGCATCTTTACCTATCTTGCATTTATTACCTTGCATGTGTGTTTCATTGATTTTGTGCATCTATGTCATTTAGCACACACACACACCTTTCATTGCATTTATATGACTGCATTTGTGTTTTTATTTAGTTATGTGCTTAACCCTTTTTGAAGAGATTTAGTTGCACACACACACACACATTTCATGATCTTATGTTCTATATACTTTGTTGTGTGTTTTGTGTTGTTGCATATTCGTTTTCATGCTTGATCACTCTATCATTGTGCATTTATTCTTTGGCATGTTTTTTGGCCTTGAGAGTTGCTTGAAGGTTTTTCTAGAGGTAAATTTTTACCTCAGACCGCTCCTGGACCGCTGCGATTTTCTTCCCAGCGCTAGGAAAGCGCTTTTTCGGACAAAGAAAACCGCTCCCGGACCGCTTCCGGACCGTTACCATTTTTCCACAGCGGTTGGCTTGACAGGGAAAACCGCTGCCGGACAGCTGCCATTTTTCACAATTGTTTGGGCGAACAGCTGCCGGACCGCTGCCGGACAGCTGCGGCTTTGGCAGCGGTCGTGCGTGTCTTTTCGTTTTCCAAAGGCCAAAACGACGTCATTTCTTCTAGGGGTCCTATATAAGTATCATCTTCTTCCTAGCTCGTTTTATGGTGAGCTCAAAATCAGAACTTAGAGTGAGAAACTCAAACCCTAGAGAGAGAAGCTCCCAAGAACTCACCTTTACTCAACCAAACCACTTCCCATGTGCATCTAGCTTCTTCCTAGCATCATCCAAGCATGGTTTTTGTTGATTTCTTTGACTAGGTAATCTCTACATCTACATCTCTTTGTTTCATATATATGACATGTTTTGCCTAGGATTAGCATTTAGTGGTTAATTAAATGCATGACTCTTTACTTAATGTTGTTTATAACATGTGTGAGTCTTTGATTTTGGTTGAGATGAGTTGTTTGTTGATAGCTAGCATTTAGGACGATTTTGCCCTCTAGCTAAGTCTATATGATTTTCATTTAGACATTGATGTGTAGGACTCATTGATTGCATTTGTTTATTGCATTTATTGTCCTAGCCATGTTCATTGACAACATGTGTTGATTGGCCTTTTTGATTGACAATTCCTTAATTGCACTTGTTAATTGAATTTATTGTCATTGCCATGATTATTGACAACATGTGTTGAATTGGCTTTGTTTGTTGACAATTAGGTTGTAAGAAATCTCTACAACTTCTCATGCATGTACATGTAGGTTTTGTTGATAACTAGGATGTTTATTTGCATTATAACATCTAGTTAAGCATCTTGTGTTTAGTCTAGCACTTGTTGCATTTGTGCATCATTATTGCCATACTCACATAGACTTTTAATTCTCTTCATGAGTCAAAGTCTTGTGGCTTTTAGGTGAAGTTGCACAAGCAAGGAAAGTCTTGTGGCTTTTAGGTGAAGTTGCACAAGCAAGGAAAGTCTTGTGGCTACCGGTGTGTAGTGCTCAAGCAATTGGTCGAGTGCCACTGTAAAAGGCCCGCCGGGTAGATTAGGAGTTGCTCACGCCAAGAGTAGTGTATCAGGGGATATCACTAGGGATTGAATCAAGAGTGGCGAGTGGTAGTGTCCATAGCCTGAGGTTATCTAGGGTGAGAGTCCGAGAATCACTTGAGGGTGTAAATTCCTTTTCATATAGTGGATTTCGTTGACCGTGTGTGGCGCACATAACAGCCCGTGGTTTTTTCCCCGTGTGGGTTTCCACGTAAAAATCAAGTGTTCTTTAATTTCCGCAACTTATACTTGACTTTATTGTTTGTTGAATTGGGTTTATTTTTGAATATTGACTAATCCGAAAAATTGGTAACTAATCGGATTAACAACCCATTCACCCCCCCCCCCCCCCCCCCCCCACCCCTACCCCTTTAGGTTGTTTAGACACACGCAAGTATTTATTTTCATCAACAAATGATGGCTATATATGGGTGATCTTAATCCTGAGTGTCTTATCAACTCCTTCAGGTTAGATCATGGTTTTTGATATACCATGGGTGAGATCGGAGTTGTATTCCCGGTCAATAACTTCATATGTTGGAATCACGGTTTGGCTTGTAGCTGGGAAGGTCTGCACACAATAGTGGAATCCATTCCTTCTTGTGAGAAGTAGATAGTAGTTCCCTTAAGGGTTGATTCGGGGCTTGAACAATATGAGCGCTCTCCTAATTCCGTAAGGAATGTAGGATTTATTGTTCATTAGAGAATCAATGGTACTTAATGGAAAGATATAATTAGAGGGGTATAACGGACATTATGACCCAGCTCTAATTATGAACTTCCTGTGGAGGATCATACAATATGTAATAGCTATATCAATGGACACCAAGAGTTATTGGTTTGTGTAAAAACGTTTACAGTTGAGAGAGTGCAACTTCGGGTTTTTAGTGGAATAACACCGAAGTTAATAATCTTGAAATATTAATTAAAGAGTTTAATTAATTATTTCTAAAGATTATTGGAGCTCAAAATAATGTGGGTCCATTAGGTCCTCTTGCTAGCCCGATCGATTTAGGTAACAAGGATCACGGTTAATTAATTGGATTGTCCAAATTAATTGTGTTACGAAAGTGACACGTATCTATTCGGGAATTAATTGAATAATGAGATTATTTAATTAATGAATAATGGTGATTAAATAAATTAAATAATAAGATTATTCAATTATGTTGTTAATCACTAAATGGAGGGTGTTAGTTGATATTTGATTTTGAATAAAATAAGATAATATGATTATTTTATTTTATTAAATTAAATATTTGAAATTGAATTTAAAATGTTTAAATTCAAAAATTAATGTTTAAATCTTTTAAAAGATATGAGATATTTGATTTTTTTCAAATTGATTCGGTTTTGTTTTAAATAGATATATATGAGATATATATATATATATTTTTTAATTTAAAAGCACAACCGAATGATAGTGACTAACTAACACGAGATTAAAATTAAAAGGCATCACGTCTTTTGTTTTAAGTGAAAGAAAAAGTTTTGTTTTTTGCAAAGTGTTGCATGAAACTAAAAGAAGAAGGTGTGGCCTAACTTTAAAAAAAAAAAAAAGATACATATATATATATTGTTTTAAAAGTTTGGTGGCCGCATTCTATACACATAGCAAAGTGTTGCTTTCGTGTGTATTTTCATCCTCCTTGTTCCTGAGTACCGTGACGCGCCCACACGCTGTTATCAATCCCGGGTCATAGCGAGGAAGATCTTGTGGTTCAAATCTGGGAGCAAATCGAATTAAAGTGAAGGAACCTTCTACGTAAGTATGAAATCGTTTCACATTCTTTACTGTTTTCAATTATTACTGTACAAATAGGTTTACTTGATGATTGCTTTAAAATTTTTAAAAACCCTTCCGCTGCGCAATCTGTAAACCTAGGTACCAACATGTAATACACACAAGATTTCCCTCCTCACTTCTATCCAATCCCACCACCTCTCCAATTGAGAGAACACTAGATATTAGACCATCTCCAACCCTCAACTCCAATTTGTTGCAACTTTGCTCCAAAATACAGCAATTTTCACACTTTCATCTCCAACCCTCAACTCCAAATCCTACTGTAAAAAGAATATTTCACTCAATATTCCCTTTCAACTAATCAAACAATTAAAAAAAAAAAAGTAGCATAAGAGCTACGCTACTTATACAAAGGGGGGCTAGATATGGTGTTGCTCCACCTCCATCAACAAAGTAGCACAGTTGAGTGGCGCTCGGTTGGAGAGGATTGTCGCTGCAAATTGGAGATTTGCAGTTCGGTTGGAGATGCCCTTATATTGCTTCTTGTGTAAGTAAGTGATGCAATCATCAGGCAAGCAGTGCTCATATGCCTCTATATATATACATGTTCTCATCTCATAGGTTGGATCACTATGAAATCAATACAAAGAAATTATGTCTCTCTCTTGTTATCTCATCTTGTCTCTAGTCTCTCGTCTCTCTCCCTCTCCCTATATCTCTCATCTCTCATTCTTTTATTTTCTTTATTATTTCTATTGTTTACAACAATATATATATATATACTTTCTATAATACCTGTAATCTATTTCTGTATACGCGATTCCAAGCTAGAAACTTGTGTCTAGTTTGGGTTGGATAAACCCATATTCAAGTAAAATAATCATGATTTACTAAATTCTCTATTTTTGATGTTGTTTTTCCATTTATTTTTAAGGTTGATAGATTGTGTGTTTGGCTGTGATGAAATATCTGGGTCAATATGCTACCTTTTTCTTTGTTTTGGCTTCCAATAGATTAGATTATTTGATTTGGATTGGGGAAAATTTATCTCATACTGACAAAACCTTTTCAGAAACTTCAGTGGAGACCCAATAACAACAGGACTGTGATTGTGTCATGCAAATTTTGCTATATATATATATGTTAGTATATTTGGGTATGGGTTGGAGACCCATTATACACCCTAGTGGGCCAAGATCACAAGCAATACATGGAGAGCCCAAAATCCATGTACACTAAGCCCATGCCCAAGCCCATACATTGTTATTACTGCATAAGCAGTTATATGAGTAGTTATTGCATCAGTTAAATGAAACTAATACACACAACAAAAGAGGTGTGCAATAACGTGAATGTGCAGAGTGTGTGATATGGGAAGTCTGGCAACTCAGTGTGTGTGCAACATGCATGTGAAACAGAGAGAGGTATATGTGCAATACAACAAACACAGAGATTGTGTGTATGCACATGCGCTTGTGTGCAAGTGTTTAGAGAAAACACAATACAGAGTGAGAAACACAAATAGATGTGGAGAAAATTAATGTATGAATTTTCTCCCATCTTCAATCAGAGTGTGGGTATTTGTGTTGTGATTAGAGGGGACTTTCCGATCTCGTGATCGTCCTCCGACCGGTGATACGTTCTCAGGTGTTCGATCCGCTTCCGCGCTGTAGAGATTCGGATTGCGTATGGTGAACGGTAATGATCCGAATTTCGTTTTGTTTATTTGATTGTATCGAATTTACTTTCAATATATATGTGTGTGCGCGCGCGCGAGTGTGTATAAATTGATTTAGATTCATTCTAATACAATTAATTCTATTCCTAATTTGACTGTCTTACATTGTCGAATAAGAATACAATCAAATTCCCAGTGACAGTAGACTTGGGTTTGTTTAAGGATTAAGGATTAGAATTTGGTTTCTTTATTTAAAGGCCGTGTGCTTTTCCCGTCTTTGTTACCACAACTTGCAAATTAAGTTAAGGTTTGTGCCCTCTTTTTCTAGTTTGAAATTAATTTGTAGTTTTAGCTTATATGTCTTACCAGTTTGTACAACATTGTTTTTTGTTTCTTGTTGCAACCTATAATTATTATACCGGGCTTGATGTGAGCAAGAACTACGCATTGAGCTTGTTATGGATAGGAGAAGGGTCAAGCAGCACAAGGCTCAGGTTGATCATTATCAAGATTGGTCAAGACTCTCTACCAAAAGATGCAAGCAGTACTACAAGGATCAAGTTGATTGGTCAAGTCTCCCGGGAGAAGTGGTTGAAAAAATCTTAGATAATCTATTCCTATATGATTATTTATGTTTCAGTAACGTCTGCAAGTCTTGGAGAAGTTATCAGGAAGAAACACCAAGTGGATTTCCATTTTATAATTTTTTTTTCTTGACAGTTTTTAACTGTCAAGAAAAAAAAAATTCATTATTTAATATTTAATTAAATAACATTTTTTACTTTTATACACCAACCCCACCACTGTCGAACCTCCATCGCCTCTGCTACCGCCAGACCACCGTCGTCCGGGAACTCCGCTACCGCCCCCCACCTCCCGCCGACTGGCCTGCCCTGCCCACCACCGTCTACCTTCTGCCTGGGCCGCTACCCGTCGGACCTGCACCTCCTACACTGCTGCACGCCACCATCACCCACCGTCCGGCCCTGCCATCATCTGATAATTGAACAATATTAATTGTCATTAGTATGGATTGAACCTGAGACCTAAAGCCAAAAATTGTAACCCTTTACC
This sequence comes from Acer campestre, assembly GCA_954870605.1. NCBI lineage: Eukaryota > Viridiplantae > Streptophyta > Magnoliopsida > Sapindales > Sapindaceae > Acer > Acer campestre. The sequence goes on along the minus strand of OX940799.1, from coordinate 21,007,201 downwards.
ACTTGACTAAAACATTTAATTTGTTAATAATTGAACAATATTTATATATAACCTATATGAGTTGTTAGAAATAAATAAATAAATAAATAAACCTTAAATTAGATAAATTTAAATTTATTCAACTAATCAAAATTTTAACTTCTATAACAAACATATATTAAAAAATATTTATTGAAACTTTAATAAAATTATATTTTTTAAAAACATATATAGTTGAGTTATTGGTCAATACTCTATGGTCACGTTTGGTTATATGGTGGAATGGTAATCGGAATGAGAATGAGAATGGAAAGGGAAGGAAAACTAAGTTTTTTGTTTGGATGAAACTTTAGAATTAGTCTTTGAATCAATATTATTTTGTTTGGTTAACAACGGAATGGAATGATGTTAACTGTATTTTGACAAAAATATCTCTAACTATAAAACATTCATAATAACATGATATATTATAGATAATAATAATAAAATATAAAAGTATATTATATAGAAAAATGTTCAAGTTAGTGCATCCTGATATAACTTTTTGAGGATATTGAATATGAGCCACTCGTTTTACATACTTTAACTCAAGTGTGTATACATTTGTCAAAACTATTAGCTCACATTCAATATCCTAATAAAGTTATATCATAATGCACTGACCAGAACGGGACCAATATTATATATATATAATTATATATTATTTAATATAATAATATATATAATATATATAATATATATTATAATATAATAATATATATAATATATATTATATATTATATATATTATATATAATATAATAATATATATTATATTATATATGCTTATATATCGTTCTATATATTATAATAATATAATATATAATAATAATAATATATATAGTATATATAATAATATAATATATGTATATATTATATATCATTAATATAATATATAATAATAATATATTATTTTTGGAAAGGAGGGAATTTTTGGAATGGGGTTGGGGCATATGAAGGTATTTATGGAATATAAATTTTAGTTTGAAATCGAAGGGCATTCCATTGGTTTTTGGATGGAATACCCATTCAACCAAAATAGTGGAATCCTCATTCTAATGGAATCACTATTATAATATATTATTATAATAGTATATATTATTATATTATATATTATATAAAGATTATAAATATATATTATTATTATATTATTAGATGTGATTTGCTATAAATATATAAATATATTATATATTATATATTATATAAATAGTATAAATATATATTATTTAATAAATATATAATATAATATTATATAATATATATTACATTATATTATATTATATATTATAAAACATTCATAATATATAATTATTATTTTTTTATCTTTAATAATTTTTTTAAACTCTTACTTCCTATTTTCAACACCAAACAAAATCCCGATATGGATTTATTTTACAATAAGATATCAGTTTCTGGGCAAACCGATATTGGATAAGTAAAAATTTAAATTTAATAAATTTACTTTTAAATCATTTACTTTTAAAAAATTCAAAAAATTAATTTTAAAAAAAAATTGTTTATTTATTTTGCACCCTCTTGTTTCATACTAAGAGACATGTTAATAATTTAATTAACCATATAAATTAGTAATCTGAGTTTTACATTTGTTCATTAAATTGCAAGATGCATGTTGAGAAATATCTCTCATGTAGTATGAGTTGTATTTCAAATCATGTTTATTACAACTAATGTCACAAGTTTCCTATAAGTCATATTTTGTTGGATGGAATGGAATGAAAAGAAAGTCATTCCATTCGTTTGGTTTGTTAAAATGCAATGAAATAATGATTCCATTGGAATGTGAATTCCACCATTTTGATTGAATGGACATTCCATCCAAAAACCAATGGAATACCCTTCCATTCCGAACTAAAATTTATATTTCATAAATACCCTCATATGCCCCAACCCCATTCCAAAAATACCCTCCTTTCCAAAATAATATATTATTAATACATATTATATATATATTATTATATAAATTATATATATTACTATTAATATATTATATTATTATAATATATAAAATGATGTATAATAATATAATATAATATATATTATATATAATATATATTATACTATTATATATTATATATATAATATTAATATATATATATATACTATATTATATTATATAAATATATTATTATTATTTATAGAATACATATAATATATATAAATATATATAATATAATATAATATAATATATAAATTATATTATATTATATAAATAATATATAATTAATAATATATTTATTATAATATAATATAGTATATATATATTAATATATTTATATTATATTATATTATATTATATTATATATATTTATATAGTTTATATATATTATATAATATATAATATTATATGTATTATATGTATTATATATAATATATATATTATATATATTAAATAATTATATATAAATAATATGTATTATATATTATTTAATATATTAATAATATATATAAAAAATGTTAATTATTTTTAAATTATTATTTTAAATAATGTATATTATATATTATTTAATATATTAATAATATATATAAAAAAATGTTAGTTATTTATTGATGGTTTTTAACGATCATAAATCTTTGACCGTTAAAAACTGTCAGCAAATACAAAAACTATCAAGAATTTATGACAGTTAAAAACTGTCATTAAAAACATGTTTTCTTGTAGTGCATGTCTTGTGATGTCTAAGGAAACTGAATTTGAAAACAACATTTTGTATCAGTTTACTGGAGAAAAATAAACTTTTGCAGTTGGAGATGCCTAGTTCTCCCAGAGGACTCTTTTGGGGATGCATTAAAGATTGGTTGATTATAGTTAAACCTTTTATCAAGTTTTCCATTGTAAGGATGTCACTCCTTAACCCTTTCACAAGATCCAAGGTTGATCTACCTAACACATCTTATTTCAATAGTAAGGTGGTGTTCTCAGGAGATCCTAATAAACAAAATTGTGTTTACATGTTATTTAATTACAAAGGAACTGGATACGAAGTATGGATTCCGGAAGCTAAATATTAGTGTGGATGTGGTCTTGAGGAAAGGACCGATGATGTCCTTATCGATTTGATTTGCTTTAAGGGATGTTTCTATCTTCTGACAAAGGAATATAATATTCGGGTTCTGGATGCTACATATGCTTACTCTGCAATTTAAAGACAGGGTTATAAGGGACAAATAGACACTCGATTTTATGAAATCGAAATGTCTTCTGATATACCAAGAGAAAATATTCACCTCTTTGATATTTTGATATTCAAATCTTTCGCTATCTGGTGGAGTTTGGTGATGAGATTCTGCTTGTCATACGTTTTTTAAGGAATAATTTCGAAGAGACTTACGATTTTATGGTATTTTGGTTGGACTTGTGTAAAAAGGAGTGGGTCAGGTTGGATAACTTGGGAGATTGTTTTTTATATTTGTAGGTAGGAACTGTTCAAGATGTTATTCTGCCAAGGAATGGGGGGGGTGGCTTCACTAGCATAGGCAATCTATTTTACCAATGGCTCTGGCCTTCTAAGCGAGATGAATTGGGAAACTAAACTTTCGTGTTCCCTAGAAAATGATGATTGGGGGATTTTCAAGCTAAACCATGATGGGTCAGGGAGATTTTCATGACTAGCCAAAAAAGGGAAGAGGCCTCTTATTTGGTTAACTGAACCCTTGTGGTGGTATTTTAACAGGTTTAGGCCTTAATTTGGTATTTTGGATTATATTAATATTAATTTTTGTTGTTATTATTCCAATACTGCGATTTTGGATTTGGTTTTCTAAAAGTCATTTATTATTGTAATAATAATCATTTTATTTTATGGATTATGTATATATATATATATATTTATCCTTTTATGTGACAATATTTAACTGGTAGATTTATTAAAGCTTAGCTTAATAGAGGATTCAAATCCCATTAATTAAAGGTGATTTGCAAGACCATTATTATTATTATGTTATGTTGTTAAATATTAATGATTAATTAGAATATTTTTATGGGTAGTGTTAATATATATTTATTGTCTTGTTTTTACATTTATTGTGATTAAAGATAATAAATACAATAAAATTCTTAATAAATAAATAATTATTTATTCAGAATTTTATACACTACCCTATTTTTATTATGTTTCAATTCTTAATAAATAAATAATAATTTATATAAAATTATTAATTATAAACCATTCAATTTCGTAGAAAGCAAAAGCATTAAATATGAAAACTTAAAAGAAAATTATTTAACAGGTACATGGTAGACCCCCAAAAAGAAATTGAAAATCAAAAACTTGTTGTTTCCAATCAGCGTCAGCCGTTAGCCCACTTTTTCCACTTTAAGGGTTTGATTGTATTCAATTGTAATGGACTGGATTGGATTGGATTATATTGGATTGTATTATCATTAATACAAACTCGTGTTTGGTGATGTACTGTATTATATCGTATTAGATTATTCCTATATGACTTTATTATATTTTATTATAAACTTAATAGCACCAGACCCCCCTGAATTATATGCGAATTTGTAAATTGCCCCCTAAATGATTTTTTTCGACGGTAAAACCCTCGAATTGTTAGAAATTTGCAAAAATAGACGGAATAGGGATGGAACCCTTATTCTAACTGATTTTTCTCACATGCGTGCCTCACGTGCAGTCGTACAAAGGGCACTTTTGTCCTTACAATTAAATTGTCTAAAAGTATATCTTCTTGTTCGAAACTTCTTCTTCTTCGAAACTTCTTCTTCATGTACGAAAACTTCTTCTTCTTCGAAAACCCCATCTCCATCATCTGTTTTCTTCCTAGGGCAAACATGAATACGAATGAAGGCTTGGATTTTGTGTATTTTGACTCAAAGTGTTTATGTGGATGAAGAGCAATGCATTTCACATCATGGACAAAATCAAACCCAGGAAGACGTTTCTGGGGTTGCTCAAATTATCGGGTTTGTGGGTGTTTAATAGCTCAAATTTTCATTGCTCATCTTCCTTAATATATGAAACAATTGAAGAGTTGATTATATATATATATATTGTTAAAGAGATGTAAATTGTGGATTCTTCAGATGGTATGACCCCCCGATGTGTGCACGGTCGAAAAAGATTATTCCTAGATTGCTTAAAAGAATACAGGAGCTTGAGATGCGATTGGGGGAAAAAATGGTTTTCACGGTATTGATACAACCCAAACAACATTGGAAAATGAAGAAGTTAGTTCTACTGCTGCAGGAGTGAGAATAAACCTTGGCAACAGAAGAAGAAAATGGTTTATTGTTTTGGTTCTAGCAATAGCGATTTTGTGTGTTTTAGGCAAAAATTGTCTGGAAAATATGTAACAAGTTTAGCATTAAAAGATGTATGGAAGATATGTGACAAGTTTGGTTCCTAGCAGTAGGTGTAAAGTTTGGTTGTACTTTACTGTTCATCAATGAAGCTTTTGTAAGCAATTATGTTAGTTGTACATTAATATCTGTTCTATTTTGAACATTCAATTGTTATATCTGCAAAAGCTAATCTGTGTAACAATACATAGTCTATTAGTTCACTAACAATAACAATACAATTTAACAATGATGATAACAACACAATCTTCTAACCCTGTGTCCATAACATAACAATAGTTAAAGCAAATATGTTTATAACATTGAATGTCTTGACAACATTACAAAAGTAGAGTAGCATATCCAACATTGCAAACTTAAGCATAGGATCAGTGTTCATAACATAGCAAAAGCTAACTAAACCTGTTAATAGGGTTGTTTATGGAATATAACAACTTTTAACACAAAAAATACAGGCACCAGTAGAGATGCACGTTTGGGGAATGGGGATGGATATAGGTCCCCCCATCCCCATCCCCAATACCTAGACCCTTCCCCCATCCCTCCCCATTTCCCCATTTGGGGAAAATGGGGATGGGGAATTTTGGGGGGACCTATATCCATCCCCATCCCCATCCCCATCCCCAATTCCCCATTTTCCCCATTTTTTTCCCGTTTTTCCCCGTATCCCAGTTCCCCTGTTTCCCCCGTTCCCCCATTTGAATAAAAATTACAAATTAAACTGAAAAATCAAACATTCCATTGCAAATATAAAATAAAATTCATTAGTGCATTACAAATACAAAATAAAGTGTTTTAAAATTCACAAGTTCATTACAATAACAACTAATTGTTGAGAAAATGAGAGCAACTTTAGGTTTTAGGTTTTAGGTATTGAAGTTAAAATGAGTAAAATTGTATATATACTTAGGGTTAGGGAGTTAGGTTTTCAAAGAATAAAAAAAATAAAAAATATATATATTATAATTATATTTATATTATTATATATAATTGGGGGAAATGGGGAAATGGGGATGGGGGACCTCCCCCCCATCCCCATCCCCATCCCCATCCCTATTTCAACATAATTGTGGGGAAAATGGGGAAATGGGGATGGGGAGGGGTCCCCCCATCCCCATCCCCATTTCAATTTGGGGATGATTTTCATCCCCATCACCCCCCCCCCCCCCCCCATTTCCCCATTTTCCCCAAAAAAAAATCCCCAAATGGGGACGGGGATGGGGACGGGGACGGGGACGGGGAAAATTGGGACCCCGGGGGGAAATGTGCATCTCTAGGCACCAGTGAATAAGCATCCCAAATGCATTGACACAAAATACAGTCACCACTAAAACATCCCAAACACAGTCAATATCTCCAAAAATCAGTTAATCAAGTTAAGCATGTTGAGTTTGAGTTGAAGTTTGTCTTGGTTGCACAGGTTGAGTTTGCACAGGTTGATTATGAATTGAAGCTTGTCTTGGTTGCACACTTAAACCTTGTCTTGGTTGCACAGGTTGAGTCCTTCCACCATTTGCATTCCCAGCTTCAAACCCTACTACATTTGTTCCATCCCTTTTCTCACAAGTTGACTAGTTGTGGCCTCCCTGCCCACATTTGTTGCACTTAACCACTATGTAATTCCTCCTCAGCTTTCTTTTCCCTTTTATCATAACCTCATCGGATTGGAGATTTCTGGCTTTCTTTGGACTGCCCCTCTGTTTTTTTAAGTCTAGGCATTCAACAGGTTTTTCATTAGTTTTTGGCCATATGCTTGGGCCATTTATGCCATAAATCACTGGGGTATAAGCATTGAGAAAACTTTCCTTCTTATACTTGATGTCTATGAAATCAAGAGGGTCACGGTTAGAATTTAATAGGGTAGCCATTCCATGAATGCATAAGATCCTAATCAGTTACCACTTGTTGCAGCATAACTTTTGTTCAATGTTAACCACAAACTGCTCACCTCTAGCTTCCTTCACTTGAAATACGTAGTTCCCACAGTACGCAGGGTTGCAGACGCTACTCTCCATCTTAATCTTCTCAACAAACTTCATAACTTTGGGACCTATTTGATGATGCCATTTCTATACTTCAGCTCTCTTTGTCACTAACCTTTTCATCAAATAGACCCTTATCATCTCTATAAGTGTGATCACAGGCTTGTCACAAGCTTGTAGTATTACTGAGTTGAAGGCTTCACACATGTTATTGCATAACATGTCATAGAGAGCAGTGTCTTTGAAGAAGGCTCTTGACTAATGCAATGGATCTTTGTCAGCTAACCACTGGTAAGCAACTTCACTTTCAATCCTCAACCTCTCCATATAGTGTGTAAACCTGACAAGTGAAACACAAAAAATACGAACCACTTAAACACAAAAAAATAAGCAAACAATAAGATAAAAGAGTTTAGTATTATTACCCTTATTTTGTTGTAGACTTTGCAGCACCCCACAGAAGTCGTTTCAGCATCAATCCCTTATGTGAAGCTTTGAAATTGTTGTAAAAATATTTGACACAATACCGGTGCTCAGAATGTGGAAACAATTCCCTAATTGCATCTATTAATCCCTTTTGTTTGTTGGTAATCCACACGATGCCATGAGAATTGTTGATTTCCAAATCTACACCTAATAACTCTAGAAACCATAACCATGTTTCCTTACACTCAGACTCTACCAATGTATAAGCCACTAGATACATCTGGTTGTTTGGATCAACCCCAATGGCTGTCAAAAGTTGTCCAATGTGATGTCTTTTGATGAAACAACCATCCAAACCTAAAATAGGCATACATCCTTCTTTTCATCCTTACTTCAAAGCACTAAGGCACATTTATAACCTCTGAAACCTTGGTTTTGCACCACCAACTGTCGTAGAACACTTCATTATAACCAAACTATTTGGATTCATCCTTCGAATATCTGTACCATACTCCCAAAGCTTGGGAGTATTGCTCCTTCACATTACCTTGGATAATCTCTCTTGCAACACTTCTAACATGATAGTACTGTCATTTCGATGCATCCACATTAGTGTCACTCCTTAATCGCTCAGACATTCCAACAAAGTTCTAGTCTGGGTTTTCCCTCCACTGACCTACATACTTCTCAGCAATAAATTTAGAACTAGCAAACTTATTCTTAAAGGACATAACACTTTTGTGATCATCTAATAAAGACTTAATCTTGAAAGTCTTATGATCACTTAACCAAGATGCAAATACAAACCACTCACATCCCTCATCCTTACAAACTACCCTAATCCTGTTAGGATCATTTTTCTTAAACTTTACAACCACTTTGTAAGTACCTCAATTTTTAATTGGCTAATTTTGTTGAAAAAATCACAATGGGGTTCAAACTTGTAAGGGTGGCTTAGGATTGAAGAAATCCTCATCAAACATAAATGGACCTCGTTGTGGGCATCAAGAGCTTCATGGAAGGTAGTTACTTGATCTTGACTCTAAATTTGAAGAGATTTAGTTGCATACACACACTACTCTAGCAAGCCAATTACCAAAACAAGCAAGCCCATCTTCAGTATCTGTTGCTTCTGGTGCCCCATTATCTTCATTATCTGTTGTTTCTCTATTGTCTTCATCATCACTGTACAATAAATCCTGAGACTCTAGTTGCTAAGATGGCATCAATTCATCTCCTCTGAAAGCTTGCAATAGTTGTATACACTCAAGGTAGAGATCTATGACCCTATTCTCAGAAATTTTATCCCCAAACCACAATAATTCCTCATCACGCACTATCTGATAGAGCTTTCCATACCCTGGCAACTTAGTCCAATACCCCACAAGGAGCTTATACTTCAGCTTAATAACAATATCATCAAGATCCAACATAGACAATTCATCTAAACTAATATAATCAAAATAATTAATACTTCCCCCATTATAATTATCCATTGAGACATCAAACTGTCCACCATAATTCACCTTGAAGCTGAAGAATATGTCTAGGTCATCAGGACTTACAACCAAAGTGTAAAAGGGGTCAATTTAACAAATTGAAATACTGTAAACAGCATGTGCAGAACAAGACAAAAACAAAAAAAAGAAATACTGTCATCGGGACCTACCACTAGTCAAAGAAACAAAAGGGGCCAAAATTTAATTAACAAAGTTATTTCACCCAACAAACTGTCAAAAGATTCCTCATACAATTCACGGGACCACAGCCAGGCAAAGAATCCCACATACAATTATCATCGGGACCACAGACAGTTAAAGATTCCTCACACAATTCAAATAAATACCTAAAAACTCAACCCACAACAACACAACCAAAACCAATAATGAAAACCCAAATAAAGCTTACCATATTTTAGACTTCATATGGGTTTCTCCTTTCTCCAACCGTATCTACCTGAGTATCAACGAAGTCACGAACGCAGCAACACCAGACTACCAAATCGAGAACGGAGACACACCAGACCACCCTAATTAAGATACCAAAATTTTGTAACCCTAAAACTCCACAACGCAATCAAACTAAATTGTTAACTTTCGATTTCTCATACAGTTGGTGAAGAAGAAGAAATTAGATCTAGAGATTATAAGAAATTTGGGAAATTTGGGGAGAATAAAAATGCCCTATTTTTTTTTAATTGTAAGGACAAAAGTGCCATTTGTACGACTGCACGTGAGGCACGCGTGTGAGAAATATCAAACGGAATAAGGGTTCTGTCCCTGTTCCGTCCATTTTTGTAAATTTCTAACAATTCGAGGGGTTTACCACTGAAAAACAAAATCATTTAGGGGGCAATTTATAAATTCGCGTATAATTCGAGGGGGTCTAGTGCTATTAAGTCTTTATTATATTATAAAAATATAACATTTTTAAAAATATATATATAATAATAATTAATTTTAAATATCCTTACCATGAATAAATCAATAAATATTTTTATATAAAAAATCAATAAATATTTATTTTAATTGAAACAAAAAAATTAAATAAAATTTTCCTATGTATTTTAAAATTATAAAATATATATATATATATTAACAACATAACACATATTTTATCAATATTCCATATTTATTGAAAAAAAAGAAAAAGAAAAGAAAAGTGTTTTTTCTAATACAATACAACCTAATACCACTAATAATGTATTAATTAATACGGTGTTTGCTGTATTAGGCAATTAAAATGTACTAAAATAATACAATAGCATCTTTCTTACACCAAATTTTTTTCCACTCCAAATTTTACACTAAAAGAGCATCTTTAAAGAATATTCTCTCAATACATATTTATATAATACTAATTAATTTTTATTAATTAACTTATACAATAATAATTAAATTTTTCTGGCATAACAATATTATTCTTAAATAATTACTCATATAATGTCAAAAAAAAATTAAATAATTACTATATTTGTTAAATGTATAAATTAATGATTAAATTTAATAAATTATATATATATATATATCAATATTGGTATCATTTTAAAAATCTCAACGAGATCTTTTCAATGGTATATTTTTTGGGAATATATATTGTTATAATTAAGTATTAAAGGGTTAAATTAGTAATTTTAACAAATCATAATTGCTGATGTGATATTTAACACACACACACACAAAAAAAAAAAAAAAAAAAAAGGATTTGGTGTAGCTACAATGGACACCAAATTTGGTGAGTACCGTAGCTACACTAAAGTTTTTTTAGTAATTTTACTGTGTTGGTTGGAGAGGATTTGTTTGGTGTGTTTGGTGTGAATGATGTGTTGGTTGAAGTTGCTCTAAAGAGAAAGATGTGGTTGGTCAAGTTAGAGTATCTTCAACAAGGTTCCCTATATTTTCCTTATATTTAGGGAGTCTATTGTATTTTTTACAAATAAAGAGTCATATAAGGAGTTAGCACTCAAACAAGCCTCCCTAAAAATGGTTTAGAGTGAAAAAATAGCTCCTTATATTTTCCTTACATTAAATTTGGATTATTGAATATGAAGGATTTGGACTCATCTTGACCACTCATTTCAATTGAGAAGTGAAAAAAAAAAAAATAGGGAGGAAGCCTTCTCTCCTTACATTTGAGGAGGCTTTGGCCGGAAAAAAATTTAGCAAGGTTGTTGAAATAAATTCCGGTCCAACCTCCCTAAATATAGTCAAAGACATGGTGTTTTCTGACCTTTTTGAAGATACTTAGTCATCATTTTATATATCTAGTAAATAATTTTTGTAGTGAAAAGATTTTTTTTTTTTTTTTTTTTTTTTTTTTTTTTTTTACAATAGACAGTGAAAAGACTTAAACTCAATGAAATGGACGTGAGTGAGAGTTGGCTGGACCACTACAAATTATTGTGTCTAATTTCTCTATCTATAAACTATTTTATTTTTAATAGTCCAAAGTGATAGAGTTAGACTATATTGATTCAAAAGAACATTTAGAAAAGAATCCTCCAAATCAATGGCCAACAATACTGGTTTTACTCCTCCTAGACTTTCTTCTTCTCTATCCATTACTCTCACTCCTTCTATTAGAAGAACTCACTCCAATAGAATAGAAAACCTTGTAGAATATTCTCAGATCCCTCAAAATGACCAAATCAATGCAACCTCCATCCCTCTGTTTAATCCCTACAATATATTCAAGAGAAACAAGTCTGCGTTCTCCCGCATGACTCGTCTTGTTTCACACAGACCTCTTCCCGTCAAAGAATATGTTCAATCCACAGGTCTTGACAACTGCCTTATTCCGTCATCACCAGCAGAACAATATGTTGATCTTAAGATTGGTCAACCCTTGATTAATCAATGGATCGATGAAGGTTACTCTCACCTCCACATTGGTGCAGTCCGTCTCATCCTCACTTTGCATGGCCGGAAAGGTATCCCAGTAACTGCAAAGGTAGCTTTGCTCAACACCATCTATAAAAGCTATAAGCATGCATTCATTGGCACCTGCTTATCTACTCTCCATGCCGGCATCATTTCCCTTACATACTATCTGGAGAGAAGTAGTAGAATGGAGGCATGATGAACGGATCAAGAAATGGCTTGCTAGGGTTGGAAACATTGCATTGAACACCCTGTGCTTGGATTCTAGTAAGGTAAATAGGAAGGTGAGATTTGGCAAAACTGGTGATCTGGTCGAGGGAAGGAGTAAGACCATGAGGGATAGAGGCCTGTAGTTCTGGGGGAAAATCTCCTACTGTAGAGATGGATGGAGATGATGATGTGAAGGATGAGGCTGAAGTGGCCATGAAGATAAAAGGTATTTTCTTTGTGGGAGAGAGCAAATGGATGGTGGATGGTCGAGAAAGCATGTCTGCTATTATATTAAGCTGGTCTTTCACATGCTTAACAGTAAAATCATAGCGGGCAAACCAGTCCTTTAGTCTTAAAAGCTGAGGGTTGAGTGGAATCTTGTTGCGGAATTCAAGAACTTTAGGAAAAGAAGAGTTATCCATCTCAACAATAAAGTTTTTTGTTCTCAAGTGGAAATCAAATTTTTGGATTCCACATTTGACAGCAATGATTTCTTTGTAGACCGTGTGGTAATGTGTTTGAGATTCTTTGAACTGTCCACTAGCATGTCTGCAATAGGACCGTTTTCCTTGTTTTTCTTCAATGAGGATGGCCCCCCAGTAGGAATCACTGACATCTGTCTGGATGATGAGTTGTCCATCAGAGGGAATAGTGAGAGCTGGAGGTGACTGAGATATCTTTTTTAACTCAGCAATTGCGTGGGTGTGAGACTAGGTCCAAGGTGGAGGAGCCTTTTTTAACATCTGAGAGAGAATGGATGTATGTTGGCTGACCCGGGGAATGAAGTCTCTGATACAATTAACAATGCCTAAGAACTGTTGGACTTGCTGAGGGGTCAAGTTCGAGTCAGGGAATTCAAAGAGTTGTATAGCAATATGGGAACCAGGGTTGTATTTGCCTTGGGAGATGTACATGCCAAGGAACTCAATTTCAGGTTGACCAAGTGAACTTTTCTTGTCAGACAGCATGATACCATGTTGATCGATTAGAGAAAGGAACTGTGTAAGGAGTCGTGAATGAGATAATTCATCAGAGGAAAAAAAGAGGATATCATTAATGTAAATGAGAGCAGAGTGAAGGATGGGGTGGAAGATTCTGGTGACTGCCTTTTGGAAAAAGGACGGGGCCGTTTTGAGACTGAAAGGGAGAACTTTCCACTGGTATTAGGCATTGGGAATATAGAAAGCTGTTTTGTATATGTCATAAGGATGGATACCAATTTGCCAGAAAGCACCTTTGAGATCAAATTTGGAGAAGATGGTTGCTTTTGAAAGTTGGGCAAATAATGTATTGGTCTTTGGGACAGGAAATTTGTCGTCACGTAGGAAGAGGTTAAGAGGTTTGTAATCAATTACTAGTCTCTTCTTTCCTCTACGTTGTTCAGACATTTTTTCAACAAAGAATGCTTGGCAAGCCCATGGGGAGGAAGTTGGTTCAATAAGACCTTGATTCAGTAGATCAGCACATTCAGCTTGTGCTAAATAGAGGTCAGAAGGGGACATACCGAAATGAGTGGCTTTAGTGGGTTGACATCTTCGTTGAGTTTGAAAGGTAGCCGTATGAAGAAGTCTGGGTTCTTCCATAAGGGAAAAGAGTGGTTGAAGGCAGATTGACTGTCAACACAGAATTGTAATAGTTTCTTTTGGATATTCTGGAAAGTTGGGTGAATTTCAGATAAAGGGAAGATTTTTGGAATGAGTGTGAAGGGTTTAAAATCTCTCTTGTATCTGATTCCTGTAGGAAAGATTCTGAGGGTGTCATATTTGCTATAGACATCTCAACCAATTAGGATATCTTTGTCTGGTAGTGGAGTACCAATGATACGAACCCAATAGGTGAAAGATGGGAACAACTTGATACCAATTTTGTGTTTTGATATCAAATTAGTGGCAGAAACTTCGCCGTCAGCAGCTCTGAAATGTCTGACATGAGGGGTCCATGCATGAGCTGGAAGAACTTTGGGATTCATCATAGTGTTGTGAGCACCAGTATCAAAATAAGCAATGACATTGATGGGCTTGGAGAATTTGGTTTCAAGAATTTGTATAGTAGCCTATGGTCTAGTAGGCCCAATAGGGGAGTGTGGATTTGTGGCTTGGGCTTGGAAGACATCTAGTGTATCCTCAGTATCTGAAGAATAGTAGTGGCCAATGTCGGAGTCTGTTTCTGGAGCATCAATGTCTTGGATGACAAAAACCATATCTTCTGTAACTTCATCTTGTTCGAAGAAGATAGATTCAACATCTGCATCAGAAGGGATTGAATCGGCCAATTGGCCAATTTGTTGGACGAGTTTGACAGACTTGATTTTTTTGTTTGGACACCTTTTTGCATAATGTCCAAGTTGTCCACAAATGAAACATTTAGTGGATTTGTTTCTTCCTCATCTAGCCTTTCGTCTAAAAGATTTGAATTTATTGAAGTTCTTGCTTTTGAATTTTCGGTTGGAAGATTTGAAATGGTGTTTCTTTTTGGTCTTGCATGTGCACTGGTCAGCGGATTTACATTTGATCTGGAAGGATGGTTGTTAGCATTGAGATTCATACTTCTTTCCTTTTTTGATCATTTTTAAAAAGACCTTCTGGGTTGCACAGAGTTTTTCAAGAGAGCTAAGAGTGAACATGTGGATTTCACCAAGAGTAATGTCTGGTATTGCTCTGCCTGAGGATTCTATCTTCCTGTGAAGTTCATCTTGAAGCTCGGTCGGGAGAGAGTTGATATACACATGCTTAAGACTAGGGTCATTAATACTGCCAAGCACATGATATCGTCCTAACATCCGGGAGTAGTGGAATTGGATGTCTTTCTTTTTCAGGGAACAACATTTCATTTCGAAGAATTCTTGTTTCGTCTGTGTATAGAAATGGGTGGGGTTGTCAAGAAATTCTCTGAATATGTGTCCCATGGCATGGGATGCTGATTCAGCGCGAACAAATTGGAGTTGTCTATATTCGCCAAGGGCTTGGTACCAGTCCCTTAAGGAACCAGTAAACCTGGACACAAACTCACGAAGAGCTGTTTCAAGATCATATTCTGGTTTAGATAACTGAAGATCAAGCCAAGCGCTCATTTCTGGGATCTTCTTTCTCCAAGTATCTAGAGAAGTATCATCAAGGGTAAACCAGGGACCATTGATGGGTCTGGCCAGTGGAGGTTGTCTTGGAGGAGGATTATCATTGGGTTCTTCAACATATGGGACATTTGAAGCTTCGTCAGGAGACTCATATGTATGAGTGGATGGTTGTGGGTCAGTTCTGGATGCCATGAGGGTTTGTTTAAAGTCATCTGTAGGATCAAGAGGGGTATCTGTATCATCAAAGAATTGTGTGGATTGTAGAGAATGAACATCAGAGTCTTCATCTGAATAGAATTGTCTATGTATGGAAGTGAAGAGGACAGGGTCATATGGGTCTGATAAAGATTGTTAGTCTTTTCTGGAAGATGATGGTTTGGATTCCTGTTTGGATTGGGTTGGGTGTGAAGCCAGAGGAGGATATTTTCTAAATAATTCTCCAGTATATTTGAAGAATTGAGCATCATCTGGTGGAGGAGGAGGAGGAGAGTAAGGTGGTGATGTGGAAAAGAGGGATCGTGTGTATGGTTTGTGGAAGGAGGAGATCGAAGTGGAATGTAATTTGTCTCTGTTCATCTGGTCAAGCTACTCTTTTAGTTGTCTGATCTCTCTCTTTTTACGGTTGCAATCTGGGCCGTGATAACCTTGATTGATATATCTGTGTAGGTCAGCATCAAGTTTGGCAATGCGTGTCTGAAGATCTGTGTACATGTCTCTGAAGACTTTGTCCATAGATTGGAGACGGTGATCTTGTGTTTTGACACGATTGTTTACTTTATCAATCTTCTGATCAAAGGAGAAGAGAACCTTGTTCTGGGCTTCTGCATTCTGTGTGTGCCAGTTGAGGACTTGTTCGGCTTGGGATGGTTTTTTCATTGTTCCATCTGGTTGGACTTCAGAAGTTTGGATATTGGGTTTGGAGTAGAGATTCTGTTCTGGTATAGATCTGGGTTCTAAAGGTGGAAAATCTTTGTCATACTTGGATGCCATAAAACAAGGGATTGGTTGTGGTACAGATGTCTGCTGTTCAGGATTGAGTAAAAGACCTTCAGATCGTAAGATCTGTAGTGCTCGGTCATATATGGGTAAGGGTTTGTTTTTGATAGGGTGGAGGCGTATCCATGGTCTAGATGATGTGTCTGGTTTGTGTGGCTTGATGGCAGGTTTGCAAGGGATGGAGAAAGTCCGAAGACATTCTCTACAATCACAGTCAGGATCACACATACTAGGATCAACGTCCCAAATGAAGTGTCCGTTGATTTTGTCTGTGAAGATAGGAGTTCCATCAGCTTCAAAGCTGTGTATGAGAATGTCATCTTTAGTGGTAACTAGTCTGATCATGAGGGCTTGAAAGATGGGAGGAGCTGTTGGAGAAGTGCTAGTATGAGTGTCTGTGACAGGTGTAAAGGTTGTCAGGATGGAGCCATCTGGTTGTCTTTTATGGGAAGACTCAGATGCTATGACAGGAGTGGTATTTTGAAAGGCTTTTTCATAGTTGGATATCCATTCCAGAGGCATGATTTCAAGGAGTTTCTCCTTTGGGAGTTGTTTTGGAATTTGGATAATTGTAGGGATGTCATTCTCTCTTTCTGCTTTAATGAAGAGAGTGTCACCTGTATGACCAGGGATGGGGAGATCAAGGGCATGATCTTGGAGGCGGTAGGCAATTTGATGGTAAAGTGTGGCCATGTAGGAGTCTGGTTGTATATCAGCACCAGTGATCTGGAATTTGTTTTTAAATCCAATTCAATCAACATACCTACTTGTTTTTAATGGGGAGAGGACACCCACACTTAGGATTAATAGACAAGGTGGGACAATGAATATATATATATATATATATACATATATACCTTGTACGTTGAACCGTGGTGGTGGAGGGTTCATTTGAAAGCTCCAACCACCTTAGAGCATCTCCAAAAGACTCTTCAAATGAGATATTTGCTAAAGTCAAAAGAGCCACATCAGCATATTTTGCTCCAACAGACTCTTCAAATGAGATTCTTCAAATAAGATTTTGCTTCTCCCTCTTCAATATTGAAGAGCAACTTCTCCCTCTTCAATTATTATTATATTCTTTTTTTTATCATATCATCATTAATATTCGACATCTACATCTTTTTATCTTTTTAATTAAATTCAATTAATATATAATAAGTTTTAATTTATAAATTTTATCATCATAAAAATTATACCATTAGAAAGATATCATTTAGATCTTTAAAATGAGACTAATATTGAATATTTAATAATAACATATTATTATATCTAACTTGAAAAAAATGAAGGGTAATTAGATTTGTTGGGGGAGGAATTAGTGTGCTTTCATTAAAATAATATAAATATATTTCTAATTGAATAGTCTTTTGGAGGGGCTTCTTTTTTTTCACTCTTCAAATTGCCACATAGGTAAACAAATAAACATTTGAAGAGTGAAAATAGAAGAGTCTTTTGGGGTTGCTCTTAGCAAGGTAGGCCAAATTACACCTACTCATTTGTTATTGTTTTTCTTTTTTCCTTTTTCAGGAAATTACATCTAACGTCCTACTTGGGGGTTTAGCAATGAATGTTCACATATGAATACAACTTTTTGAAAAACTTTTCGGTGTCATTTCCAAGACACGTTTTTCGTTTTTTAAAATCAAAAAATATATTATAAAATTTGTTCGGTAGGTATTTTTCAAAAAGTAAAAACAAAAACACAAAAATCAATTTTTTATGTTTAAGGTTTATACTCACAATTTCGTTTTCATTCTCATTGGCACCACTAATTAATTCTCATTAATTAAATTATTAATTGTTGTACGTTTCTTTATATAAAATTATTATTCTGTGATCACATTTCTTCTTCCTGCAATTAACAGCCCTTGGATGTAGTCGAGCATTGCATTTGCGGCAAATCATCTTATCTTGATTGTACTTGCGAGCCAACTCCATCAAAGAAGGCTCGATGATTCCTCCACGAAGCCTCGGCATCAAATGAAGAGTTGATTCTCTTTGGATGTTGTAGTCAGCCAAGGTCTGTCCATCTTCAAGCTGCTTGCCGGCGAAGATAAGGCACTACTGATCCGGAGGTTCGTCAGCCAAGGTTCATCCGTCTTCACAAATATCTGCATCTTCGCTAAACAGAGAGCAGCGGTCTGATCAATTCCAACATTTTTATTATATTAATTAACTTTCTTTTCATATTTTGTTAAATAATGATTGATGGGTTCAAATTTTGAACTTTGGTTTGTAGTCTATATGGGCAATAAATTTGTTTTCTTGATAATAATTTTTAATTTTTAACATAGGGGTAAAGTCAGGGTGTTATGGTAGGGTGGGCTAAACTAATTATATAATATTATTTTTAAACAAACCTTGACTATCAATTGAAAATTTAAGATACACTTAAATAAAGAGGGGACATAATGAATTGTACCCCTCAAATTCGTATTCTAAACAAAATACATAAATTATTTTAAAAGATAACGATTAGATAATAATAATAAAAAAAATGTAATTCCAATACAATCACGAACTATCTCAGTTTTAATAAATTTTAAGAGAATGTAGAACGATAGAACCGTAAAAGTGAAACTTTTCCTGTTTATTGGAACATGTGTAGCTTTCAAAAGTTGTATTTAGTTATGTTAGTTTGATAAATATAATTTTAAATTAAGGGCGTGTTTATTAATCAGGAATCCTACTTAGGAAAGGGAATTAAGTTTCTGATTTTTGAATTCTACTGTTTACTAAATTTATATGGAATTAAATTTTGTAGACCCCGCTCATAAATCAAGAATTAAATTCCTGGTGGAAAGGGAACTTGATTCCTCCCACCCATCCTAGGAATCAAGTTCCCTTTCCTTATTGAAAAAGGAATTCAAGATATATTTACTAAAATATCTTCACTTCAAAAAATAAAACAATCATCTTCTTCATGATTATTGACTTTTATTTTTAATTTACATAAATCATATTGGTCTTTTTTTTTTTTTTTTTTTTTTGAGTCTTAATGTTGATTTACATAATTAATAATTTATATTATTCTGGCTGTGTGATTTATAAAAAATGCATCTTTATGTATATGTATTATAATCCCATTTATGAACTAAAAAAAACCTACTGCACTTTAAAAAATAAAAATAAAAATTACAGCATATTCATATCTAGGGAGGGCAAAAGGAACCGGTTCTAATGGAACCGGTACATATCCATAAGAAATGGGTCGGGTATATACCTGAACCGGTTCATTATAATATCCATATGGGTTTTAAATGTTCAGATCCACTCAATTACGGGTCGGTTATGGTTCTGGACCGGTTCTCATCCAGACCCGCAAAAGAACCGTATTTTTTTTAAAAAAAAAATTAGGGCTCACATTTCACATTTCTCAGACTGAGTTCTCTGATTCTCTCAACCTCTCACGCCGCTCACTTCTCTGAGTTCTCTCAACCTCTCACGCCACATCAACTCTCCCCTCCCATCTCTTCTCTCACCGTCTCCGGTTTCCACCATCTTGCCGTCGTCGACAAGTCACGCCACTCACTTCTCTGATCTCACTCTCCGGGTTCCACTCAAGCTATTTTCGAATCTTAGACAGGCATGTCTTCCTTTCGTTTTATTTTTGTCTTGTTAGTTTACTTCTTGAGTTCTCGATTGATTTCTCATTGTGGGTAAGTTTCCATTTATCAGAATCATTAATGGGTTTCCATTTCTTTTCGTTTTTTTTTGTTGGTTTTTAACGATATTGAAACGTGTTTTCATATTTTTCTGTTTTGTTGTTCTGTTTGTCTTGTTGATTCCGTGATGGGTGTTGAAAATTTAGTAAATTGTTTTGATTTCAGCTTCGACGGTACTCGATTGGGTGTTCAAGACTTGATTCCAGCCTTCCAGGTTAGTTGTTATCCTTTGTCTTTGTCTTTTGATTTCGTTTTCTGTCTTTTGAACGATTTTTAGTTGAAAATTTAGTAAGTTCTTTGTCTTTTGAATGATTTTTCTGATCTGTTGCAGCACCATGCTTACTTTATTTCATGTTCGTTGAATATTGAATGTCACAGTAAATTTACAATTGTGTAATTATAAGAGTGTAATTTCCTGAAGTCGTCCACTTTCGGTCTTCTTTTAATTTCTTCAAGTTAATGGCATGGTAAACAAAGTCAAGAATAGTCATTTAGCATGATATTTGTGATCACTGTAAACTTTGTATGCATTTCAACTCCATTAGACTTCCTTTTTTTTTTGTCCTCTTGTTCTGAGAGAATAACAAATTGCTAGTCAATTATTTGGAGAATTATAGACTGTGGTAATGGTGATGGAATCATTACGAATTCAAGAGCAATTTCGTATGTAATTTCATGTAAATCCTGATTTAATTTATAAAGGCTTTATAATTTGAATTAGTATAATACAATATGGTTTGAATTAGTTACTGTTTTTGATGATTAATACAATATGGTTTACTAGTTTTGAATGTGTTAAATGATGTGTTGTTAGGTAGCTAAACATGACTAGTATTGAAGAATCTCAAGTAAATGTTTCTGCGAGTAGTGGTAATAATGAAGATGTTGAGCCAAGTAATGCTTCGGGTGGCTCTAAATAGAAGAAAGGAACATCATTTGTTTGGAATTACATGACTAGGGTTGATGTTAATGGTATTAGGATGGCAAAATGTGATTTTTGTGGGAAGTTGTTAAATGCTACTCAAGGGACATCAAGTTTAAGGAAGCATGTGCTAAAATGTCTTGATGATCATCAAGAAGCTACAAATTCAACTAATACCTCGTTTGATCAAAATGTTGGTAAGTCAAAAGTAGCGAAGATGATCATAATGCATGAGCTTCCGCTAAGATTTGTTGAATACACGGGGTTTCGGGAGATGATAGAATATTGCCAACCTAGGTTTGAATCTATGAGTAGAAACACGTTGAAAAGTGAGATTTTTAAGTTGTACAATATGGAGAGAGATAAGACATTGAAGTTGTTGGATAGCATTGAAAGTAAAATAGCTATTACTACGGATATGTGGACATCTAGACATTGAATTTGATTTTGTTGTGTTGTTTGATCTGGGTTGTTTGATTTTGTTGAATTTTTTATTTTTTTTTTGTTCTTTAGATTTGTTGGATTGGATCTGGGTTTTGATTGAATCTGGTTTGATTCAATCAAAACCCAAATCCCAACCACAAAAATGGATTAAATAATGAGATTTGATTTTTTTTAATATTAGTTTTTTATTTTATTAAATCAATATTTTAATTGTATCAGAAATAATTAGGGGTATTAGGGTCTTTTAACTGGTATCAGAAATAATCAAGGGCAGTAGGGTCATTTCCCTGTCAGAAATCATTTTATCAACGGAAAATGTAACAGAAGGACTAAATGGGTCAAAACTGGAACGACAGGGACTAAAATGGATAATATGGTAAATCATAGGGACTAAAACGATATTATCCCTTTTTTTAAATGCATATCTAAAGAAACTATGGATAATTTTTTCTTAATTTTAAGATTTTTTAATTACAAATTTTAGAGGTGTTAAACTTGGTCAATAATAAAGTTTGACCAACTTTTCTAATTGCATGTAAAGTTGTTTCCTGTGTGAAAAGAAACATCTGAGCCGCATATAAAAGCGCCGACAAGTTCAAGCTGTGCAGTGGCGGCGGCGCAATCGAACTCCGGTACTGAAATTGACACATTCGGATCAACGTTCCTTATCAAAGGTCTGTAAAATGCTCCGGAATATTTCTCTTTCTTTTTGGTTTTTAAAAATTTCTCTTTCGATAGGTAAATATCAATCTCCGAATTAAGGTCTGTGTTTTATGATTGCAGGGTTTAAAACCTTGATTATCAAATAAAGATGCCACATAGAACTCGACCCATGACAGCACTTTTGGTCTTCACCGGCCTCAATGTCGTTTTGGTCTCTACTATTTCTCCGGTCTACGATTTCGTCTGCTTCCATCCTTTCTGGGAAAGAAGGGTATTTTACTATTTTTTTATTTTTAATTTTTTTTAATTTTTATGTTATGCATCAAATCACAGACCGATAGCGTTGTCTGTTTACAATTTGAGTTTGTTTTGTTATACATATCCAGCTTAAGTTTATTTAATATAATCATTTGCAGTCATTTTTTCAATTTTTAAATAGGTGTAAAAGACAATTTATACTTGATGGGTTTTTTTTTTTACTTGAACCCTAAGGTATTATAATTGATAGATTGTGAAAAGAACAAGTGAAATCTTGACTTACTTAACACTAGGAGAATTAGGCCAATGCTAGATAAAGGGGTGAGTGGTTACTGCTTCTATTGTTTTCTTATTTTCTTCTGCTATTAGGTAAAGAAAACATATTCCCAATCTATCTTGCTACATTTTAAAATATTTAACGCTCATCTTCTTAATCTCTTGAAACGGAAGTGTCCATGCGTTTGTTTACTGAGAAAAATAAGAATCAAAGAGGAAGGTCGTAGGTTTCCAATTGTTATTGTGGGTGTTTTGATGTGAAATGAAATTAGAAAATAAATATTTGAGTGCTTTGGGGGTGCATGTATGGTGTGTTCAATACCATAAATTTTGAAGTCTTTGGTCCTTTGATTTGTATCAAGAAGTAAACTGAGTATCATTAAGTAAAAATCGAAATAGGAAGAGGGATGAATTTGTTAAGGTTTCTTCTAGAGTTTGAGTAGTTATCTTTATAATTTCCATAATGTGCAATTGGAGGGAATTGTCAGGGTAGAATGGGAAATGAAATTGTGGAAGGTGAGATGGGGTTCTTAGAGAGGAGTAACTTGGAAAAAAATGGTCAGTTATGAGTCTCAAATAATAATACCTTGGTTTATTTACAGGTGGAGGATAATCAGGTTAACAAGTTTAATGATAGTCCATATGGATAAGGAAAAAATTCATGCAAGAGGAATGAAAAAATTTCAAAAAATTCTATTGAAATTTTATACTTTATTTTGAGTCATTGCCAGGAAGAACCTCATTAAATTGAATGGGCAAAGTGCCAAATTTGTACTCATTTTATATTGCAGGTTTCTTACTTCAGCATTCTTATGAACCATTGTGCTAGATAAAATATTATTAAATGGTTCTGGGCCTTCTGGCTATTTGTGATCTTAAAATTAGAAACCGTTACTGAATTACTTTGTGAACTAGAAGGTACCATTCCAACAAATTTTCTTTATTCTTTTAATGTTGAAGTTGGTTGATAAGACTCGAGAGCTTTTGATAATGAATCAGACGGTAATTCTTACCAGAAAGTGCATATGCTCACCTTTTCTTGATAAGTAGTTCTTGCACTGAACTTTGAATATCAACTATGTCATTTTTTTTCCTTCTATGATTATTCTGATTGATTCATGAGTTAGATATCACTTGATGGTGTCATCCTTGATCATATGTGTATTTAGGTAACTAAAATCTGCATAATTTTGTATCAAAAAAAAAAAAAAAAATGTGCATAATTTTTTTAAAGCTATATTTTTTTAGTTTATGACTTGATGAATTGTAAATATTAAATCTAGTAGTTTTATTGTGTTGACAATCAAATTTTGTCTGATAAACCACGTCTTGGATGATCATGATCTGGCCACTTTCAAAGAAATTTTGTGTGTTCATATGCATGTGACAGATAACTTTGGCCTGTGCAAACAAAACCTAATTTTCTTTTAATTGAGAAAGATTTTTATAGCAAAAGGATGACTTTTTGTTGATCTGGATTTTCTTTTGCATTATGACATGCAAGTTTGATGAACTCTACAGTTTCTATATTGAGATATTTACTTTACTAACCAAATTCTAGCATTAAATTGTTGTATTTTGATTTGTCACTCCGTGGAGCAAATATGGATGGGTGTATTATCTTCAAGATTTCAACATATTAGCCTATACAAAGAAATAAACTCTGTTTTCGTGATTAGTTTCCCATATGTTTGGACTGTTAATCTCAATTTTCTTGTTATTTTCTTTTTGTGGATTTGAATCAGCGAGAACGTCGTCGTCAAGAACATGAAGCTGCTGCTTTAGCACAGGGTTTGGAATGAACGCAGAAGTTCTTATGAGGTCAGACCTTTCGGATATATCTTTAGCTATGGTCTACCGTTAATGAAAGTCTGTGGCATCTATCTTCTTGTCTACATGTGAAATTTGTCATTCATAGAGCAGACTTTAGTAGGGGTATGCCTCCAGAAAAGCTGCTTTCTGATACTTATGGAAAGGCAATGACAGCCCCCAGTTGGTTTGATTTAATAACCAACAAGGGATGTATAAAGAAAAAAATTAAAGGAAAAAATGCTTAGCCAACTTGAAGTGCATGTCACTTACATGTAAATGCATTTCAATTCATATTAGGATAGGCCTAGTTACAATATATTGAAGCTATTGCACAGAATCGATTTAACCCGTTTGAAAATTTTGTGATTGGTTACATTAAAAAAAATTCTATGATATATAATTGTGTGATTAATTGGACCATCTTAGAAGTAGAAAATCTTTGGTGCACCCAACCATTGAAACATTGACATGTAGCAATGTCAATAGAGAAGGGAAACTTTTTGAGTGTGAAAACTGAGATTGACACCTGATGTTCAGTGTTAGGGACTTAGGGTGCACCATCAACTTGTGCACGCACTTGGTGCATTGAAAGATTTTCTGTCTTGTGATATTATGTAGACAAAAGCATTGCTTATGCACACAACACAAGTCCTTTGAATCCCTCAGAAGTGATAAAGACCATGAAGGCAGAGCACTACTCTTTAGACATTCTTCAAAATTGAGAATGACATGAAATCTGCGGATGTTAACAATTAAAAGATCGACTTCATGCTGTTTGTTTGATAATATGAAGATTATTATTGAGTCGATTGCAATTAGAAGTTGATTCCTAGGGGTGCAGTAGTACCCAAAATGCGAAGTTTTTGTGTACCCACCAATGGCATTGACTTTACACTAGTTCCAGGAGTTCTAGGGGATCTTAATTTGCGATTGTTAGTGTGTTATCTGAAATTTAAACAGCTTGGAAATTGTTTAAGAAAATCTTGTGTTATTGATGATGTACCCTAACCGGGATTTCAGTTTTTGATGATTAATGAAAATTTGAGAGAATCTCTTATTTTATCCATTTTCGGTACCTTTGCTAAGGTCAATGAATTTGAAGCCTATTATTTTGGTGTCCGTGCATAGATTAACAGATTAATATTAGGGTTGGCTTCCGGTATTCGTGCATGAATCAACGGATCCGAATTGGTTACCCTTTCTTTTATCGATTGTTGTTTTGCGTTGAATTTCATCCACTGCATCAAGATCGGATTGCTCATATCTCATGTTAAGAAGGATTATTAATTTAAGTAGGTTCAACATTGAATTGAGATGGTTGATGGTAAAAAATATAGGCATGGTTGATTTAAGTTGATTTAAGTAGGTTCAGCATTGAATTGAGCTCGTCCCGAAAACCAATGGGAGGCATACAATTAAAGGAATAAGTGTGGGGAGAACTCTTCTTTATATTTTGGGAGTAAATACCACAAATGACGGTACATTGATTTAGTCTCGATTGGTGTCAGTAAAAAAAAATCACAACTGAAAAAAACAATGCAAAAGTTGATATTTTCACTGTTGCAGTGGTTGTGATTGACAGCTGCGTTCATAAGGAAGATTTTGAACGAACTTTGAAGATTAGAAACTATGGTTGGCAAAATATGGATCCAAATCCAACCCAGATCAAAATCCACAAAAGGCCCATTAAAACTGAAAGGGTCCAAATCCGACCCAGATCCATTAAATAATCACCTGGTTCGGTTCTAGACCCGACCCGTTAATTTTCTGGGTTTTACCCGACCCACCCGGAACAGTAAACTGGGTTATTGGTGGGTCGGGTAAAACCCGGAACAGTAACGGGTTGGGTCTAGAACCGAACCAGGTGATTATTTAATGGATCTGGGTCGGATTTGGACCCTTTCAGTTTTAATGGGCCTTTTGTGGATTTGGATCTGGGTTGGATTTGGATCCATATTTTGCCAACCATATTAATCATATCTCTTATATATATATATATATATATTATAATTATAGTGAGTAATATAAAATATATTTTTGTATAATAATAATAATGATATATTTCATCATGTTTTATACACAATGATATTTTTGTAATCAATTATATATCATTCTGATTTTTTAGTTTAAATAAATATTAGAAATGGAATAAATCTGATTATGTTTCCAATTCCTAAATTGTTAGTAAACACTAGAATGTAATTCAATAACTTGATTCCGATTCTTCTCCATTCCCTTTCCGATTCCATCGATTCCTGATTAGTAAACGCGCTCTAAGGGTAAAATATAAGGCTCTAAGTGAAGTAAATGTAAATATTTAAACTTTAATTTTTTTTTTTTCCATATAAGATAGCTAGGGCAACGGTCAATGCTACTTTACTAATACCTCTGCCTCTGCTCTCACATAATAGGACTTGAACCTCTCACCACAACAAAGAAATGGAGATGCACTACCATCTTTAATAAAATGTCATATGCTTAACGAGCTTATTATTATTATTATTATTATTATTATTAGAGTCAATTTACTCAAATCACACGAGTCATGACAGTTCGATTGTATTCAATTTTCTATTAGAAACCAACAAACATTCAAGAACGGGATGCTTAAAATAAGACATTCAAGAAGGACGACCATAAAGGCATAATAAAGTAATGAACGTGTTGATGTAACCAGTTAAGTCACCAAAGAATATAAAAAGACCCGACAACTTCGGTCAAACTCGAAACCTGATGTGAAATGAAACTTCCCAACCCGACCCCACTTCTCTTCTCTTATTGGTTATTACACAAAACTTTCAACCAATCCAACATAACAACATTCCTGTATCAGGATCAGATTCATCATGTCTCACCCCCCACTTGAGATAATTTGATGATTTTTAATTTAACCGTATATAACTGGAAAGTTGAGAAGAAGAAAAGGGAGAGAGAGAGAGGGCAAAAAAAGCTGTAACAATGGTTGGGGCTCGGTTGATGGTATCGGATTTTGTGTTGTCTTTCATGTGGGTGTGGATGGGAGTTCTGGCAAAGATGTTTGTGGTGAAAGTTCTGGGTTTGGGACATGAGCCACTTGGGGAGGTGATTAAGTGTGGTTTGTCAATCGTCTACATGTTTTTATTTGCCTTCTTAGGCAAGGTCACGCATGGAGGGGCTTATAATCCTTTGACTGTTTTATCTTCTGCCATTTCTGGGGATTTCAGTCAATTTCTTCTCACTGTTGGAGCTAGAATCCCTATTCAGGTTTTGCTCTTTTCTGCCTCTCTCCTTACTTATCCAAACTTTCATTTTTAATCTTTTTATTATTATTATTATTATTATGAATTTGGGTTTCCTTGTTTTTATTTTTTGGAATCTGAAGAGGGTTTGTTTTATGTAGTTGTTTGGTAGCTAAGAAAACTAAGGGAAATAGGAGAACATGGATTATATTTTTATGAATCTAGTTTTGGTTTTTCATGTTATAAATATTTTCCCTCAATTATGACAAAGACCTGCATGCGGCTGGCTAGAGTCCTCTATTAAATATCTAATATTAAATTTTTTTAATTTTTTTTTTTTCTCTTTCTTAGTACTTTTTCCCAGAATTTGCCGGAAAACTTTTGTTTGAATAAGTATGCTCTCAATATTGATTGTTTGGTAATTTGCTCTCTGACTTAGGCGGCGTATCGGTATTTGATTATTGGATTCACTGATTCAGCTTGAATCTGATTAGAGAGTTTGGATATTTGTTGCCATTAAAAGTCATTGTCTTTTAAATCTATGGAGTAAATTGGACATGATTTGTAAAAAAATTTGCACATGCTTGGGTTATCAAGTGTGCTTTGTCAATCATCAAAACGTTTATCTTTGCATTCTTGGGTAAGCTTTAGCCAAAGAGGGTGCTTACAATCCTCTGATTGCTTTGTATGCTGACATTTCTGGGGGGTTTTATTCATTTTTCTTCACTGTTGGATCTAGAATCCCTGTCCGATGTAATACAAATTTGGGTGGCTTCTGTCCAATGTTCCTGCTGAAATCTCTTTTCTCAGCTTTGTGATGGAACTGGATGTGATCATATCCTTTCAGCTATGTGGTACACTAGAATACAAATAAGAAGTTTCTATTCTTCAGAATGGTTGGTTGCTTTAGCCTTATAAATAATTTAAGTAAGCTTTTGACACACGGATTTGTTGAAATATTGAACATCTCTATGAGATGTGTCTAGAATTCGATATCATGGCAAGCTCATTCTTCTCAGCCATTGCATTAAGGGTTTAGTTCATCTCAGCTTGGTTTTGTTTGGTAGCTTCTTTTGAAAGTCCTTGGCTTGTGGTCCTTGACATTTTGGAGCAATTGGGGAATTGTTTTGAGCAGTGGTCATGTGTTTGCCTAATTAGTGAAGTCGAAGAGTTTTGTGGGTAATGAGTCAGTGATGAACTGTGATCAATATGGTTGTTTATCATCTGTTCTTGGTGTTACAACTTTGAGGATATTAGAAAGTTTCCTTTGCTGTATTTTTTTTTTCTTCTTTTATCTCATAGCAATTCTTTCTCCATAAGGACTTGTTCCTTTTCTCCCTCCTCTCTTTGTGCATCTTGAATATTTCACATGTCTCTGTTTATGTTTATTTATTTTGTTTTTTAAAAAAACTATACGGGCATTTTGTGTCAAGAGAAGATTCATGATGATGTTAAACCTATGCGGTGCATAGTTATACATATAAGCATGCGAGAACAAACCAACTTTTATATAGGCTGTCGTAAGCGTCCACTTTTGCCATTCTTACCTATTTAGGTGTTCCCCTTGCTGTTGATAGTGCAGGCTTCATTTGTTAGTATAAACAGTGAAGATGTACGGGCAAGGTTGTGAGAAGTGAATGTTAATAAAAGGATTTCAACACCCTCAACAGGAGATCTAGCCATTGCAATAAAATGAATCATTTTACCATATTATGTACCCTGCCATTTTTCAAGTTTCTAAGTAATAATTGTATGATCTTTCCGGGTAGCTGGTTTCAAAATATAACACCAGGAAGACTTATTTTTGCTGTATGTACCTTTTTTTGTTTGTCATTCTCTTGCTCCAGGTACTTGGATCTATTTATGGAGTTAGGCTCCTCATTGAAACCTTTCCTGAAGTTGAACTCGGTCCACGTTTGAATGTTGGCATCCATCATGGTGCATTGACAGAAGGAGTACTGACATTTGCAATTGTTATCATTTCACTTGGGTTGGCAAGAAATATTCCAGGTAGTTTCTACATGAAGACCTGGATCGCAAGTGTCTCCAAGTTAGCTCTTCATATTCTTGGTTCTGATCTGACCGGTGGATGTATGAACCCAGCCGCTGTAAGTACCAACAATTGTTGGTATATGATTACTACATTTTGCTTTAGCCACTAAAGTCAAGTTAAAAAACTTTGACGGTCTCAACCTTTTAAATTCTGCAGGTGATGGGATGGGCTTATGCGCGCGGAGATCACATAACCAAGGAGCACATACTTGTATACTGGCTTGCTCCAGTAGAGGCAACCCTGCTGGCAGTATGGACATTTAAGCTGGTGGTTCGGCCTCTAACAGAGAAGAAGAAAGACTCAAAATCTAAATCGGAATGATGGAATTCCTCTTCTTGCGTTTCTTTTCCGGTGGTCAATTTCATTTGAAACTGAAAGGTTTGGAGAAGGCATAGTTGGTTAATTGGAAGAGATTTGGCTGATGTAATTAGACTACATATTCTATTTGTAATCCCTTTTTGCCATCATCAATAAATCTGCATGTCTTGTTCCTATCTGCAATGCCTGACAAAAAGTAGTTTCTTTTGGGTTTAATATTGTTAGGTGTTCAAAGGTTCAAAGTACAACAATATCTGGAAAAAGGCAATGAAAGTCTCATCATTTATGTATAAAATTTGAGAGGGATGCTAAGCAACAATGTTTATCTTATGATCTTACCGTAAGTAATTGATCAAAGAAGGTTCTTTTCCGTTGAAAAGCAATGAACACGCGTAAAAGAGCATGGCAATGACATTCACGCGTAAAAGAGCATAGCAACAACTGCAGCTAATTAAGAATATGATGAAGAAAAAAAATTGCAAAGGTGATAGAAATAAGTTGTTTTGCAATTACAGGTAAAAAAATAGACTCTACATAATCATGTTTTCTGAGTTTCCTTGTAAATTTTGACTGCATTACTCTAGCCGAACATGAGATTTGATAGTGTACAAAACGATCAGTATACAATCTGTGGTTCAAACTCAGCGAAATCGACAGATCCAGACTCAACTGGTGGCATTAGATATGCAGCCAATATCTCAGAAGCCAATGCAGCAATGAGTGGAATCCTCTTCAAGTTCTTCACCAAGGGAATGTCCTCGCTCTCCCCGATAGCAAGAATCTTCTCATTGATCACCACCATCCTATCCAATTTCCTCTTGAACTCGGGGTTTTCAACATCCAGCACTGCCGGGAAAATTCTAGCTGTTGTGCGGTTAGTCTGCACAAAAAGAAATTCAGATTATCAAAATCATTGATAACCAACAATGTAGAACCTTTAGAGAACTAACATTGGTAGAACGAAAAAATACAAACGATTATGAAAATCAATATAGATTAACAGCATACATCTTTTCATAAAATTATGTAAGAAGCAAATTGATATATGATATGCAGCAAAGAACTCACCTCAATGAGGACATGCATGTCAAACTCTTTGGTATCAAGTCCAATGCCTTCATAGAAAGCGGAACGCTGACAGTCATTGAGGTACATTGTCACATATACCTGTAGGATACATTTTTAAATGCATTAGCCTGCAATTACAGGATCTACATTACATTAATTTTGACATAATCAGAGTTCACATGGCATGAAGCATTACCGAGAGGCAAAAGAACCGGGACCACAGCTTCGCCTTCCAGTCATTGAGGAACTGCGGCTGTGCCTTGAGCAAAGCAGAGAAGAAATCACCATGACGGTTCTCGTCCTGGCACCAGTTCTCGAAATACTTGAAAATGGGATAGCATTGGTACTCAGGATTCTCCTTGAGATGTCTGTAAATGGTGATGTACCTCCAGTATCCGATCTTCTCGGATAAATAAGTAGCATAGAAAATGAACTTTGGCTTGAAGAATGTGTATTTCCTAGCCTTTGTCAGGAACCCCAAGTCCAATGCCAAATTGAAATCAGATAATCCCTTGTTCAAAAACCTGTTCTCAATAAAAACAACAATGTTGTAATAATCAACAAGCGCACCAAAAAAAGAAACATTTGCAATTATCTCCATAAGAAACCAAAACAAGATTTGCATACATACCCAGCATGCCTGGCTTCATCTCTGGACATAAGAGAGAAAATCTCAGCTACAACTGGATTGGTTTTCTGTAGCATCAAACCACATATAATTAATCAAACTGTCATACCACTTGCGGTGACGGTGACTCGAACTGAACATTGATTGATAGGATCTTACCACTGAGCCACATTGGGCAGTGGTCATTGAATTCTACTTAAACATTAAAAATGATTAAAGGAATGGACCCAAGTCATTAAAATGAAGATGCTCAGCTCAGTTTCAATCCAAAAAAGAAAAGAAAAAAGCTTTTAAGTGGGTTCTATAACTTAAAGATGCTCAATTTGAAGCTACAATTCATGAAAAAGAGATTGAATGATGAGAAGGAGCCAAACCTTGAGTCTCCTTCCAAGTTCTTTGTAGAGAAGAAAGCCAGAGAATTCAGCAGTGCAAGACCTTTCCAAGAACTCAACAAAGATCTGCCTGAGTGGTCCCTCCATCTTATCAGCAGCTTCTTTGAACTCCTTGTTCCTGACAAAGTGAGTCTGGTTGTAATCAGTCTTGAATTCTTGAAGCAGTGCCTGGAACTCAGACTGGTTCAAATTCTTGTTGATTTCAGCGTTGAAAAGGGTCTCCATCTCATCAAAATCAGTGGTGTAGAACCTTGGTGTCAAAAGGCTCTCTTTGATAGATTTTTTGTTGGTTTTCTTGCCTGGCTTCTTGGATGTAGTTGCTGGCTGTGAAGAAGTGGCTGACATTTTGACAGTGGTGGTGTTGAACTTTCTTGTTGTAAAAAAAGTGCTTCTTGTTGGGTTGGTGCTGAATTTGGAAATGGGTTTTATGAGAGCCATCTCTGCAGCCATTGTAGTAGAACAACAGAGGAACCTGGTGAGTGGTAAGTGACAGACAGAACTTGTGTAAAAACAGAGGAGTGAGCTTTTAAGCTGCTTTGGGTTGGAGTTGAAGGGATAGATAAGATGTGGGAACTTACAATTGGTTCAAACTTGGATTGATTATATCCAATGAAATCTATAAGCCTAGGTGGGTGTATGCCACGTGGCATGCGTTTATAGGACATCTTGATTACTGATTGGTTATGATAATGCCACTTGGGAAAGGACTTTGTGGCCTTGCTTTTATTATACTGGATTTTTTTTTTTGGGTTCATGTCTACCACTACTTTTGCTAATTAGCACTACTGCTTGGACTTTTTTTTCTCAAAAAAATCTAATTAACTCTAGAAGAATTTACCATTTCAACTTTACTTGATAACATCATTCGTAAATAATTATAGAGTAATATTAGACGTGTCAAAAATTTTCCTATTTTTAAATCTCATGATTTATAAGATATTGACATCTCATAATTTTTTTTTTTTCAGATACATCCAAGTTTTTGTACATTGAAGCATGCCACGCAGGCCTGATTTCAATATGTGATTAAATTGACTTACCATTGAAAGCTAAAGTTTTTTTCTCGTTTTAAATAAGAATAGCTCTTTTGCACACCATTCTGGATTGTATTAGGCTATATTGGATTGGTGATGCATTATATTATAGCGTATTAAGTTATTCTCATATGACTTTATTACATTTATTATATTATAAAATTTAATATTTAAAAAAAAATAGTTAATAATTAATTTTAAATATAGGAATAACAAACACAATCATAGGATCCGAAATGGAGCTGAAGAATGGAAAAGAAGAAGAATCCATTGCACTTTGTCAAAATGTGTCCAACTAGTTTACCTTAAAAATTGATAATTGCTGCCGCATATCCTATAATCCTAACCAGAAATTTAAGATCTCAATCTGAATCTTGAAAGAGGAAAAACAAACAAATGGGGAAAAAAAATGATATATATCTGTAATCCGACCCGACCCAACCCGACCTATATACCATTTTCCGGGTTTTTACATTGTCCAACATGACAAAGTAACATTTACAACTTGCGAAAAAACTTACAGCATTGAATCCATTTCCTCACCTTTTTTTTTTTTCCATCATAAACACCTTGTTCAGTAACTGCTCAAACTTGTATATTTGCAAAACTTACAGCCCCCCCATACCACAATTAATGCAATTACAGAAAACAAAAAAAAAATGAGAACCGTTGTATAGCTTCAAGATGTTTAAACCAAAGAACAGATCTTCCATAGCAACACCTGTCATCAAAATATGGTCACAAATTTACAATCATGAACTTGAAGCCATAAGAATAAGAACTGAATAAATTAGAAACAGCAGCAAAGTGACGGAGAACAGGATCGACAAAACTAAAGAACAACTCAAACTGAAAAATAAGCATCTACACAAAGATCTAGGGGTACTTATAATTTATGAAACAGTATTTGAAAGAGAACGCTTGAAGAAGAGAAGATCAATACCTCTATACTCGAAAAACCGGCGTGTTGTTATGATGGGAATCAGAAACCTCATTAGGTTTTTCCACTACATTAATCTCATTTCCACCGGTGGAGCTTCGAACAGATCCTCTTACTCCATCAACATTATAGCTTCTTTTGGAGTCTGTCACTCCATCTTCAACAATTGACTCTTCCACAACGATACTATGCATGGAATCATTCAAATCTTGCTCAACAGAAAAGAATGGGTCAAAAGCCTGTCTTTCTCCTTCCTCCTTCGTCTTCAAATTATCATCCAAATCATCAAAATCCAAATTTTGCAGAATCTCAGGAAGTGAATAGCGACTGTCATCTGCATATTTAGCTCCCATTTCAATGTCGATTTTCTCCTTTGAGCCAAGAGTACCTTCACCAAGATTTGGAGTAAAAGATTCCATCATCATATGGTCATCTTCCTCCACAAAAGATCGGAAATTATTCCTTGAAGGTGGGATCTTGGAGAAAAAAATCTCTCTGAGGTTTCTTAGCATTCCCCTGTTATATGGATTATCCTTCTTATCATATCGGTATCTGAAGTTCTCATAGGTAGTCTATCAATGTAGAAATGTCATTAATCAGATTCAGAACCAAGGACAACTTCATCACAATAAGATTAAGTAAAAAACAAATTGGGAAAAAAAAAAAAAAAAAACATGGAAGAAGAAGCACATATAAGGCTGAAATTTGTGTACAAAATACAAAGGGTAAAAAAAGAAAAAGCAAAATAAGAAATGGACAAGCACATGGTCACAGAATCAATGGTTGACGATGGCCATGGTATCTGCTTGCCTGGCGCCTAAAAATCACTCAGATAATTTCACTACCAGGTATCCGATTTTGAAAATTTAGCATCAGACAGATTTTATAAAGTAATAACGAAATATGCAACATTTCTTGGATGAGGGGATACGTAAAACAAATTTAAGCAATGAAAACTAAAAGACTTATAATTTTCCTACAGAAAAATTTAGCATACAGAAACAAAAGCATTTAGGATTTGATTTGAAAACCCTAAACCAACAGAGTCCATATGTAAGGGGAAATTTGGGAGTTATTGCTGTGGCAACAACCACAACATGCTTAAAGCCTCAAACCATTACAAAACAAAAAACAACATAATTTCAAGATTGTCTCTGTGTGTGCGCGCGTGCATGTGAGTGAATGAGAGGGTGTTCTCTTAGAATTAAGGGTCCATAGATTTATTTTTAGCATTCCTTTGTTAGATTTGTTTTTCAAACCACATGTAAATATTACAAAGATCAAAGGAAACAAATAAGCATGTTTTCAATAAATCTTAAAGGTAACACACCAATTTCTTGTGCCTATTTCTTCCCTTTCCTTTCTTTCTTTCTTCTATTTTTATATTGTTTTTTTATAATACTTGTTTCTTTTTCTATCGAAAAAATTTACTCTGACAAAATTAGTGTAATGTAGTAGAACCAGAAGCATTTTATTCGTTGTTTGGTAAATTGTGACAGCTTCACAAAAAGATTATTTATGCCTTCCAAAGGATGGGGTTAAGTAATTATAGTCAGAACGAAAGATGACGTTTGTACCAAACCGAAAATAGGGCAGTGACAATCTTATTTAAGCTTGATGCTTGTAAATAAGTCTGAGGCTAGTAGAGAAACATGTGAGCTATTGATGATAGAAACAATTGGACAAGTAACTAGATGTCCCTGGAGAAGCAAGGGGCATTGCTACTGGACTTCACAAAGGTAACTCCTAAAGAGTTGCACTATGGATTGACTCCAGAAGGAATAATATAACACCATACAGATCTAGTACCAAGAGGTAATCTCCCTATATCGGTCACATTTATATGATGCACCTAAATGAACATGAACTTTTAAAGATGGGCTGAATATTTGCTGTAAAAGGGATTGATAAGGCAATGGATAATCCTTTGTAGTTCTGGCCCTTTGGATAGGAAAGCAGAAACGAACTTATTTTTAGAGAACAGCCCTCACTGGTTAATGCAAAAATAAATTCTTATGAATTCAGTTCCGAGTTATGCATACATAAATTTTTCAATGCAATGGAAGCACACAAAAAGCATCAAGGGGGAAAATATATATCATAAATGATAGAATATACTTCTCTCTGTATTGGTAGAAAGATAAATTTAAGAACAAGTTGTCATCAAATACACTAATACGGATGGATATTTCTGTAATTTCAAAACACTTTTGATTGTACAATCTGTCAAAAGAAAATTGTTACCACTAAACATCTAACGTATCTTAAAGGAATAAAGGATATACCAGAAAGTCATTGGAATTCAATGAAACACTCACTAAATAATGGAATTTTTCAGTAATTTGTTATTTATATTTTAAGAATAAGAAAAATCACCTGGTTTGAGCACATCAAATAGAAGTGAAAAACTGAGAGGCCACCAACAAACCATACAGCTATGAAGCAGTAAATTATGAGAAAATCTGACACAACATCATGTGACATAGCCTTCCAAACACTCTGATTCTTTTCAAGAAGGTTAACCCAAGAAAACACGAAGACATATATGCACAAGATGGTTGAGGTAGATATAAACATGAAGAAGAACCGATAATTGCGCTGCAATCAGGAAAGAGAACTGTTATTTCCTAACAAGAATGAACAATTGTGAATCCTCTAAAACAGCAAATCAAATTAACATCATTCATTCATGCTTCAGAAAAAATCCCAACGTATTAGTTTTAAGTTTAATCGTCAATATTCTAGAGAAGCTCAAAAGACAATTTACAAGTTTCCTAATAAAAAGTGAGATTTCACGACCAACTTAATCCCAGCATGGCCCCTTTTAAGATGTAAATGGAAAAACTTAATCCCATTTGAAAATTGTTATATCTATGGTATGTTGGTATTGAGCATTAGAAAGATGAAAATCCTCAAGGAATAGCATATCCATTCATTCATGCAAAGTTTTAAAACTCAGCAGGCGGGAGCCTTGAGGCAATCGAGGCGGCCGCCTCAGCCGGAAAATGGAAAAAAAAAATTAATAAAGTAGAAAATAATCCATAATATTCAATAAATAAGTCATATTCAACAATACAAACATAAATATCCCAAACAAATGAACCATTAATAAATAAGGCATTGATGACAAATCAGGCTAATCCCTTGTCCTAAAATTTATAAGATGTTACTTCATGTTTTACCAAATTTGCATTTCTGAAACACAAAGATCTCAATCCAATTTATTAATAGACTTGGGATGGTAACACTAATGTATACTACAATTATAAACATAGTTTACTGAATAAAAGAAGTTTGCATGCAGAAAAGTTTAAACTTACAATTCCAATGCACTGACCAACCCATGGACAGTGATGGTCAAATCTCTGAACACAGTTGTTGCAGATGGAACAATGAGAAACACGGGGAGGACGATAAAGCAAACAAGTGTCACAGTACTTCACTTTTACAGTTTGGCCATTTACAACCACATCTTTTGTTCGGGGTAGTTTCAAATGAGGAGTTCTTCCATTGACCCATTCCATAGATGGGGTAGGCATATCAGAAGCTTCTTCAGATTCAGGTGGCCTTGAATTTCTAGGAATAATTCCAGGATCTCTACCAGAGGTCAGGAATAGAAATGAAAAATCCTGTAAAAATTTGAATTTAGTCTCAAATTTATCTTTCATGCAAGAACCCCACGCAGTACGAATTTTATAGATCCATAAACAAAATAAGAAGTAATGGTTAATGCAACTTTTTGAGATCCTAAAACTGCTACCATACATTGAATATATATAGATATGGTGGCATGAAAAGCTCATCATAGGCCATTTAGACTTCAGAGCATAAAAGGGCATTCAATATACACGCTGTGTCTGAACCTTTCAACACTTCTCCTTTGCCTACTGACTATTTCACATTTCCACCAGATAATCCTAGTGAGATACATAAAGCAGTTGTCTATGAATCCTATTGTCCTCCTACAAAAATGCCTAATCACACCTTTAAAAGTTATTAGAAATCATGGGATATAAATTACAGAGCGGAAACTGAAAATATTGATATTTTTGGTAAATAATAACACAGAGATTATGAAATATAACCATATCAGAAACAATATACTTACCAGAAAAGTTAGAACGGCAGCCACAATTAAGACAGGATAACAACGGTCAGCATGATCGTCATTTTTTATCTTTACATAGGTTTTTATACAAAATGCAATTACAGGGCCAGCTATAAGGAATGTGGTCAGGAACAATGATGCAACATCGGGACCAAAGATCAGTCTTCCGCCGCATAAAAATCTCTGAAAAATGTCAAAGAATACACAATAAATCTTCATTAATGCAAGCCATGTGTCATACCTGTAGGCGACTTTTTAATAATATTCCAGTAAGTCTACATATATTTAACAAAATTGGAAAGTTTTCTTCATATGAACATTAAAACTAATTTTAGCATCAACTTAAACTATATCAGGATCTCCAACAAAAGAATCTTCCCTCCATCATGCAACAGTTTCAACTTTGAAAGACCGTGCATCAACATCAGAATATTAAGTATCCACTTTAATTAGTATGAGTAATATTAATGACCAGTAAAGTACATAGAAACATAAATGCACCAAATACCACCAAGAACTTAGGGTTACAACGCTTGTATTACTACATCTGACATTATGTGTACATGTTTCTAAAGAAAGAAGAGAAAGAATACATTTCATAGTAAATTTGTTTTTGTTAATAAAGAGGCTTGATCGACCCAACTAGGTATAGCTAATTTATTTAGAATTTTGGAGTGTCTTACATGAACTATGAATATCCAATCTAATCTAATGCATTATCACACAAAGGAAATTATAAATATTCAATGCCTTCAAACACATCACCCAAACAAATACGTTTTGCACCAAGAAGAGAAAGTAAATAATATGTCGCTTTGATGAGCAAGTAAAAATTATCTTCTTTGATGAGTAATGTTCTTGCCTTCCTGGAACCAATATAATGACCGTCACTGACATTACTTTGTTTGTAAACAAAAACTAAGGAATATAAATAAACAAGATAAGCATATAAGATACAATCCTATTAACAATCCAAAAACCAAACCCAGTAATCTCAAAAGATACCAAGAATCAGATATAATGGCCACAGAAGTTTTCTTCCTTTTTTTTATTAGAATATTACAGAACTACGTACTGAAAACATAATTTCAACTAAAAATGAGGAGTCCATAGTGAGATCTTAATGAAGTTGAGCCATTATTGCCAAGTCAAATAATCAAAATTTACATTTCCAAATGAAAACAGGTTGAAACATTAAGAGCCCATATTATTAAAACAGTTCAGAATTGATAGAATCAGCAAACAAGAATTAACATAAACCCCTGATCAAAGGACACAAGACTGATAAAAATAAAAAATAAAAAAAACTTTAAACAGCTACCCAATTCAATTCATGATCAAACAACCTCTCATCAGTCATCACATTGAAAAAAAGATAGAGAGAGAAGAAACTGACATTGCTTCCGTTCCAAACTTGATAGAGTCTCTTGGGTTTGTCATGACCATGACGCTGATGCTGTTGATGATGTTGATGATGAAGATGATGATTTTCAGCCATTTAAGAACAACCCAGATGGGAAAATCTTGAGAACAACCAAACCCAGAAACAGTTTTACACACTTGTCCCTACCAATCACATAAAACTCCATAACATGACAACAGGGTAAACCATTGCCAAATCGAAAAGAAAAAACCTTTCTGGGTTTTTTTTTTTCCTTTTCGTAAGAGAAGTGAAGAGACACAGACACACAAACAGTGTGTGTGTGAGAGAGAGAGAGAGAGAGAGGCTTTTGGATCCAAAAAGAAGCAGCAGCTTTCTTCTTCTTCTTTGATGTTGTTGATGTTGCTGTTGCTGTTGATGTGTTGCAGTCAGCTCAGAGAAAGCTTTTTTTTTTTTTTAATAATTTAGATAAAATATTGAAAAAGAAATAATTTAGAAGAGGGATGAAACCAAGATAACAATATTGTGTAACTGGCAAACGATCACTTCGGGCGGATGTTTCAATTTGTAGCGCGTAATTAATTAAATATTATCATTAATCATTAAACTATTTGTATAATTGTATGTGTTGTGAGTTGTGAGCTGTGAGTTGTGGTTCCAACTATCCAACTAATCGTGCCTCCCTCCACAGCTTGTTTTGTTTTTGTTTTCTTTTCTTTCCATCTATACGCGTTTTTGTTTCCTATATTAGGACTTGTTTTAAATGATAATTATCAAAGTCCGCACCCGTACCCGCACCATGACTTTTTACCTAGACAATTTGACACGAAACTTGTCTCAAAACGACTTGTGGAATGATCTAATTGACTAATTGTTTAAACTTGTGTGAATCAATTAAAATTACTCGTTAGGGGTATGTTGCGGATCATATCAAATGGATTTGCTATGATCTAAGATCCAATTTAATTGGGTCGAAAAAAATTACAATACAATCCAATTGAAAAATATTAAATCTAATATGACTTGATGGATTCAATTTATATGAAGCAATTCTTAAAATATAATATTTTTTTTACAGTATCTATCTATTTAGTCTTTCTATTGTCAGTTTGTCCTAACAATAAATATATCAGGACAAAAAATGTGGACCATAAATTATGAAAAAGTTTTATCAAATGCATACACTTTGAGTCAAATTATGTAAATCTAGTAGTCCACATTCTTCGTTCTGATATATTTATTGTCAGGACGAACTGATAATAGAAAATCTGGCTATCTATCTACCTAACTAGACCCAGTATTCTTTTTTTTAAAAAAAAAAACTTGTATCATTGGTAGGATTCGATCCGCTATCTTGGTGGTCATTTACCAAAATTAACAAATCAAATTATTATTTTATACCCAAATAATTAACATAAAAGCAATAAATAATTTCACACTTTAAAGTTCAAAAAGTTTAATAAATTATAAACATTAAACATAATTTTCAAACACAAACTTAAATAAAATTATCCAAGAGTTTGAAAATAAAAAATATAATCATTTGTCATAACAAAATACAGTAGCATTCAAAATTTGTTCAATAATCATTTATATAAGACAAAATAAATTGGCTCAATATAAACTATGTCTTATATTTTGACGAACCCGACGGATTTTCATATGAAAATCCAAGATTTGATCCGATCAATGGATTTCCGAATTTAGTATCCAATCATGTTCTCAAATCCAATAGATCGGTTTGAATCCAGTAGATCATATTGGATTGGATTGAATCATACACATCCATATGACTAATAGTATATGATCAATGTTAAAAAAGATTAATAATTTCAAATTTTATTATGACCACGCTACCATAAGGTAATAACATTCATTTCAAAAACAATAATAATAATAATAATAAGGTCATAACATTAAGAATAAGACTAATGTTAGTTTGTCCAAAATATTTATCCAAATAATATACATATGAGTTGTAACTAACTCATCACTCATTAGGCCCTAGGCGTAGCTCAGCTAGTAGATGGACAAACTTAGGGTTTGGACAAATGACTCATAAGTCAGTGGCTCGAATCCTATCAATGATAAAAGCTTAAAAAAAAATACATGTTTTAGATAGGTGG
This sequence comes from Acer campestre, assembly GCA_954870605.1. Taxonomy (NCBI): domain Eukaryota; kingdom Viridiplantae; phylum Streptophyta; class Magnoliopsida; order Sapindales; family Sapindaceae; genus Acer; species Acer campestre. The sequence continues at coordinate 20,965,468 of OX940799.1, read as the reverse complement.
ATAGATAGATATTGTAAATATATATATATATGCATCACTCATTAGTCATCACATCATTTTATAACTTACAGTATTGACAATTCACATGATATTACTATCTAAAAAATTTCCTGATTTTTTTTTTTTTGTTTAAATGATGTGGCAAACTAATTTGTAGCAGCCACATTAATTATGAGATATTGCGTTGAAGATTTGCAGTAGCCACATTATCAATTAAGGTGAAGCTAGAACTTTAAATTTAATCAAGTTTTTTTTTTTTTTCTTTTTTCTTGGGGAGGGGTACAATCAGTAAAATTTTGATATATAAAAAATTTAAACAAAATATGAGAATTAAAAGGAAATTTTCCAAGAGGTTGGATGGATCATAGCCCATCCACTCCTTTATAGTTTCGCCATTGATTGTCTGACTGAATGAGCGTCATTTACCATAATAGATATATAATAAACTTCTCTTTGATGTTTTGGGGTAGATATCTTTCAAGGAGTATATGTTCGGATATATATATATATATATTATACATTATATACTTATATTAACATTTATAAGGACCTCAATAAAATCCAATCAATTTTAATGAATTACTATTAGCACAGAATTTTTATTATTTTTCATTTTTCATAGGTTTCACCCCCTTTTTATTTTATTCTAGGATTTCTACCTAGAACGCTAGAAGAAACCTCAAACAGGATTGAGCTAATAATTACAAAGTAAATTATTAAAAAATTGTCTTACTCTTAAAAAAAAATAAGAAGAAATATTTAGTCCATTATTCCTGCCATATAGAACAGTGTGATTTAGTTTGCATTTACAACAATTACAAATAAGTAATTTGATTAGATATATAATTTTTTATTAATAAAAATTGGGGAAAAGGAATCTTGATTACATACAGAAATTCATTCAAAATTATATTTCTTTATTGGAGGAGATTTTCTTACAAATGTGAGGGGGAATATTGTTCTGAAAATTGTCTGTTTAAAACATTAAATTGAATATACTATGGATGCCGTATTATGACCAGCTTCCACGTCGTTTACCATGTCAGACCAAGAGAAAACAAACATGGGTTCTTCTATTTATTTATTTATTTGATAAAATGAAAGAATATAAAGAGTTGGCATTTGGCAGCATCAACTCACATGATAGTATGATACAATCCACTAATGCAAGGACAAATGGACAATCAAACCTTCTAACATTTTTTTTTTATTCAAATCCGTTGTCCAAAAATGGTGATCCAATTTATGTCTAACCAACCAAAATTGGTTAAGTGTACATGCTTTGTTTTTTTAAAAAATTAAATGTAAATGACTGTATATATATAGTCCAATTTAATTGGTTGGTTAGACATAAATTAAGATATCATTTTTTTGACAGCTAATTTAGATAATTTTTTTTTTCAAGTATTACATAATTATATAAATTCGGGTTTTTTTAGAGAGAGGACACAAACTTATAACCCGGTAGTGTTGGTGTGAAGGATTTACTAGTAGACCAACATCATCTCATCAAAAAAAAATATATATATTACTTGTATGTAGGGATGGGAATGGGGGCACAATGGGGTGGGGGAGGGTCCCCTCACCCCCACCCCCGCCCCCAAACCCCATTTGGGGAAACTGGGGATGGGGGTGTTTGTGGGGAGGTTCCCCTGCCCCCACCCCCGTTCCCCATTTCCTCCATTTTTTCCATTTCTAATCCTAAATTTTTTCAATCAGAAATTCTAAATTTAGAATTTAGAATTCGGAATTCGATCGGACCAAACTTTTGTTTCACCGTGTTTCAATATCTAATCCAATAATTAACAAAATATACAATCTAAAATATATAATTGATTTAATTTAATCCAAAATTAATACAAATAACTATAATAATATAGTGTTAACACTATTACAAATAAAAGTTTAAACAAATTTAAAGTCTTCGATCAATTCAAAATATGAGTAATAGAATAATAGAGAGTTTTTTTGTTTTAAAAAAAAATAAAATTAAAAATATATAAATAAATAAATAAAAATAAATGGGGAAAATGGGGGATTTTAGGCCCTACCCCTACCCTCATTTAGAAAATGGGGGAATGGGGAAATGGGGGTGGGGGGAGGTTCCCCCACCCCCATTTAGGTTTTGGGAGCAAAATTTGCCCCCACCCCCACCCCAAAACCCCATTTGGGGGCAAATTTTGCCCTCAAATGGGGGCGTGGCCCCGTGGGGGTGGGGCCCTGTGGGGGAAATTCCCATCCCTACTTGTATGTCTAACTCTTTCAATTTTGTATAATGAATTTTTTTGGGTGGTCAATTTTGTATTATTTAATATTCAATTAAAGTAGAAGATTGTGTTTAATTAATCAATCATGAATGTATTCTTGTTACATAATTTGGGATAAAAAAAAATTTAAGATATGAATTAATGTGTATAGTTTTTCTGAAGAAACAAGAGTTACATTTATTAAACTTTATGAATGTATAACATAATTATAGATGAACGTTGATGGTTATGAAATTCATCAAAAAATACTCGATATATGATGAGCTAAACGAGTCTATTTGGATTTTGACAAGATACTAAAGTATATCCTTTCGTGAAAAATGAAAAGATTTTAAATTTGAATAATCTACGGATTTAAACTTTTAAAGATCTTGTGATTAGAACTGATACTTAACTCTAAAGATATTGAGAGTATTCATTAGAGTAATTAGTAATATATTAAATTTTATGTTCATTTTATTTATTTGAGTAACAACCAATATGAAACTCTAAATGTGCTCCAAATGTTAACTTAGATGATTACATAATTCAAGTTGAAAACTATTGTTTTCAAAAAAAAAAAAAAAAAAAAAAGTTGAAAACTATTAACATTAGAAAGAAATTCTTGAATAGATGTTATATACAATGAGAGAAAAGGCAAGTAATAAAATTTGGTAGATTTGCTATTGCTTTCTTCAGCCTTAAATCAATTTAAAATTCAAACAAGTATTCTTGGACCAGAGATTACCTATCTGTCATTTTGTTCTTCATAGACTCAAAATTTTCAAACACAAATTGCCACAACAAAGGAACTTTGTGAAACCCATTTGTCTTTTTCTTTATAGACTGGAAAACTCCTTGATTACTTGAAACCATAATATGTACAAGATCAATTGATATTGTCTTTAGGAATCGTTAAATTGTTTTCAGACGCTGAAGAGCGATTAGAAGTCTATTTTGTAGTGTTCGACTGAACGTTTATAGGTCTATTGGAAAGTTTAAATCTAAAATGTCTTATGCTAAACATAAAAACAGTATGATAACAAAAGAGAATAAAATCATTACAATTAAGCAATTGTTTTAGTCAGACAAAACAAAACAAAATTCAATAATATATTTATCATTTGTAATGTTTTGCACCAAAAATTTGCATTTGCCATTGGTCATTCAAAAATGTGTAAAAGTACAGAAAAATAAAACAACTTCACCAATACAGTACAATGAAAAGAAAACAAAAGAACCCGCAACCTCACAATGCAGATGTAAGGGGTTTACCACCGAACCAACCTCATCTTGTCCAGAGAGATCCGACTATTAAGAAAAGAAAATTAATGAAATAAAATATATAATCGTATAAGAACGAACTGACATATCAACCTAAGTAAGACATACAACTGTGAGAAAACATAACAATTCAACCCAACAATACAAAATATAGCTTATTTGTTCAATTCAATGGTCTATGCTAATTGTGCACTTGTTTATTTATTTTTCAGTTTCAATTACATCACTGATTTTTTGCTTGTAGTACCTCTATCAACAACAAGTTTATATTTTAGGCTCATCGATCCATTGACGACTTTCAGATTACATTCTTGCTCTCAATCAATACAATGTCTGAACCTGTGTAAGAAAACAACCAGGCATTTATACATAAGTTGTAGAACAACCAACTAGATCTACATGTAAACTTGTGAACCAATTCTAGTCATTAATGTTTTTTCTCATCTAGCTACACCAGGGTGTTCTGTTCAATTAAGAAAGATAGATGCAAACTGACACCAGCAAACATCAATCCATATTACTACAAAAATGATATAACGTTACATAGCTAGTTATTAAACCATCAGCACAAGGTTCTGAATAAAATATGCACGAGCTTAGGATTACCTTTATCTCTGAAGAATCAGCGATGTACTCAAATGGGAACTATTGATACCTCTTATCAATGGAGCATCGTGGTGAATTTCTCGATACTTGATCAGTGGTAGGTAAGAAGAATGGATCAAACGGAGCACCATTTCCCCCCTTCTTCAAGCTATCTTCAATACCACTATAATCCAAATTCTGCAAAATACTTGGAAGTCGTATTTCACCATCCTTACTAAGCTTCCCCGTTTCTATGTCAAATTTCCCTTTTGAACTCATGAAGCCTCCATTGAATTCTGATGTATCAGATCGAACTGAATAATCATCTTCTGTTGCCCATTCTCTGAAATTAACCATTGAATGTGGGATCTTGGCGAAGAAGAGTTCTTTTACATTCTTTAGTACTCCAGTATTAAAGGGGTTTTCCTTCTTATCATACCGATATCGAAAATTCTCATAAGTTGTCTGTGGAAAAACAAAAACCAGAGAGAATGAAATTTAATCCAAGAATAGATCAGCATGGATGTTTAATATCTATCATGTTATCTTTGTCTACGATATTACTTACAAAATTCAATTGTTTATATTACCAGAAGCAAAGTAACAAGAAACAAATATTGGTAGTCTTAAACAACATTGAGACATTAAAAGAGCAAGCTCACCTGGTTGGTGGAAATCAGATAAAGGTGGAAGACCGTTAGCCCACCAACAAACCAGACTGCTATGAAGCAATACACTATGAGGCAAACTGACAGTACATCATGTTTCATCAGGCTCCAAAAACTGCCCTTTTGGCGGAGAACATTAATCCAAGAAAACACAAAGACGTATATACACAAGACAGTTGAGGACGATATAAAGCATATGAAGAATGGATAATTGCGCTGCAATCAAGTAAACATGGAAGGAGGCTGGTTAGTAGTCCAAAGCTCTGAAGATCTAGCAACAACACAGGCTCTTAAAGCAATGTAGCATATATCTAAAATATTGACACAACTCAATTCAACAAAACTGTGATCCCATCTAATTGGGGTTGGTTTTTTTAAAGAAAATGTGATCAAACACCAAAGACACGTTCAATTTCCACACATGACATATCAATGGTAAAAGATGTTTGATAAACTTAGAAGTAAGTTCGAGTAAAACTTACTAATCCTATACACTGTCCCACCCAAGGACAGTGATGATCAAATCTCTGGACACAATTGTTACAGACAGAGCAATGAGAAGCTCTTGGCGGACGATATAGCAAACAAGTGTCACAGAACTTCACTTTGATCGTGTGGCCATTAATCAATACATCTTTTGTTCGGGGCAATTTCACGTTAAGGCTTTTATTGTTAACCCACTCCATCGATGGGTTAGTCATGTCAAACAGTTCATCTGAATCAGGCAGGTGTGAATTCCTTGGAATAATTCCAGGATCCCTACCTGATGTCAAGAAGAGAAAAACAAAATCCTGCACAAACCATTACAAGTAGTGAGATCATGGAACCAAGCTATTATAATACCAAAAACTTTTTAAACCTCATTTAAACCTACCAAAACGGTAAGGACCACTCCAACACTCAACACAGGGTAGCTAAAAAGAGGATCATCCTGTCGAATCATGAGGAGCATCTTTACGCAGAACATTATCGCGGGACATCCTATCAGAAACGACGTCAAAAATAGCGACCCTGCATCTGGTCCAAAAACTAATCTCCCTCCACATAAAAATTTCTGACATTAACAAAAGAAAAAAAAAAAAAAAAAAAAGCAATCTTCATCAATTTTAACCCACATAATAACATCAAACAATGCATCAACACAACAACCTCTCATCGACCTACTCATTCCGAATTCATTCTTACATCGAAAAATACTAATCATATCAACACATTTTAGAACATTTCGATGTATGATTAAACCAGGGTCCTGTTAACATGTGCCCTAATATTAACAATTAAAACAAAGACATGAACAAATTTGTTTATATTCAAACTAATAACATTAACCCATTTCCCATATCTTCATTTTTGAATTGAATCAATCATTGATAGCAATAATTACAAATATCAAATACAAAATTGACAAAATAGAGAGAGAGAGATGAAAAAGGAAATTACATTGTTACCCTTCCAAACTTTGTAGAGGCGTGTGGTTTGGGGTTTGGGAAGGGAGGAGGCCATTGAGAAAGCTTCATCCGAGAAAGAGCTGTGAACCTGGGCCTGGTTTTTGCTCATTTTTCCTTCTTCTTCTTCTTCTTCTTCTTCAATTTTTTCTTTTTCTTCTTTTTCTGTTAACATTCATTATAAGAGAAAGGCAGAAACCACATTGTGTTTGTAGTATTGTTTACAGATTCATAAACACAAAAAGGAATTCCAATTAAAGCGAATGAAAATGAAATCAAACGCTTTAATTTTTGTAGTGGGTTTTTTTTGCCTCCTATTACATTTCCATTCTCGCATATAAAATAAAAAGAAAAAAGAAAAGAAAAGAAGAAGAAAATAGAAATGGAAATTGAAAATTTTAAAATGGCCCTGTGTTCAGTATTTTTCCCACCAGCTCCATTCTGTACAATACATTTCTCTAACGATTTTCCAAATTTCACCGACTTTTTCGCGGCCTAAATCTATCTATACAAAAACCAAATATTATAATAAACGGAAAAGATTTATTTAGTTATTGGAACATTCATAATAAAAGTATCCAAGTAATTATGATACTTTATACTTTTATTTTAACCCAATAATTAATGGGAATTCTTAATATTATTAAAAATATAAATAAATAAAAATAAAAAAAAACCCTCGTCATGGCTACAACATGTCTAAAGGGAAGATGAGCACTCAAACCCACAACCACGGATCATGAAAAAAAAAATAACAACTTAATAAAAAAAATTTGAATCTAGCTAAGAAAGTATAAAGGCAACAACTTCATATTTAAGCTTTTATTTATATATATATATATATATATTTTTTTCTATCTTAAAAAATTATCTTTTATTTACAATTTAATTGTTTCCTGATTCCTAAAAAAAACAAAAAAAACTCTGAATACTTTCCTAGTTAAGAAAAAAAAAATCCTTCTTAGTACAAATTTAATAACAAAGTAAACAAAGCAAAACAAAAATATATTCATTTAATGATTTTCTTAATTCCAAAACACTTCATCAAAACACATTGACATCCCATTCTTATTTTTTTTGTCCACTAATTTTCTACTCACTTTGAAAATTGAATCTTGATCATTTGAGTTCTTCGAACACAACTTGATTATAAGAATCATTAAATTTCAATTTCTATTGTTCTATAGTTTTTTAATTTAGTTGATTTATTTTTAAATGGGTGTTACTGTATTTTTTTTTTAAAAAAAAATACTTCTGTTCATTATTGAAGTTATTTGATTAATTGATATTGATTTCATTATATAAACATATATAGTAGGAAATTTGAATTTGGATATGAAAAACTTAAAAAGAATAAAAAAAATAGAAAATTAGTTATTAAAAAGAAAATTAAAACATACTTATTAGATAATCAAACTGAACAAATAAACAGTAACAAGTTAGACAATGAATTGATTTAAAAAATAATCTATCTAGCTGAAAGCTTAAATATTCTTTTAAATGAAATAAAGTTATGTTTCTGTGTTAATGCTCTTATGTTGTTTTTTCGTTCTACGTTTCTTGATTTATTATCCGAAGAATTTTCTTAAACTTTTTTTCCTTTGTTTGGGAGAACTGACCCAAGATTTACTTGGTATCATTATGTAGTTCTTATGCACTCCAATTCTCTTTTTTTCCATGAGAATTATTGGCCAAAAATTACATTTGTTGTGATACAGAAAAGGCATCATACAAGCTTATTCTTTGAAGGGTGGAAAATTTTTGACTAGATTTGAGTTTTGCTTCCGTGCCAAATCAACGTTTCTTCTAAATTATTATTTCCCAATTGTTAGACTCTTGTTGTATTTTCTAGAATGAATATTCCTTGTAGTGTATAGGTATTGTTATGGGTACCAATATTTGCCACCCTAGAGAATTTGATCTTTACATTAACAACCATCATTCGTTAAGGAAAAACTTATTAAACCAACTTCAGCAATCAAAATGACTGTTGTTATAATTTATTTATGTAACACCCCAAATCCGAGATATAACGAATCGGGATGTAACGTAAGAACATATAAAATACTTAATTCTACAAATATTCAAAATTAATATCATCAATAATCTGCCCATAAAATACAATACCCATATCCGATACCATCAATGTCAACAAACTTCTAGATTCTAAATGTAATTACAACATTAAATATATCGAGCACTTACAACACGTACACACATGAAATTAAATCATCTAGCGATACATATCTCACATACACTAATGTAAACCTCATCCATTCTAAATCCAATAACTCAATCTGCAAAATGGTGGTGACAAGGGGTGAGCCGTCAACTCGGTAAGTAAATTCATACATAACACGTAAAATAAAATAGCTTTTGTAAAACATTTATGTTCAAAAACATTGCTCATAAAATTTTCCAAAAATCCCAACAATGTTTTTATTTAATAAAACTAGAATTAACATTTAATATAATTTTCGTACTTAAATATCAATAAAACAGTTGGAGCAATACTTAAAATCATATTCGTTCATATCCTTAATTCATAAAACATTTTATAAAACAGTATAACAATATTAAATCAAAAGATTATTTAATAATCATAATTTAAATCACTATAATTTTACTGAAGTAAACGATATAGATCAATCACTTCATAAAACGGTAAACAAATAATTTTACCATATAAACGGTATGCATTAATCATTTTGGTAAAGCGGTAAGCTCATGTCTCGTAGTGTCATAATTACTCGTGTGACGCGGCAATAACAATATGTCACAATTACCCATTTCACGCAGCAATAGCTAGGGATGGCAATTGGACCCAGACCCGTGAGTACCGACCCGAACCCAAACCGCATGGGTCGGGTCTGGGTCTTCATATTCGGTTGGTGGGTCGGGTCTGAGTCCAAAATAAAGGACCCATATCAGGTCCGAGTCGGGTTTGGGTCTGGTAGAAAACCTGGACCCAAACCCGTGGACCCGGCTATTTTGACATGGTCTATAAATCCCTCCCTAAACCTAATTTCTTCTTATTTTCTTCTTTCTGCCGCAGACCGCAGACCAACTCTCACTTCTCATATTTTCAAAGTGTCAGTCTCAAATCTTTCCATTTTCCACAGTCCATAGCTTTACGCACCTCTCACTGCTTCTGAATCCACGAAACTCTCTCTCTCTCTCTCTCTCTCTCTCTCTCTCTCTCTCTCTCTCTTACACTTGTTTTTTATTATATTGCTCTTTTGTTTTTGAATTCATCAAGTTTTCTTATGTGGGGTTGTGGATCGATTTCGATTTAGTAGCCTCTTACCAATCCAATCAATTTGTTTTAATTGTATTGGATTTTTATTGATCTCCTTGGTTCTTTGGCCTGCCTGCTCGATTTAGGTGATGGCAAATATGGGAATTGTATCTGATAGCTAAGATATGGGAAATGAAATTTAGGGATTTTATCTGTTAATATTATTATTATTATTATTATTATTTAATTTCGTGAATTAGCAGGCGAAGCTATATAGTTTTGATGTGAGAGTGAGACAGAGTGATGAATTTATATATAAAATTGTTGTGCTAAACTGTGTCATCGACTTGTTTTTATTTTCCAGTGGCTTTTTATTATTATTTTATATGATCTTTCTAGACTTTTCTCTTCCATTTTTATTATCTGTGCTTCCTGTCTAAATTTGGTTTTCAATTATCTCATCCTTATCCTCTCTATATATTTTGTTTCCATCATCTGTAATTCTTTATGTTTGTTACCTTCCACGTTATCAAGTAAAATGGATCATTTTTTTCTACTTGCCTTGTTCTTATCTTCAAGAAATATCAACCAGTGGAATATGTTTTGCCAACTGCACTAGTTGTAAAAACAGATAAATTCTGTTTACCGGATAAAAATTGAACAGTTTTTAGAGGGTAAAAAAAAAATATAAAGGAAAAACTAAAAAAAAAAAAAAAAAAGGTGATATTTTATTATTTTTAAGGTTTTCCGGGTCCATGGGTCCGTGGGTTCAGACCCGACCCGTGAAAATTCATGGGTCTTCAGGGCGGGTCTGGATCTACATAAGACCCGTGGGTCTAGACCCGAACTTGAACTCGAAAATTTTCGTGGGTCTAGGTCTAGGTCTAAATATTTTTAATGGTTCTGGGTCTGGGTCCAGTAGGATCCAACCCGAACTCGACCCATTGCCATCCCTAGCAATGACAATATGTCACAATTACTCGTGTGACGTAGAAATAATGGTATGTGTAAACAAAATATCCCAGCAGGGTCAATAACAACGGTAACTATGGAACAATGAGCCAAAACAATTTTATAAATTCATATATGCTTGTAGAGTAATGTTATACAATCCAAATAATTAATCCAAATTTCAACCCAAATGATTTGGCAAGTGAGTTGTCATTACCACACATAACATGGGATAATGTGATTAATGAAAAAACCACTTGATACTTTATTTGGGTTGAAATTTGGGCTATATTTTTGGATTGTCTAGCATTAGTGATACTAGAAATCAGTAGTATTTTAGTATAACAAAAACAATATAAGCGGTGGCAGTCAAAACAGTATTGAAAAATATGTTACAAAAGGAATTAGTTTCAAAGACTCTTTATGTAAGATTTTTACTAAAACAATTTTATTAAAACCATCTTTAATAAAGTATAATACAATAGAAATATGTAAGGATGCAATATTCGGTAACTTGATAATTCAAAACATTTACACCCCATGAATGAATTTACTAACATAATATATGTTAGGTTTTGACTTGTATTCCTAAGCGAATCAAATGTGAGCCAAATAAGACTAAGCTGATGTTGTTCTTTTCTGGAGACGTGGGATAACGTTTGGAGTTGAAGGTGGTGTTTAAGGAAGGTTAAAGATCGAAGAAGAACTAAAGAAACGGATTCTGGAAGGAAGCCCGGCGTGGACAAAGCGCATGGACCGCAGCATATAGAGTGGTTGATTCCAGAGGATCAAGCATGGTGCAAACCACGATGGAGGCAAGAGACACAAACCGCGGTATCCATAGCGGTCAGTTCCAAAAGTGTTCCACGGTGTAAGAAGCGGGGTGCACACCAGGACCTATACCGCGGAGACGATGTATTTTGTTAAGATCAGGAATGTTGCGTAAAAAAGGAAAGGTTCTCTTTCTAGAAATTCTTGGGCTTGAAGGAAAATGATTTACTCTTTACAAGAAGACTTGTCATAAAAGGAAATAGTATTTATGTGAAACAAGTAAGTCCTGTACGTTTATGAGTGGGATTTCCTTTTATCTTAAACTTCATGTAACTAGTATAAATAGAACCTTGTAATTATGTTGAAAGAAGTGGAGCAAAAGAACACCATGTAACATCAGAGAGAGTGTGGTGAGATCAAGGGAGACCCATGAGAATATCCGAGGAGAGATCCAAGGGAATATCAATGGATCAAGTATGAGATCCCTAAGTGATATTCAGGGGAGACCTAGAGGATATTGTGGGGGTACTCGATGATGATTTTGTGAGCATGGTTTGGGGTTAGGTGTGAAAGAGAATCTTGAAGTATATGGTTATAACAATTTATCATATAGTGGAACTTTCTCTATTGTCTTAACAGCCCGTGATTTTTTATCCGATTTGGGTTTTCCACATATATCTTGTGTTGTGATTGATTTATTTTCTCTCATCTATTTTTCTACTATATTGACGTTATTAATGGCTATAAGTTATAGGTGAGTATTAAGTACGACATTTCCACGTTTATCGGTTTCAAATCCCCAACAATTTGTATCAGAGCTCTCGGTTGGCAATGACGATTTTTTAAAAATCTTTACGGGAGATCGTATAGAGGACTTGGTGGTATTGGGATGATGATCATGGTTGCTTTGCATGGTTTAGCAAAGAAGATGCATCTTAAAGGCGGTTTCGAACTCGTTAGGGTTTGTTGAAAGTAAGAATTCGATGGAAGAGAAGTTTGGCTTGTGGTGGCATGTACAAGTCATGGAGATCCAATCTGGGTGACACAAGGAGCTGATTGTATATCTAAAAAAAAAATTGAACACTCGAAGTCTTTGGTTTGGTGTGCGGCTTATCCGGCAAAGCACTCTCGGTTTCTAGTAGCAAGTCTTTCACCAGGTATGTGATGTAAAGACAAAAAGTCTTTCACAGGTTTAGGTGATGTAAGGACATATTTATTCTTTTGGTAGTTTTCCCCACTAGCCATGGAAGATGATATGTTGCTACTAGTGGTCCATAATTATCCACAAGGCATTGATCAGAAAGTGATGCTAGGTGTATAGTGGACAAATATGTCGATGGCTGATGAACTCCCAAGAAATCTGACTTAAGGAGTTGCACCACAATTTTAGCAGGTTATTTTGACATGGTGCTAGAACAACGAACACGAAAAAAAAGGTGAAGAAGAAATCTTAGGATGGTTCATTCCTAAGTGGTTATACCTTATGTTGAGGTATGTTAATTCTCGGTATAGAGAATCGTGGCTGTGGTTAAAGGTCTTGAGAATTCAAGTCGAAGGGGAGAATTGTTAGGTTTTGACTTGTATTCTTAAGCGAACCAAATGTGAACCAAATAAGACTAAACTGATGTGTTACTTTCTGGAAACGTGGGATAACGTTTGGAAGTTGAAGGCGATGTTTAAGGGAGGTTGAAGATCGAAGAAGAACTAAAGAAATGGATTCTAGAAGAAAGCGCGACGCCGACAAAGCGCATAAACCACAACATACGGAGTGATTGATTCCAGAGGATTAAGCGTGCTGCAGACCGCAACAGAGGCAAGAGACACAGACCGTGGTATCTGGAGCAGTCAGTTCCAGAAGTGTTCTGCGATGTAAGAAGTAGGGTGCACATCGTGACCCATACCATAGAGACAATGTATTTTGCTGAAATCGGGAATACTGCTTGAAAAAGGAAAGGTTCTCTTTCTAAAAGTTCTTGTGTTTGAAGGAAAATGATTTACTTTTCGCAAAAAGACTTGTCATAAAAGGAAGTAGTATTTATGTAAAACAAGTAAGTCATGTACGTTTAGGAATATGATTTCCTTTTATCTTAAACTCCTTGTAACTAGTATAAATAGAACCTTGTAATCAAGTTGAAAGGGGCGGAGTAGAAAAAAACCGTGTAACATCAGAAAAAGTGTGGTGAGATTAAGGGAGACCCATGAGAATATCTAGGGAGGGATCCAATGGAATATCAATGGATCAAGTATGATATTCGTGGGTGATATTCAGGGGAGACCTAAGGGATATTGTGGGGGTACTTGGTGAGGATCTTGTGAACGTGGTTTAGGGTTCAGTGTGAGAGAGAATCATGAAATATATGGTTGTAACAATTTATCATATAGTGAAACTTTCTCTTTCGACCCGACGGCCCGTGGTTTTTTTACCTAATTTGGATTTTCCACATATATCTTGTATTGTGATTGATTTATTTTCTTTTATCTATTTTTCTGTTATATTGACGTTATTAATTGCTATGAGTTATGGGCGAGTAATAGGCACGACGTTTCCGCGTTCATCGGTTTAAAATCCCCTCAATATATACGGATATGAAAACATAATAAGTCATGGATGAGTTTACTGATAGGTCCATAAATGTTGATATTTGAGACCCCTAATTCCTATGTTTTATGTTATGTTCTTTAGTATAATTGAATGTTTTAATGTGTTTGTGTAGAAGATAGCTCTTGGAGTGAATTTGATGATAAAAATGTGTTTTTAGAGAAAGTTTGGAGAAATACCGCTGCAGCACATCCAACTTGTGAAGACCATATCTCTCTTCTCGGATCGAACCAGATTGAGATTTACATGTTTTCGGAAAGCCCCGGAAGTCTAGTTTCCGGTGCACTTTATGGTTCATCAATCCGAGTTTTCTAGAGGAAGTTATGGCCAATTTAGTAACCGAAGGTCAGAGCTGAAAAAGCCTACCGCGGCCCAGACCGCCGTCCGTGCATCGTGCATGCGTAGCGATCTACCCAGCGGTAATTTGCAGAGAATTTCTATGGTACAGACCTGGTGCCTCCCTAGCGGCACAAGCAGTGAAAAATATATATTTTAGCGTATTTCCAACCCGAATTGGGTCAGACTCATCCCAAAACTTCTCATATCAAATCCTAATGACTTCAGGAGATCAAAACATGTTTGGGAAACTTCCTAAACTCAAATTAGGAGTCAACCATCAAAAGAGGAGACCCAAGTTAGGAAAGGATTATCATTCCTTGTTTAAATCTACTTTCCTACTTGATGTGTTTCCTACAACAAAGCAAATTGGGAATCTACAAGAGGTATCACCTATAAATACCAAGATTTTCTTCAAGAGAAAAGGTCAGAAAATCATTATTGAAGATTGAAGTTCGAAGATCTTCCAGAGTTTTATTTCCTCTCTTCTTCTACCTTTCTTTAGTTTTAATGTCTTTAATTGCTTTCATACTTATAATGTGTAGCTAAACTTATCATAGCTAGGGCTAACTTGAAGCCCTAGGCATGATTTCGATTTCAAATTCATAGACATATTTTAATGGAGTATTATTTTTCTTACATGATGAATTCAATTTCCCCAAAATAATTGTTATTCTACTATTATGTTTCTTTGATTGATCACCTTAGGAGCATGGTTTTAGGATCTATGTTGTAGGATATAGTTCGAATACCATACGAGCATACTCTTGCATGCAACAATTAATTGGAGTAAGACCTAATTAAGGGGAATTGATTCATGAATAGCCTAGAATAAATACCATGTTTTAGGGTTTATGTGATATTCATATTCTCTTTGTTCTTAATGGATTTCAATTATTAAATCTAGTAAATACCCATGCTAGGTTGTAATTTGGGATACAAGTAGTAGTGCAAATACCATGCAATCTACATATTAACTAAGAGAGAATTAATACAACTTGTGTGGAATACCCACCGCCATGTTGTGAATGTCTTCATCGTGTTTGACAATTTGTTCACTAATTGTTGTCTATGGATTGGATGAATGTTTAGTGGTAGATAGGAAGCTCTAGTTAGCTTCTCCTTATTGATTTTTCTAAATATATTTCCTGCTGCACTTTTTATTTAAGTTTAATTCACATTCTTAGTTTCTAATAAACAATTCATAACCCCCCATTCGTGTGTGTGAGTTGTGTTTTATTCAAGTTGTTTGAGAGTCATAGAGTGTCTTAATTTAGTGTTTTCAAATTCATAACTTCCGTAGGTAATTCATTCCTCGTGGGAACGACCCTTGCTTGCCTATTGTGCTATCGTTTACGATTTGTGCACTTGCAAGGTTTGATAATATTTTGTTTGCTCTTTTGCAACCAACATTTACTTAAATACCATATAAACATTTGAAAACATGGATGGGTTTACTACATAATATATACATACTGGAAAACATAACACATCATGGATGAGTTTACTTACCTCGAATCCGTACGAATCCAATCTAAATCTAGAAGCTCAAGAATCACTCAAACATATACAATTACAAATTGAATTACCATCATAACATCATCACCATAGCAATTTAATCGGCATAAATGAATTGTATTGAATTAAACTTAAAATCTATTCTTCCAACTAATTATCACATCTAACCACTCCCTACTCCACGATTTTTTTTTTTAATTCTCTACAGCTCCAAATCTAACAAAATTTGTAATGAATAATCTAGACATATAGAAAATGCTACAGTAAAATTTTCATATTATTACGAAATTATTAGCTCATACAAAATATCAATCTTTCATGGTTTCCGAAACTGTCCAGCTGAATTCAAATACTGACCTCTATCCACTCCAAAAATTATAACAATATTTCTACAAATTTAAATAAATTTTCATAATTTTTCGACTTGAATAATAAACTCAAAACGATTTACGAAATAATGATGATCTTGTCAAAACAAGGAATTCTAGACACTAATTCAAAATTACATACAAAAATCTACTAACCACCCATATCATTTGAATACTATATTAATGATTCTTACAAGCCTTTACTTTCATCAATTTAAAACATATCAAGAATAATAACCTAGCATAGCCTAGAAGTTCAATAATGAAAGAGATACACCAAAAAAGAGAAGCAACTCACATATTCAAAAATACTGTTTGCTGCTCCAGTTAAATATTTTTGTTAGCTAATGAAAGGGTTAAATAGAAGACTAACGTTATTTGGAGGGGGTTTGGAAGCTGGTCTTCATATAGTGAATATATATAACAATAATATTCAAAAACCCTATCTCATTTAGGAAATATATCTGGAATGGAAACTCCAATTAATAAGATTTCATTTTGTCTCTTTTTCTATTATTCCATACATAAAATCTTGGGTTGACTAAACTTATATGGAAATAATATAGTTCTTTCCTATGATAATTTGATTTGAAAAATATAGCTATTACACTCATGATCTTATTCAAAATTTTACAAATTTATGGCTATAACAATTTTATCACCTTATAGAAATTTCGTCCTCGAAATTTACTAGAGTACGCCAAACCTCAAACAACCATTCTAACTTATCATTGGTAAAACAATCAAGCCTTAATTCTTAGATAATCCATCGGACAAATACTAAAATTACAAATAATCTCTAACATTAAATAGGTAAATGATAAATCAATAACCTGATTGTTAAAGCTTAAAATCCATCTTCTTTTGTATATAGGACAAACAACTTTTTCTCTATTTATTCTTCTATTTCTCTCTTTAACGAATATAAAGTATATATACATAGCAATAAGTTTGTAACTCTAATTCAATTAAACAAGAAAACTAATAAATACTCCTTCTTACAAGTTAACTCCCTCAATTTGGTTTTGTATTAACTTTAATATTACCATTAGGGGTGGGCAAAAAACCAATAAACCGAACCGAACCAAACCGATCCAATCAGTTTTTTTTCCGGTTTTCTTATGTTGGCCGGTTCAGTTCGGTTCGGTTCATTTTTTTGAAAACCGATTGGATTGGTTTTTTTCCCGGTTCGCTATACCAAACTGGAAAACCGAACCAAGATCCAACTTATATATATAAAACCTTAGTTTAATGTTCAATAGTCCATGAAACTATAAAACTATGAAAGTTTGTCACAACATTTTTTTTTTTCTTTGTTTTGTTTGCTGAATATTATTTTAAACTAGTATTTTCAATTTGTTCAAGTCCATAATTTAATTTGGTCGAAGAACCAAAAGGATTAAAATATGAAAATATGTGTAACAATTAAAGCCTATGGATTTGGCCCAGTAGGACTAAAACTGAAAAAACCGAACTGAACCGAACCGAACCATAATTAAAAGGTTTGTTTTTTTTCCTTTGGTAATTATGTTGTGTTTATTTAGAAATATGTTCAGCTAACACATTATCATGTGTTATATGATGAGAACAGATTCACTACATATGACTTGCAAGTGCTAACAAATTAAATAACTTATGTTACACATAAGCTTTTTATATTCTCAAAATTTGGGTTTTCTTTTAGTGTTAACTTATTTTTATTTATGCTTATTTTGTAATATTTAATCATATAATTTCCAGGAATGCTAAGAACACTAAGTCACTTTCAATAAGTCTGACATTCTTACTATTATTGTTTCATCTTAGTATTTTTAGTCCAACCTTGAGTTTTTCTTCATTTAATATGTTTTGATTACATTTGCAGTGACTCATGTTCGTTATGCACATTTGTTGGCATATTGCCATATCGGGCTTGATGTTACATGCGGAATGAGGCAGACCAAACTTCCAATGATCAAAGATAATGTAAAAGACATTATGTTCTTTTATTGAAGTAATTTTCTTGGTGCAATCTAAGATAGAATTTGATATATTATAGAGTGATGAAACAAGATAAGATGTTTACTCAAATCAGACAATTGAATATAGTTTTGTTGAATCTTTTATATATATATATATATATGTTTCCATTATTATTTCTTTTATTGCAATTAGTTTGATAAATGGTGTAAAGATGCTTTCTCTTTCACTAAAATTTTGACAGTCATTTATATGAAAAGTTTTGCACAACTCAAGCACGTACATTTCATTTCCTAAAAATAATATTTGATTGATCAAGTTTCACAGGTCCCCTTTGAGAATTAAAGTATGATGATATAAGCTGGTTCAATGTTGATTATTTTCATTTTCTCATACACATTTGTTCATAGATTTTTTTCCATCATTTACTAATGCTATTCAATGTTATTATGCTATTAGAATTAATATGAATTATTAGGTTTAAAATGTTTGAATTTATTTTTCAATCACAATATTATTATTTTTGTTAAATATGATATATAAATATATTTATTAATTAAAATAAAATAAATACTGACTTGTCTCGTCTCATTTGCCACTATTCACTACTAGAAAAAGGATGTTTTATGACACTTTTTTATGATATATATATATATATATATATTTTTGTGTCAAGATTGTATGATGGTTTTTAAAAACCATCTTAAACTATTGATGGTTTTTAAAAACTATCATAACAATTTGATGGTTTTTTAAAGTGTCAAGCCTTAATGACATTTATCGGAAACTGTCATTCAATGTTGACGCATTAAAACCATCAAGAAACGTTGTTGTTTTTTTCAAAAAAAAAAAAAAATCAAACAATTTGAAATCCCGCTTACACCTATGTTTCCCTTATTTGATGCCCTAATTCTCAATTTCTCCTTATAATCTATATAAACCCAAAACTGAAAAAAAAAAAAATGAATTATTAATAGGGGTGAATATGGAATTTTATTTTTAAGGATTATTATCTAATTTTATATATTATATAAATAGAAAACAAACCCTAAATCTGATTTTAACACAAGCAGCCACAAAACCCTCTACCTTTCTCTCTCCCTAAATCTAATTTTCACGTTCAGAGTCTAGCACCCACACTCCTCTTATCGTCATCACCCCATCACGTCTCTTGCTGCCATCACGATGAGTATCTCTCTCTCCGTCTCTCTCACGGGAGCCTAACTGCTGGATATTTTGTAAAGGATGGTGTACAATATTATCGGGTTCCTAGAGATCTCGAAACTACTTCGACAAATTGAAGCCTTATATTTGGGTGTGTTATCAATTTGTTCTTCTTTTAATGTTATTTGGCTTTTGGGTGTGCTATTAGTATGTTCTTTGGCTTTTGTGTGTTTGATACTTTGCTGATTAGGTGTGAATATAAACATGTTTTGGATTCTGGTTTTAATTATAGTTATTTTCGTGAAAAATTAGTAATTTTTTAAGAAACTAGATACATATGAAATTGGTTTAAAAAATAAAAAACGAAATTCAAAAAAACTTTTAAGAGAAAAAAAACAAATTGCTCCGTAAATTAGACTAACAAAACAGAGAGAATAGAGATACTGTAAAATTATAATATAAGAATGACCACTCAAACTTTTAATTTCACACAAATTTGGGAGGTCATTCTTAGCAATTTGAATTTTGAGTTCTATCAGCCCTTGTCATGAGCCTATCTAACTTCATAGGGTAATTTTTTAACTTTTGTAAGACCTCAAGGTTTCTATGTAATCCGATATTAATTTTATTAACTATGGGCTACAAATTACTTTGTAGAAAATGGGTAGTTTGCAGTTATTAATTAATATGCTATTACATTTTACTTAGTTGGAGTGCCTTCTTAGATGATAAACAATTGACATATTTGTGAGATCCTAATTTTGTGCTTTGTTTTGCAGGTCTCTACCTCTGTCTCTCTAAACTTTGTATTTATTTAGTTCACCGATGAAGGTAGTGTTAACAAATTTCAGTAGTTACTAGTTGAATTGTTTTTGTCCAATGGTTAGTCATAAAATATATCTAATAGATGCTTTAATTAATTTAATCCACCGATGGTATTTTGGTATTCTAAATATCAGACCGAAGACGATCGTGAGGTGCGCTCAAGGATGTGAGAGACGGCAAAGTAATATTTGGCATGGGGCGCTACATCATTCATCACAAAGAATGTTGCAAGAAAACTAGGTTGCTTATAATATTTGTACTCTCTTATCAAATGAGATTTATTTTTTGAAATATTAATATTATTTTTGGTTTTTAATAAAATTGTGATTTTGATATTATTTTTATTATAAATTTTTATTTTCTTGTATGTGAATAAGTGGTGGTTTTGATAATTTAGAATTGAATTTCTAATATTACGTTATAAACTCCATGATTTAATTTAATAATTATAATATGATTTTTTTTATTTTTTTTTTATCTTTTATAATGTAGTTTGATATTTCATATTTAGTCCATTCGATAAAATTCAGCTTTTAACTACTTTGAAGATAAATTTTGTTCAAACTTTAGTTTAGTGTTAATATAAATATATTTTGATGCTAAAATGTAGAACCATTGAGTTCTCTAAAATGAGAGAAAAGAGTCAGAAAAGGCATATGTACTTGAAAATTTCTCATTGTTCTTAAAATTTGTATATTTCATTCAAATTGTTTATATACAAATCATATTTCTTGTCTTAAAAAAAGAAATAATTTAATTTTTTATTGAAAACAACTCATTAATCAAAGTCATACCGCATGACTAGCACGTTTATGTAATGTCAACCAGATTTTTTTTTTTTAATATTAATTTATAACTAATAATAATTATTATTTTACTTTATTTATTGTTGATTCTAATAAATTTTTTTGAAGGTATTCAACTATGGGTAAACATTTATCGGGTTGGGTTAAAAAATTTCCAACTTAATTTAAATCACAACCTAATCCGACCCAACCTAATTTTGGTTGGTATGGAATGGATGAAATTCTTTATACATCATTAAATTATTTATAAAAAAATAAAAAAATAAAAAATTAGGGTGTAATATTAAGGAAGGGCATAATGAAGTTAAAAAACATATTTGGTTTATAAAAAAACAAAAAACTTGTAAAGGGCATTATTAACTACTATACATGAACAGTATATATAATTTGAGTTTCTTTATATTGACACTTCTATAAAAATCTTTTAATGTGGTATTCCATGTAATAATAATAATTCACATTATTACCATAATATTTTATTTAGCATGAATTCCATATTGATCAAATTGACACACATTTTAAATTAACTCAAAAAATGGAGTTGTTGAACAATACATAAATCATTTAACTTTAGACCATATTTAAAAAATCTTTAAATGAAATTTGAAATTATTTTATGCCCTAAAAAAAATCTAAACTTCTTTAACTCATTTCAAAATAAATCACATCTTGAGCAGTGATAGAGATGTGATTTAACTCATTTCTTGATTATAAATTTCTTGAAGTAATCAAAAGTTTCGTTTTTCTTTCAAAGAAAATAAACCCAAGCAAACCGAGAAAAGTCATCAACATATACAAAAATGTATTTCTTGCCATTTTATGCTTTCGGTTTGTATTGGCCTCATTAGGTCCATATGCACAAGTTCTAAGGTCTTCTTGGTGGTAAAATTAGTTCTTTGTGAGACACTTTAGTTTGTTTAGCAAATTGACAAGATTCATAAACTCCATCAAGCTTCTTACCAAGACTAGGTACGACTACTAATAATGTTATATTTTTCAAGCTTCTTTAAATCTTTAAAGTTCATGTGTCCTAATCTTTGATGCTATAATTCAAACTTGTTGCATTCTTGAGCCATATTACATTTTAGAGGGTCTATCTCAAGACAATAGCAATTATCAAGAGATCTTTTGACTTTCAAAACAGTTTTGCTGTTTTTATTAATGATAGTGCACTTATCCTTGTTAAAGCTAACTTCTTGAAAATTTTCATATAAGTGAGTAATACTAATCAAGTTAGCATGTAGACCATCTATATACAAGGTATTTCTAAGTTTAGGCAATCCGGGGATACAAATTGTTCCCTTGCCTACCACTTGCTTTTTGGTGTCATCACCAAAAGTCACCCAACCACCATCCTTCATAACAAGTTTCTTGAAGAATTCCTTGTTACCGGTCATATCCCTAAAGCATCCACTATCTAGGTACCATGAATAGGATAAGTTGGCTCTAAGTGCATATTGTGCAACTAAACATTGAGTTGAGTAATTTCTAATCCACATTTTCTTGACAACATGCTTCTCACTACTACTAACAACATGCTTTGATTTATTCTTTGGCTTATTATTATGTACATTGACTTTATTAGTCACTTTTTCAAACAAGTCAAACAAAGCATTTTCAACCTCGTATTTATAGTAGTACGAGGCACAACATGTGAATTCACAAGCAAATCACCAACATTATTTTTCTCAACATGCTTTTTATGCAAGGTCTTCCTAGGTCTAGATCTAGATCCATACATGGATGATTGCCTATGACCATTCATCAAAGACAAGTCATATAAATCATTCTCATATTTACATTTAAGAATATACTTATAGCATCTAGGTCTTATGTGTCCTACCATGTTACAAAAATGGCAAATAGGTACAAATTTAAGAAAGTTATCTTTAGCTTGAGCATTTGAAGTATTGAACCTTTTCATATTGTTACCTTTTTTATGTCCATTCCTTGATGCTTCACCTTTTGCATGTGAGAGCAATGATTATTGTCTTTGACCTTGTTGAGATTTTCCTTTAATGCTTCTTGTTGATGTTGAGGCATATCCTGTTGCATCCATGGCTTTACCGTTAGAGAGTGTACATACAATCACTTTACCACTAGTTTTCACAAAAGTAGGATTGTTAGATGAAGGTGTAACATTTTCATTCACATAACCTATTCCTCTCTTGTCATTTGGATGCTTACCAATCTTAATGAGTGTGTCTACTTTACTAGTACTATATGACATCTTACCTATCATCTTATTAGCCTCATCAAGTTTGTCACTAAGCATCTTTATCTTAATGGCATACTTCTCAAGAATGTTATCACTATTTCTAACATCCTATCATTGTTCATACTTCTTCTTTTGACACTCATGCTTACTAATTTTGACTCTAAGCTCATTTTCAAGTCTTTTAGCATGATCAAGAGAATCATCTCTTTGCTCAACTTCTTATTTCAAAATTCTTAGTCTTTCATTACTATCTTTCAAGTTCTTATAGAGATTAAGAATTTTGTCTTTAAACTCTTTTATCTCTTTTATCTCTTTTAAGCCAAATTCATGATTTTCTTCTAGCATCTCATTAAGAGACCTATTAGTCCTAGAGATTATTTCATTCTCTTGAATAAGATCTTTCATCTTTTGATCTTCTAGGTCAATAGGCTCTATTATCTCATTTTTAACAATAGAAGCCATGAAAGAAAAAACTTGTCAGATTATCAATTAATCACTTTTGGAAGTTTTACCAAATATCATTTTATGTCAAAATTATAAAATAATATGATATTAACTTTTCAAAAACAATACCAAACTAACCCTTAGTCCATTCGATAAAATTCAACTTTTAACCGTTTGGAAGATAAATTTTGTTCAAACTTTAGTCTAGTGTTAATATAAATATATTTTATTGCTAAAATGTAGAACTATTGAGTTCTCTAAAATGACGAGAAAAGAGTCAGAAAAGACGCATACACTTGAAAGTTTCTTATTTTTCTTAAAATTTGTAAATTTTCATTCAAATTGTTTATATACAAATCATATTTCTTGTCTAGACAAAATAAATAATTTAATTTTTTATTTTAAAAAAAATCATCAATCAAAGTCATACGGCACAACTGGCATGTCTATGTAATGTCAATTAGAATTTTTTTAATATTAATTTGTAACTAATAATAATTATTATTTTACTTTATTTATTGTTGATTATAATCAAAATATTTGAAGGCATTCAATTAAAAAAAAAAAAATCAGGGTGTAATATAAAGGAACAACATAATGAAGTTAAAAGACATATTTAATTAAAATAAATAAAAATAAATAAATAAAACTTGTAAAGGGCATTATCAACTATTATTCAGGAATTGTATATAAAACTTGAGTTTATTTATATTAACATAAATAGAAAAAAAATTATATTAACATAAGTAGAAAAAAATAAAATTAACACTTCTACAAACATCTTAAGGCGGTATTCCTTCTCAAACACATAATAATAATAAATTAATGCTATTTTGTCCAAATTTGGTGTCTAAATGATGTGGTAATACTTTGAGTCATTCATTTAAATAATGCAAATTTAATACAATTTAAATGAATAGCTAAGAAGTATTGCTACATCATTTGAGCCTCAACTTTGGGCAAAGTAGAATTACTCATAATAATAATAATTCACATCATTACTATAATATTTCATTCATTTAGCATGAATTTGATATTGATAAAATTGGCACACATTTTAACTTAACTCAAAAAAATGGAGTTGTTGAACAATACATAAATCCTTTAATTTAGACCACATTTAAAAAATCTTTAAGGGGCCGTTTGGTATGGGGGCATCTTGGCATGAGAATGAGAATTTGATAGGATTCTTATGTTTGTTACTAGGTTTGGGTTTTGAGATTCCCGGGAAAATGAATCTCATGGGAATCACATTACCCCCACATTACCCTCCAAGGGGTTAATGTGATTCCCACCCCAACGATGGGTTTCAGATGCCCCTCCATCTGATTCCCACTGTGGGACCCACCTCATTAAAAAAAAAATTAAAAAAAATTCTTCTTCTTTTTCGTTCTTCACCGATGCTTTGACATCAAAAAACCCCTAATTTCATTTCGTTGATTATAATACCCTAGATCAAAATTAACACCAAAAATCTTCCAAAAAATTTTCAAAAAAATCTTCCAAACCCCCAATTTTTTAAAATGAACATCAAAAACCCCCCAATCGATCAATTTCTTCCAAAAAATCTTCTCCAGCCATTTAAAAGAAATGGAGGCAAGGATGACGAAGATCAAGAACCCGGCTGGAGGCGATGACAACGACGACGTTGGGGCAAGGACTATGACGATGACAACAAGAAGATGAAGACAACGACGATGAGGAGATGAAGATGACGACGAGAAGAAGAAGATGAACATGACGATGATCCAGTTTTTTCATTTTTTTTCTTTTCTTGATCTGGTTTGTTTTGAAATGAAGATGAGAAGATGACGAGGATGATGGTTTGGTTTCTTTTCTTGATCCAAGTGATGTTATTTATTTATTTATAATTTTTTATTTTAAAATTAATTTTAACATGTTTTTATATATAAAGACAAAAACATTCATATACGAACCAAACACAAATATCTAACATTTCCAGGAATCCAATATAATATTCCCATACACAACCAAAAACATGTATACAACTTTCCTAGGAATCACATTTCTGGGTTATACATTCTCAGAAATCACATTATTTTGATTATCCCATACCAAATGGCTCCTAAATGCAATTTGAAATTATTTTATGCTCTAAAACAATCTAAACTCCTTTAACTCATTTCAAAATAAATCACATCTTGAGCAGTGATAGAGATGTGAATATAAAATGGCCATCATAACCTGTACAGTAATTTATAGAGGTTCAGTCCGATTTCAGATTTTTAATAAACAGACCCAATCCAAAATCGGATTTCATAGTTATAGGACCTGACAGGACCAGTTATGGGTCGGGCTCAGACCCAGCCCATATGACATCTCTAGACTCCAGCATCAGCAAAAACCCCTTTTTTCTCTTCTCCACCGATCCTTAAAAACCCTCTTTTCTCTTGTTTACTGGCTCTTTTAACACAGTTATATCGGCGCCGTGTTCTTTTTGGGATTCAATTTGTTGAAGTGCATTGTGCAGGTAAAGATGGAAACCGCTGTGGTTGCGCAGTCTACTCTGGATGCTCCTCTGCCTCACTATGACGTCAAGCTCTTCAACCGCTGGACCTTCGAGGATGTTCAGGTATTCTCTCTCTATTTGGATATTATGGATCTGTTTACTCTTATTATTGTCTTCGTGATTTTGTCATATTCGTTTATGTTTTCTTTATTGGGGTTTTTCTGGGCTTTGTTTGCTTATTTTATTGTTTTGATTAGTTTAGTGGGATTCGGTTACTGTAATTGGTGCATACTGTAATTGCTCTGTTGGGTTATGGATTTGGAGTTGAAACATTGTCAACGGATGACCTGCTGTAAATTTATGCGACGAGTCATTCAATAGTATGTTTTGTGTGTAGACTGTTCTTTTAATCAAATTTTGGCTAAGGGTCCTGAAGGATTTGGCATGTGTTTCGAAAGGTCGAATTATCTGAACTCTTTCTTCTTAGTGAATCGGTTGTTAACTGTTTATTGAAAAAGATTCAATGCCCTTGGGTTTCTCACTTGATTGGATGCTTGTGCCTTGTGCATGATATGAGTGGTCGGGGGTGTTTAACCCCCATGAAGCAGACCTGAATGATTGCGGTGAAAGAAATAATAGTTTGTTTCAAGCTCACCCCAAAATTATGAATAATTAATGATACATCTATGTTAGGGTTTATCTGTATTAATATGTATCGATAGTATAATTCATTTTTGTTGCTGGATTGAAATCTTACCCAGATAACATGTTCGCATGTATAATTTACTTTCCCATTTGTATGTTATTTTCAACTGATTGAAGAATGTGTGTTTTACTTATCGCGTAGGAAAACTTGTAAACATAATTCTGAAATGTGTAAACTATAGTCAGTAGTAGTTGAAATGAACTGTAATCATTATATGGCATTGACTCTATGAATCTTCTAGGTCAATGACATTTCCTTGTGTGACTACGTTGGTGTCCAACCAGCGAAGCATGCAACCTTTGTCCCTCACACTGCTGGGAGGTACTCAAAGAAGAGATTCAGGAAGGCTCAGTGCCCAATTGTGGAGAGGCTTACAAACTCACTGATGATGCACGGTAGAAACAATGGGAAGAAATTGATGGCTGTAAGGATTGTGAAGCATGCAATGGAAATTATTCACCTTTTGACTGACCAGAACCCAGTTCAAGTTATTGTCGATGCTGTGGTCAACAGGTATTGTGGTTATACTTGTAATTTGTGTTGTCAAAAACGTATTAAAGTAGTTTCACATGGATAACTGGTTCCGTGAAAGCATCTCCTTTGATCATATATCTCATGGCTAATGAGAAGTGGTTTCCTACAGCCTTTTTTAATAACCTATCTTGTTTATTTTCTTGCTATAGTGGTCCCCGTGAAGATGCTACTAGAATTGGCTCTGCTGGTGTTGTGAGGCGTCAAGCTGTGGATATTTCTCCTCTGCGACGTGTGAATCAGGCCATCTATCTCCTCACTACCGGTGCCCGTGAGTCTGCTTTCAGAAACATTAAGACAATTGCAGAATGTTTGGCTGATGAACTTATAAATGCTGCAAAGGGTTCATCTAACAGGTAATTAAAGCATAGAAATTCTTTTGCTGTTAATTATTTATGAATGATTCCATTGTCCTTTCATGTGTAAACTGATTTTTATTTTCTCGCGTCTTCAGCTATGCCATCAAGAAGAAGGATGAGATCGAAAGAGTTGCCAAGGCCAACCGTTAAAAAATTAATAGAGAAGCAGAAGGAAAGAGTTTTCTTGTTTTTGGTCAGTACTTTATAACTCTGCTGTTTCAACATTCCCCGAATGTTTTTATTTTGACTATAAGCTTAAATTTTTGTTTGGTGTTTAAAATAGATACAATGTTTTAACATTGGAGACGCTTGTTGCGTAATGATGGTAGATGAAATTATTATTATGTGTAGTAATCATATTCTAGTGATTTGTTACTTGTGTAATGAATCTCTACTGGGTTTTTTTTTTTTTTTTCTCTTTGGTTCTGTTTCTTATAAAAAATTAAAGCAGCAAAGCAATGTGGTGTATGTTTGAAGCCTTGATGGTCGATAGTACTAGGCTTGGCATCGAGTATTTTAAGCATCCAATCCCTATAATATTGGAGAGAAAAAGCTTCAATGCATGACACTGATTTGGTCCAATCTAGTTGAGACAAGACTCTAAGATAGTAAAAAAGAATCCACATGGTTAAAGGGAGTCCACTAGATAGATAGTATAAAGCACTTTGGTTCAGCATCATTTCATGTTACAATTCCAGAGATTCTTCACATAGTCATAACCAAAATGTTAGTACATCAGCGACTGTATATAAGTTTTGTGTTGCTATGCTGCTGTGCTAAATACGCCGAAGCCTCCAGCAAAAAGATGTGCTTTCCCGAATCACTATCTCATTTCTGACTACAAATCACCTGCAATAAAACAAGACAATCCCGCAAAATTTAGGCACGTTGTAATTCTCAATCTAATGTAAAATCATATAAGCATTCAGACATTGCCAAAAAAATTCATTTCAACATACATTCAATTTCAGTTTCCTGACCAAATGACCTAAAATGTCTAAAACAAACCTAATGCATGCGATTTTTTGCAACCCCAGCTACGTCACCATCAGTTGATTCAAAAACCATAATGATGCAAATACATTCCAAGAAACTTGTAAACATTGTGGGTTTTATTGAATTTATGAGGTAGGAAATTTAATTTGTATGACATAAATCTATCTTCTCAGGTATGAAATTCTACCAATTAATCCAACTAGGCAACTAGTAAGGAAAAAGACTCCAATTCTAGGCATACCAGCCTTTAAGAGAGGTACACCATACACTTGACATACTTTTCAACAACACAATTATTTACCAATCACCAAAATTAAGGATAAAGTTGCATACAATTTCCGAAAACAAATGTTTTTGAATGAAAATCAGGATTGTAAGTATCATGTGATAGCTCTCCAAGCACTGAATCACAACTCAGTCAAAACATATACTACACCCTCGATGAAACACACGCAGAGCATTGTGTCCTGAATGTGATAGTTATAAGTTGAAGTAGAGAACGTGTAAACTTTATAACAAAACAAACAAACAAATTGAAATGAACAGTTTGTGTAATCAAAGTTGATGATATGGGCACCTGCTTGCCACCAGCATATGACCAGATATACACACACAATCACTTGCACATATGAGAGAGAGAGAGAGAGGAGATATTGTCCATATAATGCTTGAAGAAAATAACTTTTCTTATCTAACTATAAAAATCAAAATTAGAACTGAAAAGAGGATAACAAAATCACTTTTTTTTTAAAAACCCTAAATAGGAATTATTCTCTTCCCTTCTGTCGATTACTTGAAATCCAGCCATGTTTTGAATGCTACGACTACTATATGGAAACCATTATTTCCCTAATATTTGACTCGAACACAAAAGTTAACATTAACTCCGGTTCACATCATTTGTGGAAATAAACCATGCTTTCAACCGCTATGGTAGGTTAACTATTATAGGATATTAGGGAAAGTCAAATAGTGTAACTATAAATCAATGCAATCACTTCACGATGTACATGACACAAAACTTCTAATTTGTATCTAATAAGTTTGAAACAATTCTAATCTCAGCGGTATTCCAAAGTCTCATAACTTCAAAATAATTCAGATGATTTCACAGCAAAAAGAAGACAAAACAGAAACCTTCAGCTTAGGATATGTAAGAAACTCTAAAAGTAAGGTGGAGAAATGTAACCTTTTCCAAACTCATGCGTTAGCAAGGGCCATTGCTGACCAAAATCAACTGCTAATTAAACCTTAATAAAAATAACCTCTGCACTTTGACGATCCGCATAGGCAGTCCTTCTTTCTTTCTGCTTTGTCAGGTATCCCATAATCATATGTCAACTCTGTCATAGGAGGAATGTGTTTTATGGCATGAAATGCGATATGAAGATCATAGTCCTTATTACTCTCACGCAAAATCGGCTGCCAGAATACATTGGGAGAGCAACTGTGGTTCATAAAACGAGCTACATTCCCAACAGCTTTAGCATTTATAATTAAGGGAAATGGAATCTTTGGAGCTTCATGGGAATCATCAGGCAACGGTTCTGCTAGTTGACGAGTGCGGGTAGCATCAAAAACATAATCATCTTCAATTTCACCCCCAAGTTTCTCTATCTCAGACATATCAATGACCTCCCCTGCATATTCACATATAAAAGCCCCAGCTCGAATAGGATCCCAGGACCTAAGAGCCCAACCTTTATCCTTAGTTTTAAACACCTCCAAACGAACTCTCAGACCACCTTGAGACAATCGGTTCCGGCAATTGGAAGGGCACAAACAAGAAAATCCGCACTCATGCGTCAAGGAGCTTTGATTCACTAGAATACCATTTATAGCATATGGAAGATAGCCTGCATTTTTTTGAAGGCAAGAGCAGTTGGAATTATTGGGGAGACATCCACTGCGGCAAGTACAGCCAACAGAAGGTTCCGCAGAATTTTCTGTTTTTGAATACTTGAGACTGGGAAAATATGTAAAATGTTCAGGCCCTTTCTCATCATCAACTTCATTTACGAGAGAAACAGGAATATTTTCTGCTCCTGAAGTAAGATCAGGCAATATAACTTCCGATCTGGAAGTAATACCATCCTTCCATTGCTGAATTAATCTCCATGTCATGAACACTTCACGCTGCCCAGGCAACCTAACCAGTTTATACTTATACACA
Source organism: Acer campestre (assembly GCA_954870605.1). Lineage (NCBI taxonomy): Eukaryota > Viridiplantae > Streptophyta > Magnoliopsida > Sapindales > Sapindaceae > Acer > Acer campestre. The sequence goes on along the minus strand of OX940799.1, from coordinate 20,934,808 downwards.
TTGACACCCGACTTTCCTTTCTCCAACCATGACTCCTGGATTTTATAAAGACCATCATAGACATATATCTTCCCACTTGGCGTTGCTACATCTTTCACACCCCGAATCACTCGTATCTCATTTCCCTTATGAAAGCTTTTATCGAGAGCAAGATTACCCCTTTCAAGCTTCTGATCCATTACATCCTTATCTTTCCGATAAATATTCCCACCCTGTCCACTGTAAGTCAACACATCTGCATCCTCTACATTATCCTCATATCCTCCAGATGAAACAATGCTGACTGCTAGAGGCTCTTCTTCTTGACTGCTTTTCAGACCCATGTAATCAATCCCAGCCATAGACTGGGAATGCAATCCAACCAAACACATTTCCATCCTGAAAAAGAAAATATCCCCAACTTCAACACCAGGTACAAGACCGATTCTCTTTCTAGAATTGGTCCGAATCCCTTTATTCATCAGGATTGCACCTGCTTTCAAGTCAGGTCGTCTGGTAAGCGTTATTGTAGCTTCTCTAGAATCTTCAAGCTGTGATATTTTTCTTCGGAACAAATCAAATATCAGTAGGATATATCCCACCGACTCCTTGTCACCATCAGCTTTTCGCGACTCATCAAACTCCATGACATTAAATGGCGAGAGAATGTTATTAAGTATTGCATCCATGTCAACCTCAGGTGATGTAAATTTGGTACCCCTGCTACCCTTCCTCCTCTTTTGGGACTTATTCTTCGAACCCCCACTCTTACTGGTACCTTGACTACCTTCCACATCAGAAATGTGGATACTAAAACCACTCAAATACTGGGGATCAGTGTTTCCATTCCTGCGAATTGGGGTCACCCCTGCAGTCGAAGGAGGAGGAGACCTAAACGAATTCAATGGAACAGCATCCGAGATGGGGTTGTTGTATCCAAAAGATACGTTTTGATTAGGGAAACCAAATGGGGTTTGTGGGTTTTGCTCATGGTGCCTCTGAGACTCCAAGGAACCGAAAAACGGATAAAACGGAGCAACCTCAGAGGGGAAAGGGCCAGTGGGGGGCACACAAATAAAAGGGGCACCAGCTGGTGGAGTTGGAAACGAAGACATATCAGTCTGTGATGGAAAAACAGGAACAAGACGACGCAATGGCGTCACATCCCAAACCCGAGACTTATCAACTGACCCAGAAGCAGGAGCCGAGTCTTGCCCTAGGGTTTGATCCATTAAAAAGACTACCAGGCAACACAATAAACCCCCCTAATATCACGAACAACAACAACAACAACAACAACAAAAAAGCCTCCAATTTATCAATTCCTATACTTGTCTCAACAAAAGAACAGCATAAAATCTAATCAAAGCTGATAAATTTAGGCTAAATTGAAAAAGACATTGAATTTCTAAAACATGTAGAGAGTGTAAACAAAAGTTAAGATGAAGTGAACAAATTCACTTACAGAATTCAACCCATCATCGTTTTTCCTCCGGTTTCTGGAAGAGCTGTGAAAATGAAGTTTAAAATGTTTCTAGACTTCCGGTTGTGCAGATCAGAGACAAACAAAAAAAAAAGTGTTTTTTAAAAAAGAAAACGTAATCTGTTATGTTCGAAATCATTAAAAATTGATGTTTGTTTTCATATGTAGTGTGTGTCGAGAAGAGAGTCTTCTGTGCAACGGATACCACGCGCTATGAGTACTTCAACTAATGGGCAGGCAGCATCAATACACTCGAAAACTCCTTTTCATAAAGTATATAATTAACATTTATTGAGTAGAGACAGAGACTCTACCATGCATCCGGCTACACATACATTCCAAAGTTACGAATTTATGATGGCACGATCGCAACGGGAGATGGATTTTTCATTTTTTTCCCCCTTAATTGAGATTATAAAAGCAACATTTTAGATGTAATCTAGATCATTAAAGTTTATTAATCTATCTAAATCTATTTAGATAGTGGAAAGTTTGTAAAATAAGTTGAGAATAAAAGAAAATTATATATATAAATAAAAAACTTTGTTAGCACAATATTAATTTCCTTTCATCTTGTTGAGGGGGTTTGAGTCCTTTGTGGAAATTGATGCAGCCATCAAAGACGATACGGCAAACAAAGGTTTGGATTTCATGGAGCGGAGGAATCGACTCGAAGTCAAAGGGTGCGGAAAGAAGGAAGCAAAGACTCGGCTTGGTTGGCATGGTCGGAATGGTCGAAAAGGTCAGAATGGTCAAATTTCGGGGGTCTTTTCAGAGGGCAAACGAATTCAAAATTGACATTATAATATGTTTTCGGAAAGCCCAAGACGAGCCCTACAAATGTTATGAAGACTCCATCTTCTATAAAGGGCTGCAGAATATCCAATTTCGGCCATCTAGATTATTGCGCGAAGACTTGAGCTGGACGAGAGCTGGACACTGTGAGCTGGACGAGATGATCTGGGCTGATTTTCGTGGACCTCTACAGAGAGCATATGAAGTCGGATTGTCTATTATAATATGTTTCCGGAAAGCCCAAGATGAGCCCTACAAATGTTATGAAGACTCCGTCTTCTATAACGGGCCGCAACATATCCGAATTCGGCCATTAAGTTTCAGGCGCGCCAAGACAGCTGTTTCGAGTTTTATGGTTTTTAATTGTTGTCATGATTCCGTACGTTTATTTTATTTCCTTTTAGTTTATATGTAATTAGGTTATTAATTATTTTATGATTTGATTTTTTAAATCAAATCCAATTTCCTTTTCTAGATAGGTTTTTAATGTTTTTGGATTCTTTTGATTTTTAGGAGATTTGATTTCTTTTCCATTTAGGATTCTTTCCCTTTTGTTTAGGATTTTCTTGTTAGTCAAGTTTTGCAATTCTATTTAAGTAGATTGTATTAGGGTTTGAAAGGTGGCTTTTGATTAATAAAATTCAGAGATGTTTCTCAACTATCCATGTACAACATTCTTTGCGAAGATTGAAGTATTTGAAGCCTGTTAACAATCCTTCGTGCGCGAAGTTGAATGTTATCAGTAGCCTGATATTCTGGCATCCGTGCGCGGATCAACAGAATATTGGTAGGTTGTTTCTAATTGTTTTCTTGCAGGTTTTTCTCGACAGAGCTTCCGCTACATCAGAAATGAAATGCAAAATCCCCGACTCGTCCCACACTCTCCATAAAAGCTTTAGTGAAAGCTTGAAGAGCAACAAAGAATAAAAGAGAAAGTATTCATTTCTTGAATAATTATTTATATAAAAAGTCTGTTTATATACAAAGCATTTGTTTGTTTCTCTTTGCCTAGCTTTTTTCCAAGATTCATAGAGAGATTCTCTAACGTGGCTCATCTAATAGACCAGATTGAGCTGGTTAGTTACGAAGGACTCTTAGCTGAGGGTTGATTAGAAATGGCGTCAAGTTGCTTTTGCAACTTGCTTGGACTAGCCATGATCAGCTGCTTGTTGGGGATTATGAATGGATGAACACGGAAATGTCGTGCCTAATACTTGTCCATAACTCATAGTAATTAATAACATCAATATAGTAAAAAAAATAGATGAGATGAAATAAACCAATCATAACACAAGATATAAGTGAAAAACTCAAATCAGGTAAAAAACCATGAGCTGTCAGAACGACAAAGAAAGTTCCACTATATGATAAATTGTTACAAGCATATACTTCAGGATTCTCTCTCACACCTAACCCAAAACGACGCTCACAAGATCCTCACTAAGAACCCCACCAATATCCCCTAAGTCTCCCCTGAATATCCACCATGGATCTCATATATGATCCACTGATATTCTCATGGTTCTCCCCGGATCTCACCACACTCTTTCTGATGTTACATGATGTTCTTTTTGCTCCACATGTTCAACCTAATTATAAGGTTATATTTACACTAGTTACAAGGAGTTTAAGATAAAAGAAAAGTCTACTCCTGAACGTACAAGACTTACTTGTTCCATATAAATACTATTTCCTTTTATGACAAGTCTTCTTGTAAAGAGTAACTTTTTTTCCTTCAAGCACAAGAGCTTCTAGAAAAAGAACCTTTCCTTTTTCATGCAACATTCCTAATCTTAGCAAGGTATAGGTCGCAGTGTGCACCCGCTTCCTACATCGTAAAACACTTCTAGAACTGACTGCTACGTAAACCGTGGTCTGTGCCTCTTGCCTCCGCCATGGTCTACACTGCGCTTGATCCTCTAGAATTGACCGCTCTGTATGTCGTAGTCCATGCGCTTTTTCCGCACAGCGGTCCGCCCCACGCTTCCTTCTAGAATCCGTTTCTTCAGTTCTTCTTCGATCTTCAACCTCCCTTAAACACCACATTTAACTTCCAAACGTTATCCCACGTCTCCGGAAAGTAACACATCAATTTAGTCTTATTTGGTTCACATTTGGTTCGTTTAGGAATATAAGTCAAAACCTAACACTACTTTGAGCTCATGCTTAGATACCGTGAGCTGGCTTGTTTATCTTCCGATAATCAATTCTAAGATAGTCTAATGTCCCCCTTCAAATGAAGTTTGGATTTCTCAAAGATGAGTTTGTCCTTTATATTAAATCACCAAGGGGTTTGGTAAGAATGTCTGCAATATGGTCTTCAGTTGGAATGTACTTTACATCAAGTTCTTTCATTTAAACCTTATCACGAATGAAATGTAAGTTTAAATGAATGGAACACTGGATTTTTAGCCAAGGACCCTACACCAGTGTTGTAACACTAAAGTACTAGTGTTGAAGTTAAAGGCATCCCAATCTTTGAAAGTAAAGCTGTTAACCACATTACCTTTGCTGCTGCTTGAGTTAAGAATCTATATTTTGCCTCACAACTTGATCTAGCAACTACTTTTTGTTTTCTTGAACTCCATGACACCAAATTGCCACATAAAAACATACACCAGCCACTCGTGGGGGTCATCCAAATTACTAGCCCAATCTGCATATGAGAACCCTTCTAGAGTTAAGGTTGACTTGTTCTTGTTGAGGAAAAACTTAAAATGAATAACTGCTTCCAATGTCCTTTTGATATACCTGAGAATCCGTTTGCATGCTTGCCAATGAATGATAGTAAAAGCAGCCAAATATTCACTTAAATGATTCACAACATAAGAAATATCTTCCCTAGTCAAAGTTAGTTACTGCAATGCTCACACTGTACTCCTATAAAGAGTTGGATCAGTGAAGGGTTCTCCATCAAATTGTGTGAGCTTGGCACTTATGCTCATTGGAGTTGGACAGGTTGTACAATCTAGTATCTTAGTTTCCTCAACAAATCAAAAGCATACTTATTTGTGTTAAACAAATCCTTTGCTCATTTCTAGTAACTTCAAAACCTAGAAAATAGTTAAGATCACCTAAATCTTTCAAAGAAAAATGTTTATATAAATCATGAACTACTTGAGATAGAAGTTGTTGATAATTCTCTATTAGCAAAATGTCATCAACATAGACAAGTAAAAGTATCAGATTGTCTTATTTCTTGAAGACAAATAAGGAAGTGTCTGCTCTAGAGTTCTTGAAACACCACTCAGCTAAAGTTGACTTCAATTTTTCATACCAGACTCTTGGGGTCTGTTTCAAACCATAAAAAGACTTAACAAGCCTACAATATGAACTAGAAGTTGATCATTCACATACTTGATCGAACCAAAATTGGTATAATTTTGGCCCTCATGCCCGTCTCTTTATGCTTGATTCTCGGGCATTTCCCTGTATTTAATGTCATTAAATCAAGTGTTTCAGGCTTATTTAGGCCTCAAAGGCATTTGTGAAGAAGAAGAGGAGTTTGATGCAAAAAGGAGCAAAAGGTGGTGAAACAGGGCATTGTCGCCCTTTTGATGCATGAATGTCGCCATGGTCACGGAGTGGATTAAATGGCGTCGCCATGAACGTCGCCACAAATGTCGCCATGGCTACAGAGAAGAAAATATGGCGTCGCCACGAGATGTCACTATTTATCAAGGCAATAGTCACTTTTTTTCCAGGGTGACTAGAAGAAGTAAAGTGTCGCCATGAGTGTCGACATGGCGACAACATAGGAATTCCAGCGTTGGCATTCAAACGTTGGACATTGTCGCTATGGTGACAAAGAGTAGAAACGATCAGGTGTGAGTGTCACCCCCAAATGTCGCCATGGACAAAACCGTGACAATTCACAGCGACACTTCAAGTGTAGGAATTCCAGCGTTGGAATTTCAGCCATTCAAGAGGGGTATTCTTGTCCTTTCATGCCCATTATGTGACCTAATTGCAATACCCTATAAATACATCATAGCTTTTCCTTTGAAACAACTTTTGACAACCAAGAAACCTCATTTCTCCACTATTCCTAATCTCACCATTCTCCTCTCCAATAAAGATTACTCCACCTAAATCATTCCCCTCTTTCCATCTTCTCCACCCATTTCCTTTGTCACTTTCCATTTGATTCCACCAATCTAGACACCTCATCAACACCCAATCTTTGCACTAGCTATAATAAGGAAGGTCAAGGGAGGATCAACCCTACAAGAGAGACCCAAGGGTGATTTCTCTACATTTTACTTCCTTTCTTTGTTTGTGATTATGTGTAATTAAACCCCCATTTTAGGGGGGTGATTTGGGAGACTTTTGGATATTGAGTATTTATTAAAGCTTGGAATATTATGTTTGCACAATTGGAGTTTTATTTACTTTTTAATTAGATCTTGCACTTATGTGATTAATTGAGTTACTGACACACTTGTTGATTACAATATGTGTAGGATTTATTTGTTATAAAATTAATTGAGTTATTGACAAACTTGATTGATTGTAGCACATAGTGAATATGATAGGTTATTGGTGGGGATATCACCCCAATTGCCTAGGCCTTTGATCGTCACTAATCGATCCAACTTTGACCCTATTTCCTTAATCAGTTAGGCATTTTGGTGGAAAGTTGTTTAGGGTTCGTAGTGACGACCTAAACAACACTTCCAAATGAGATTGGTCTTTGATTGTGTAGATTGCACATTAATGAAGCCATATATGAATTGCTCAATAGTCCATAGCTACTCTATCATCTCCCTAGAATTCCTATTAATTGTTAAACCCATTTTCTTATCTAAGTGGTGATATTGGATTCCTATCCCCATCCATTTTCTCTTTACATTTTTGTTATATTTACTTTACATGTATTGTTTGGTGGTTTCTCAAACCACACACTATCAAACTAACCATGATTTACTTTATTGCACACTAGTTAGACTAACTTAGATTAGATAGCAAATTGATTAATCTAACCTAATCCATGTGCAATGAATCTTTAGTTTACCGCTTTACTAGCTTTCAAAACTTATAGCACATTGCATAAGAATTCCTTTCTAAACATCTTTTGATAATTCATAATTTGGTAACGACACAAAAAGCAAGTCATCAATACTCTTTAGGCAGTATCATGTATACCAGCTCTTTTAACTCACCATTCAAAAAGACATTATTAATATCCAATTGCCTTATACCCCAGTTGTGTTGAACAACAAGTGACAAAACCACTGTTATTGTTGAAGACTTAACCACTGGACTAAAAGTCTCCAAGTAATCAATCCCTGTAGTTTGGTGAAAACCCTTAGCAACAAGTCTTGCCTAATACTTTGAATTGATCCTTATTGATTGTGTTAATTTCACTCTGAAAACTCATTGATTGCCAACTATGTTCATATCACTTTGCCTAGGCACTAGGACCTATGTTTTATTCCTCATGTACTAAACTCATCATCCATAGCATATTTCCAATTAGGATTAGACAATGCCTTAATAGCAGTAGTTGATTATGAGAAGAATAGGGATCAGAGGAATGGTGAGTAACAAAAGCTTTTGGTTTTAAAGAATCTATTTTAGATTAAGTGATCACATGGTGAATAGAAACAACTAGAGCTTGAATGGACTTGGATACTATTTGTGATGTGGTGATTGAAGGTAAATGAGACAATTCAACAACAAAAGGAATAACAAGTATATTAGAATTATGATGTTGAGATGAATTTAAATTTGAACATTCTATGATATGACAAGTTTTAGACGATACATTATGAGAAAACATATGATTTGCATTAGACAAAATTGACATTAGTAAGCCTAAGTTTATAGAGTAAGAATTAACAGTATTTGACAAAGTAAGAAAATACTTGTAAGGGAACTCTTTTTCATTAAAACTAACATGCCCTTATATGTATATTCTCCCACTAGGATGAAGACACTTATAACCTTTGTGAGAGTCACTATAGCCAAGAAAAATGCTCTTGGCTGAAAGAAATTGAAATTTGTGTCGATTGTATTGCATTAAAAAAAAAAAAAAAAAAAAAAAAAAAGCACAACCCAAGACCTTTAAAAAGTTATAATCTTAAGTAGGTGTGGTAATATGGGTCATGACACGACAGGTTGAAACAGCATGAACCTATTTATTAGGGGTTAGGGATGAGACTAAACAAATCGTGTCAATAAACGGGTCAACCTGCCTAACATGTTTAATAAACAAGTCGTGTTCATGTTGACTCTTTGTGTTACGAGTTGACACGATTACCAGGGGAAAAAAATGTAATTTCACTATTTATTAAGGAGATTTATATAATTTGACATTTCAATATAAATAGGAAAGAAAACCCTAACTCAAACTTATTCAACCACTTTTCATTTAGCCACCAAACCCTAACAACCTACATTCTTTCTCTTTTTCTCTTATCTTACACTACTACCGCATGCCTTGATAACGTTGTCACCTTCACCTTTTTGAACAAAGAGAGAGACCCAACCTTCAACTCTCTGTCTAACAACGCCACCACCTTCATCCGCACTGACCTCTTTCACCGAAACCGGCCTCCTTCAACAGCATTCTCCACCATTACCCGTTTTTTTCACTTGGCAGGTTAGTAATTGTTTGTGGGTTTTAGTGGATTTGTGTTGTTGAAGTATTGAATGGGTTTTAATGGATTTAAAGTGTGATTTGAAATGGGTGTTTGATTATGCTATCTTCTAACATCATCTTAGATTTAAAGTGTTTGATTTGAAGTGTTTTTCGTATAAACAAATATACTTTGTAACCAATTCATTCTCTAATAAACAAAACATGTTCTTATTAGCTACGTGCTTTGAATATATGGGAAATTCAATAAAAATTTAATTATGATTTCCACATTATTCTTGTCAAACTATAAAAAGATAAAAACAAAAAGACACGACATTTTATAGTGACTACAACTTGAATTTAATAAGTTTCATTTGAGAGTGACGATATTCCTTATATATATGTAAGAAACATGGTCTTTTAACAAATAATAAAAAGGTACGGATATTGACACCCAGAGATATGATAAGCACACTCATATTTATAAGTATACCCATGTTTAAAATTTAAAATTTAAATACAATTTATACCCATGTCAATAGTAGCCTTATTTAAATGAATATTTTCATTTTAATACAATTTATTTATAAACATTCTTAAGTTATTAACACACCCAGTTTCACAAATGATAAATTCTTAAGTTCTCTAGGTGTGAAAACACGGTTTGAAGAATTCTTAAATTCTTAAATTTCAAGAAGCTCTACTTCAAGGAAATGAAAACAATTCATACTTTCTTTTCATTACTTCACTTTCTTTCCAATAAAAGTTAAAATTAAATAGATTATAGTCTTAGCTATATTCAAAATCCAAATTGATACTACAAAAGATTTGATCGAGTCAGAGAATTCTACCACTTACAACTTTCTTTTTTAACCCTCACAAGAACAGCTTTGCTTGCATTTAGGGTTGTGTATTTAGAAAGAGAAGTTTTATCAGGTGAGATGGATCACAATTTTTGAAGAAGCAGATATGGGAATTGTTGTTGAAGAAATCATCCCTCATTCCAAGTCTCTTGGTAATCTTCTTTTTTCTTTATGGATCCTCGTAATTTGTAAATTTAGCGTGGTCCATAATACATTCGACTCCAAAATTGTTCATGCTCTGTTGAAAATTCACAAAAAATTTGATCATTGTTCCACAATAAGATATCTACCGTTATTTATTTATTTTATTTTATTAAGTTACTTCACACTTTTTTGTTTATTGATAGTTTTCATAACAAATAAATAAATAAATACGTACCTCTGTATAATCAGAGTCCTCTGGAAATTCTTTTTCTATTACTTTGTTATATGATAATGAGAGATTTTGATACTTGAAATAGAATTAGAGTTTAGTTTTTTATTTTTATTTTTATTTTTATTTTAATAAAGTGATAGAGTTGAAGATATGAATGTAATTAATGGGTATACATAGTATTTGGTTTATTTTTAATAAAACTAATTTGTCCTTATTGGTAAATTCCTATTGGAATATTTTTGTAATTAAATTTTTTATTAAAATACGAGTGTACTTATCATATTTATGGGTGTCAATATCGGCATCCATAATAAAATGTTGGTTCAACTCATCTTGATTTGGTTAATTTATGGTCATTTATTGGGCTGCTAAGGCAAAAGAAAATACTAATATTTAGTTATTTACAACACATTTTTATTATTTGTTACAAAGTATATTTAAATAGGTTTCCTAGTGGTATCTGTTTAAGTTTGAGTATATTTAATTAAATTTGGTTACATATATTATATAAGTTAATCTATGGATTCCGATAACATCGATGTCGAAAATATTGGGTTTGAAAGTATGGAAGATGATTACGATGGTGAAAATCTAGTAGATGAGGTCAGCAGTACAGGTAAAGGGAAAGGGAAGCTTATTCAAATCAAGCTTATCTGCCAAAGGAACGTGTTTATCAAGTTACCATATGGCAAAGATGGAAATTTATGTTGCAAATGTAAAATGTTTGGCAAGACATATCTTTGTGAGAGTTGCTATGGTATAGGTATCTTGAAATGACACATGAATAATTGCCCTAAGATTACACATTATGATTTAAATCAAATGTTTTTATCCAAAAGTAGTGGGGGTTCTATCTCAATTGCTAATCGTAAAGATCCTCATGTATTTCAGGATATGGAAACTTGTGCTATTGTTTGTCATGATTTACCTTTTCAATTTGTTGAGTGGACATGTATTAAGAGAATTGTTGAATACTTGTCTAGTGATGTGACGTAGGCCAAAGCTTTTGAGAAAGACAATTACACGTGATCAAACAACAAGCTTTCTTAATCCCTATTGATTTCACATAATACCAGGAAAAAGGAGAGATAATTTAGTAACAACTCAAAAGAATTTTTTTATTAATCAACGTCTCAATCAAAACTAAAAACAAAGTCAGAATAAATAGCAAAATAAACTCGGTTCCAATAGGATTTGGTATCTCCTAATTTCCTAAACAAAGAAGGTCTCTAAAATCCTAAATAAACGGGAAAGAATCCCAAAAAAAAAAAATCAAATCTTCTAAACGAAATAGGATAAAAAAAAAATAAAAAAAAACCCCTAAACTTGTGCAATAAAAGAAAAGTCTTTGGACAGCAATCAAATCATCCAAATTTGGGCCTTCTATAGTCCATTACGAAAGATAAAATCTCAATAACATTTGTAGGGCTCAATTGGGGCTTTCCGAAAATATATTATAGTAGCAATTCTGACATCATATGCCCTCTGTAGAGGCCCACGAAGTCATTAGCCTTGTTTTGGGTGCTCCACGCGACCTGATGAGCCGTCGTTGTGTACTCAACAAAATAATGTTTTAAATGTGATCATTTTGAAAACCAATTTCACCACTTAAAAATCCACTTAGATAGAAAATTAGTAATGTTTTAAGTAGAATTCGTTCCATAGGGAATTAGAGTAATTAAATGAATAAATTAACAATTCCTAAATGCGATAAAGTAAATCATAAGCAATGAATGGTTGTATGGTTTGTCAAACCATCAAACATACATGTAAAATAAACATAATAAAACTAATAAAATAGAATGCTCAACAAATCTAGATAAGATATATATGGAATTAACAGTTAAGAGAATTGCTAGGGAATTGACAGGATCGCAAGTGGATTACAGGCAATGCTTCTCAAGCTACCTTAGTGAGCTAATCTCACAAATGTTAACCAATTGTTTTCTATAATGTGTTTAGACTATCACTATGAACCCTAAACAACTTCCTACCGTAATGCCTAACTGAATAAGGAGAGGGTATCATGGCGGGATCGGTTTGTTAAAATTAAAGGTTTAGATTGTCACGGTTGATATACCCTCCGACAATCTATCCTACTCACTATGTTCTCAATCCATCAATGGTGTCAATCCAATCAAGATTATATAACAAATTATACTAAACAAGAGTATAATCAACCAGCGGGTATATATGTCAATTATATAATGAATAGAATCTAATTATAAAATGAATAAAACATAAATAGAGATTAAAATATATTAAAGCTTACGCAAAACCCAATCCAAATGTTCTCACATCAAAACCCTAGAAAGAGGATTTAGTTAAACATATTACAATCAAAAGGAAGACAAGTAAAAGATTAGGAAATCACCATTGGGCCTCCTTTTGTAAGTTTGATCATTTCCTTGCCTTTGATGCTCCTTGTGCAAAGAGTGGATGATGAGGATGTGTCTAGATAGGTGGAGTCAAATGGAAAGTGACTAAAGAGATATGTAGAGAAGATGGGAAGAAAGGAATGATTTGTGGAAGATAATCTAGATGTTGAGTTTAAGGTAGAGGAAAAATGGAGGGATTAGGAATGGTAGAAAGGAGGTTTCTTGGTTATCAAGAGTTGCCAAGAGTTTTTTAAAAGAGGAAAAATAGGATGAATTTATAGAGTTTTCAAATGGTTATGAGTGGTAAATTACCAAAACATCTCCTATACTTGTCAAATTGCCATTTTGGCCCCTTAAGGGGGCTTTCCGTAATTTTCCTACCAAAACCAGCTAATCATACTTGAGCACAGAGAATGTCACGGTTTGGTTTATGGCAACGCAATTGGCGACCCAATTAGGTGCCAAAACAAGTCCATGTCGCCATGGTGACATCGAACGACTAAATGGCAACAAAAAGGGCGACACTAGAAGGGAGATTAGGCGTGAATTGGAGATTAGATTCTGGCCGTTGGAGGATCGAGAAAATGTTACGATGGGGCTGTCGGTGAGGTCGTCGTCATTTTGAGACCAATCTCGGTCAGAGAAAGGCAGAGGATCACTGGAATGGCGACTGGACCAGCTAGGGTTTGCATGTTTGGGTCGTTGCTGGAGGAAGATGATGAAGTGAAGGAGATGGGGTGTGCTTAGCAATCGGATGGGGTGCACTTGGGCTCAAGTCGTTAGTCTTCATTAGGGTGCAGTTAGTAGTAGTCTAGGGTGCACACAACTGCTCTTCTTTGCCTTATATGGGGTGCATTTAGTATTGGGCTTGGGCATGCTTAGTCTCCACGTGAATCAGTTGGGTCACTAACTTAGGCTTACAATTTGGGCGCACAAAGAACTGGGCGTGGATGCGCTAAAAAGCCCATGATCACCTATGTCCAAAATGCACCGTTTAAGGAAGGTGGGTTGCACTCAGAAGTGGGCTGGGGTGTAATCAGAAGCCCAATCCCCCACTATAAAACGCACCGGATCACTATCCTATGTGGCACTGTTTGCTTGATTTTCTTGGCAAATTACAACAAGCTCCTCTGATCTTTTGTATATTTTCAATAACTTCAATCTTCTTTCAATAATTACACTTTTACCCTTTATTCACCAATATTACTCCAAAGCCCCTGGACTTTATAAATACCTGAAAACACTTAATTCACACTATTAAATCATGAGATATTACTCAAAAATCAAGCAAAAAGAGAAGGAAGTAAGGGCCAAAATCATACCAATTTTGGTTCGATCATTACCCAAATACAAAAACATTACCCAATCTGCGTCATGATGTCACTTTTATCTCTAGTAACACCATGAAAGCAAATGTATTAAAGATGTTTCTTCGAGAGAAATCAAGGATAAAAACAATGCTAGAACAGGATCCAAATAGAATTTGTTTGATTTGTGATCTGTGGAATTCTATTAATACTGATGGTTTTTTTTGTCTCATGGCACACTTTATTTATAGGAATTGAGTTTCGCATAAGAAAGTGTTAATATTTTGTGTCATGTACCTACCACATTATGGGGTTTTCTTTTCTCAAAAGATTAATACATGGTTATATGAATGAGGAATTGGGAATATGATTTTTTTCAATAACTTTGGACAATGCTTCATCTAATAAAACTTTTGTTGATCTTTTGAAAAGTTAGTTGAACTTACATAAAGCACTTGTATGTAATGTGGAGATTTTACACATACGTTGTTATACTCACATTCTTAATTTGATAGTTCACGGTGATTGAAGGAAATAGATAGGGTCATCTTGAAAATTCGTGAGAGTATTAGATACATTAAAAGGTCACAAGTCAGGAAACAAAAGTTTGTAAAAAGTGTCAAGAAAGTTGGTTTGGATTCTAATATGGGTATGAAGCAAGATGTTCCAACTAGATAGAATTCAAATTTTCTTATACTATAAAGTGCTTTATATTATCGTCGTGTTTGGTGTGCTTTGGATATGCTTGATAATAATTACAAGCATTGCCCCCAAGTGAGTGGGAGAGAGTTGAGAAAATTACATCTTTCTTGCAACATTTCTATGATGTTACTTGTAGTTTCTCAAGAACAAAGTACCCCAATTTGAAGTACCCCAAATATCACAAGTGTTAGGGTGATATTTCCGTTATCTTGGCAATAGCTTTGGTTTTGGATTCTCGTTACAAAATGACATTTGTTAAATTTGGTTACAAGAAAGTTTATGGTTTGGAATCAATGGAGCTAGGAAATGTTCAAAAAAAAAAAAAGTTGTTTTCTTTGTTAATGAGTACATGATGCATTCTACAAGGGGACTCACTTCAAAATCATTGCTTAGAGGAAGTAGTGGTCGTGGAAATGAAACCATCACTATTACTTCATTGCATTCTATGATATCATCTTTGGATCTTTTAGAGGTAATTGATTATGGTTATAGTATGTTTTTAAAATTAACATTGTTGTTTTTCCTTTAAAAATATATGCATAGGCGTATGAATCTTTTGAGAGATATGAAGATTATAGTCTTTTGAATCAAAAAAACATGGTTGGAGTTGTATTTGAAAGAACTAAAAGTTGAAAAGACAATGAAATTGGTTATTTTGAACTTTTGGAGGGGCAATGAAATTCGTTTTCCAGAACTTTCTATGGTGTACAGTGATGTTTTAAGCATCTTGATATCTTCAATGGCATTTGAGTCGGCGTTTAGTGTTGGCGGGTGAATCCTTAATAAGTATCAGAGTTCACTCAAACAAGGAGTAGTGGAGGCTATATATTTCACTCGAGATTGGATACACTAAGAGAAAGGTATTTGTTTTTTCTACCAACCATTAAATTTGATAAATATATGTATTTAATAACATTAATATTTTATTGTAGTGAGTGAAACTATTGGAATGGAAGAAGTTACTGAAGATATTTTAAACTTAAGTGTGGAGGAAGAAGAGAATCGATCAATGGAAAGTGCCACCTCTAAATTAGTTTAATGGTAATTTTAACTTGTTGTTTATTAAATGTTTGGTAAAAAAAAAAAAAAAATTATCTTTGTTTTATGCTAATATCTAATATCTTTTTTTTTTATTCGTGCGGGACTAGCCTACTACTTATCAGAGATACACATGGACTTTTAAATTTTTGTGAATTACGAATTTTGTGTATTTTTTTTTTTGGATTTGCATATTTGCTGCACGGTTAGACTTGTGTTTATGCACTTTTGGACTTGTTTTATGTACTGTTAGATTTGTTTTAGATTTTCAGTTGTTTGCATGAAGTTATTTGGAATTTTAAATTTTATTATGGCTAATTATTTGGATATTTATGTAATTGTATCAATTATATGTTTTTATTTGTCTAAATATTTGTTTATTTTTGTGATAAATGTATTAAACATGTTAAATGAGTCATTTAAATAGGTTAAACGTGTTATTCGCATTTTTTAAATTGTTTCAAATTTTATTGTTTAAATGGATCATTTGACCTGACACAATTTGACTTGTATAATAAACATGTTAGCCGTGTTGTTTCATGTTCACCTATATATAATCATGTCATGTTCGTTTTAGGGGGTCTGACCCGTTTAATGAATGGGTCATGTTCATGTTGTGTCAAAAATAAACGGGTTGTGTCACTACAACAAATTTAGGTTTTTATGACAAAGAACTTTATTATGAATTTACAATTCATCACTAAAACTATAGATATAGTGACGACAACTCTCGCTCCTCACTAATTTAACCAAAGTGATACAGATTAGTTACCAAATTTTGTTTCATAACTATAATCATGTCACTAGTTCCCTTTTCTTCCTAATAGTTATAAGATATTTAGTTACAAATTTACAATTCCTCATTAACAATATGATTATAGTGACAACCATTAATGTCACTCACTAATTCTACCAAAATGATTTCAATCAGTCACCAGAATCAATTTATCATTAATATTATTAGGTGACAAAATATTTTGTTATAGTGACAATCATTCGCTTTCCTCACTTTTTTAACCAAAGTTATACATATTAGTTACCAAACTCTACTTCATGACTAAATTGTTGTCACCGATTCCTTTATTGTACTATTAGTTACTAAATATTTAGTTACAAATTTACATTTCCTTGCTAACTGTTTATGATTATAGTGACAACCGTTTATGTTTCTCACTAATTATACCAAAGTGATTCCAATCTGTCACCATAATCAATTTTTTCTCTATACTTTTGTCACTAATATTGTTTAGTGACAAAAACTTTTGTTATGAATTTACAAGTCATCACTGAAATATAGATATAGCAATAACTATTTGTGCTCCTCACTGATTTCACCAACGTGAGATACACATTTAATTAGATTAATTTGGATATGATCCTCCATGAAATTTAAAAGTAACATTATGAATAAAATATGAAAAAATAGACTTAAAATTTTATTAATCTTGTGATATATAACTCTCTAAATTGCTTAAAATTTGATTAAGTTTCATTATGCAAATTATCTTCTAATAGAATATATAAAAATGTTTCAAAAGAATAATCTTTATATTTATTCTATTAATTTTTTATTTTATTTTTCCATTATGTTTTAAATATAAACTATATTTGATTAAAAAAAAAGGTTAATATGAAAGTCAATTATACAAGAGAATATTGCAATGATGGATATTAATATCAACATGAAAGACAAAAATTGTAGTCTTTTCAGGATGTACATATTCTTGGTTTGATAGGGAACTGGCTTTTGTCGTATCTAAATTTGGACGAAAAGTCGGTAATAAACGAAATGTGGGGTGTTTATCTCTGGAATTGTTCTTATCAAATGTCTAGCACAGATATGAGACATTAAGTTTCTTAAATATGCTTGTAATTTGTAGTTTGTATAATTGTATTAACAAAGTTTTCTTTCCAAAGTTTGTGAAATTTTGTTTTTTGTTATGGGATGAAGTTGAACCCCTCGTTAAAAGGTTCCCTAGTGCCGTTCACAAATCATTTTCTAATAGAAAAATTGTTGAGTGTGCTTTTATGGAATATCAACTTTAGGACCAAGTAGGACTTAACATTTGTCCAAGCTCAAGTTCAAGTTCCCATTCATGTAAATAATGCCCAACTTCAGTATGTGAATGTACTCCGAGCTTAAATTCTCATCGTGTGATGTTATGTCCTCTTTCAAATAGAGCCCGACCGGTACTTGATTGTGGTGTGGATTTAAGAAAGAAATTAATTAATATTGAGTTAAGAGTAGCTCAAGAGAAACATGACTCTACTATGAGAATTGCAGAGATTTATGCTAAGGCGTTGGACAATTTTTAAAAAATTAAGCATGAAAAAAATATATATACTCTGTTTCATTTATTTAAGCATTTGTGAATTTTCCCTACTGAATTAAGAAACACTGAAAATTCACTGGGACTAATATATTTATAGAAATGTATTACTTTTGGGAAAGCACATCATTATCTGACTTTGGAAGAAACAGAAACTACTATATTAATAGAAATGTAAATATTCTCTCAACTAGCCATTCACTAAGGACAACCTAGCAATTCAGACTCTCATCTTTGCAAACGCACATTTCTTCTTCTTTTGTCTTCTTAGAAAAAGTTGTAACAGACTCTTGACTTGGAAAAAACTGACGTTCTGTTCAAGTTGATTACTACGCAATCGATGTTCAGGTTAGCAAGACATTTTTTTTTCCTTTAAAATTGCTTATTTAAAATGTAGTCTTCGTCATTTTTGTCATTGTTGAAAGGAATGTTGTTTGCATCACTATCATTATCAACAAAGTTATCAATTAATTCATTTTAGTCTTCAACATTCACATTTACATCTATCATATGCATATCATTCATGTATAACAATATGTCATCATTGTCATCTACAACAATATTGATAATGTCATTGTTCTTGCTGATAAGGATCATCAAAATCCAACCCATCTTCCTTTCTAACTTCTTGTTCCAGCACATCATAATTCCCTCGAGGTTGTGATTTATCAACAACTTGCCAATCGTTCCCCAGCTTTATGTCATTTAAATAAAACAGTTGTTGTGTTTGACATGTCAAAAGTACTAAATGTTCTTAACACTAACACTGCTGAAGTTGTGTTCTTCCATTAGAATTCCCTTAGTATCACTAAGGTTCCACTAATCGCATTTGAAAATCACAACTTGATTCTGGCCAAGGTATGGAACCTCAATAATATCTTTCAACACCCCATAGAAATCAATACTTTTATATGCATGTTCTCCTTGCACCAAAACTCCACAATTTTGAGTTCTTTGATTACAATCACGATCTTATGTATGAAACATAATCTCATTAATAACACATCATGTGTGTTTTGACTAATTTTCCTAGCCCATTGGAAAAAAAATTCAAATCTTTGGTAAATTTAGTTGATCCTTCATCTTACAATTGTTGCACACACACATATATATATATATAACAAATAAATTAAAAATATATAAATTTAATTGATTAATTTATACATGTAATCCATTCGTGGAACTCCACCTCTTGTTTCTTATCTATATTTCGAACACAATTGCTCTCAAGTTCTGCTCTGTATTCCCTACATATGATGAGATAAACTAATGATGAAATAATTCAACTATATATGAATTATGTAATATGATAAAAATTAAGAATATAAATTTCTTACATTATATACGGATAGACTTTATCATAATCATTCAGTACATTAGATAAAGTTAACTCATCATATATTGGTGCATTTAAAAGGAAAATATTTGGTTTAAATACAGATAAGCTTTTCATTTGATTTGCTTCATCTCTATCATAATTTCACTCTGGCCAATTAAATCTTGTCTCAATACCACGAAAGCACATAGAACATAAAGTTAAACATTTATGGTTAGTATAACCTTTAATTATTGAGCTTTTTGGATGGGTTTTGTTTCTGACATAGGCTTTTAAATTATGCATTTTCTTGTTAACATACGAAAATAAAATTCTAACTTTAAATAAATGGAAACTTTATCAACAAACGACGAGAATCACTAAGTTAACTATTTATCCCGATTTTATTAAATATGAAGGCATCATAAAAATGAGCAAAATATAGGAAAATTCAAGAAAAATAGTTATAGTGTTTCAAAAATTCTGAAATTTTATTCATAGGTAGATTTCAATGAACTTGTCATCAAAAAAAAAAAAAATCGAATCAAAATTCATAAAAAAGAATGTGATTTAATTAAGGTACTTACCGAAATTAAAATAAAGACTTCCTTATGAGATACTCAAAATATATATAGATAAGAATACACAAATCAGCTAAAAAGGAATATATATATATATATAGAACTTATAATTCAACTTTTAAATCTATATTATTCAATTAGTATACGAAACCACAACTGATTGATTAATGAAGCGTTTAGAATTTTAGATCAATCTCCAAGAATACAATCCCAAACCATTTTTGAAATTTCTGGAGGCCTAATTACTCAATATCTAATTTATTATTCAATACATTAATCATAATTTGTAACGACAAAATTAGTCCCTTGCTAGTAAAAAGACTATGTTGCCCTTAATGAATTACATGTCATACATGTTATATGATGAACTGAAAATATATTACATGGTAAACTTTCATGTAGTGTTCATCAGAAACCCAAAAATTAAAAAAATATATTACATGATGAACTATGAAATATTACATGGCCGACTATTATGCAACATTCATCAGAAACCTAAATTTTTGGAAAACTTTAAATTGATTTTGAAAACCATGACATAATCTAAAATAGTATCTAAACCCATGAAATATACACCAATACAAACAATTGTTAGCCATTTAAAGCATTAAAAACATATTGTATGGTTACCGGAAGGAAGAAAAATTGATTTTAGAGAGAGAAAGCGATGACCTAAGAGAGAAGAAAGAAAGATAAGAAAAAATCGTATATTTGTTTATCCCAAATATGTATGTGTGTGTCAGTTTTCTAAAACAATAAATAAATAAACCACTAAGACACTAAGGATGGTGTATTCAATTAGGATTCTTAAGGACATTTAAAGACATTTTTTAAGTGACAGATTTTTATGGATTTTTACGGACTTTTATAAATCCACATGGATTTTCATTGATTTGTTTAGACATCTATCTTAGACTTTTATGGATTTATTTATACATCTATGGACTTTCATGGATTTGTTATCTCTGACTTCTATTATAAATGGAGAAGAGTGACGATATTTGCACCCGTTAAAAGCTGTATGTACACTCCTCTGGTAAGTCCAATCAACTTTATTATTATTTAAAAAAAAAATTATTGGATTTATTGTTTAAAAAAAAATTTCTAACTCTTAAATACATAAATTACATCAAGATGAGTTGGTGTTTGAGCTAATTTTATTTTAAAGTGGTATATTAAAATAATAAAAGAAGATAAAAAATAAATAAATAAATAAAGGTAAGTTAAATGCATAGAACTTATATAAAAGGCAAAACACAGACAAATTAAAAAATATATATAAAAAAATATTTAAAAAAAAATCAACGTTTTTGCTTGTATGTGTTGCCACTTGCTGGTGTGTGTAACTCACAAGAAAAAAAAAAAAACAAAAACAAAAAAAAAACTATAAGCCAAAGCACATTCTACTACCATGATTAGCACCTTTTTTTTTTTTTTTTTTTTTTTTGTGTGGGTGTTGTTGGGTAAAATTGCAGTCAAAAAATCAGTAAGAGAAGATCATCGATCATGATTATTTGAGCAGAGAAGAAGTGAGGAGAGAGAGAGAGAGAGAGAGAGAGAGAGAGAGAGAGAGAGAGAGAGAGAGAGAGAGAGCAAAGTCTACCAAAATCTTTAGGGAGAAGGCCAGACATGTTATGATATTTGATATTTATATCTCCCACTATTAAGTCCACCAAAATCCACCAAAATTCATGACCTAAGAAAATCTTTTAAAATCTAATTCTAATTGAATATACCTTGATTCTTGTGGACATTTTTAAAGTCTTAATTCAATACACCTAGATTTAAAAGGATTCTTTAAAAGTCCATAGAAATCCTAATTGAATACCACTGGATTAATATAAACTCTTTTAAAGTCTTTAAATATCCTAATTGAATACACCAGGATTTATAATGTCTTTAAATGTCCCCAAGAATCATAATTGAATACACCCCCCTAAATAAACCCACATTTTTTATTTTTTATTTTAATGAAAAAAGAAGAAGTAAACCCACTTTTGTGTGCCTTATCTCCCACTAAAATAATATACAAATTTATCATTCATAATTATCATTTACTCAAAATCAAAAAAGAAAAGCATCCCAATATTTTTTTCCCGGACTGGAAATTTCAGTTTCATCAAATCACATGGCTTTGCACTCATGTATGTAACTAGACAATCCTTTACACTTATGTCATTTTTGAATTTTCAAGTTATTTCATCATCTTTTTGTTCTTGATATAGAAGTTGGATAAGAAAAAATTTAATTTTTTATTGGCTTGGTTACAATTTATGGTGGACTTACAATAAAGGTAGTTATCTTTTTTGTTAAATTGATGTTCCTTATTTTGATAATTCTTATGAAAAAAGGTTGTTTAAATTTGTTTTAATTTAGTTAAAAACTTGGATGGGTCCTGGTCTTCTTGTTGTACTTATTGTTCTTGTGATTTTTATTTTCTTTTACTATTTCTTGTTTTTCATGGTCATTTTTTTTACAATAACAAAACAAAAGGCAACAACAAAACAAAAACAAAAATAAAAAACAGGACCCATGCCACAATTGATCACTCCTAGAAGAGATGGATATTTGTTTATAAAAGCAATTAAATAAAGAAGGTTGAAAGAGGATATTTATATGATAGTGGACAACGGAAAAAAAAAATCAAACGAAAGAAATAAAAATAGGAAGACAATGTCAAAACTGCTGGGAATATGTTTATGGGTTTATTGGGTCAAGCAAAAACCAATAAAACGTTTAAGAATAAAAAATTAAAAGTAATAAGAAAAAAAAAAAAAAACTATTAGGATTTATTGGGTCAAGCA
Source organism: Acer campestre (assembly GCA_954870605.1). Lineage (NCBI taxonomy): Eukaryota > Viridiplantae > Streptophyta > Magnoliopsida > Sapindales > Sapindaceae > Acer > Acer campestre. The sequence goes on along the minus strand of OX940799.1, from coordinate 20,912,274 downwards.
AAAAAAGCAAAGAGACCATTTTCAAGATCTCTATAAATCAATTTGGAGATCATCTACAGAATATTCTATTTTAGAAATGTATATGGGATGCTCCAATGACCAATTAATATAAGGTTTTTGAAGATCATGATTTTGTTAAAGCCTTAATCATCTAAAAGACATTCTTTGTGATTTCGATTGATAGGGAGTTCTCAATATTGAATAAAAGAAAAACAATATATAGGGCACATTAGTAGGGTTCATCGCCACCATCTTCCTCACTTTTTTACTTCAAAAGAAAGTGTATATACATATGTGTTTAGCATATATTCACATCATTGCATGGGCCAATAAATAATTATAATACAGCCACAACAAGCTTTTGTCTTCGAAAAATCTTGATACATTTTATTATTTGAGAGGTGAAACATGATCTAATATGGGAGTCGGAAATCTATTAATAATACACACAGTAGTATGGAAAGCTTCCCACCAAAAAGAGAGTGTTAGTTGAGGTTAAGCAAGTAAAGTAAGAACAACCTCAATTATATGTCTATGCTTGCATTCTTAGGTTCCTTTTTGTTGATGATTATAAGGGCATGGATGCCTAAACATGAATCCAATTTGACTAAGGTATATGGCTAAAGGTCTCTTCCCTAGTCACTCTGTACATATTTGATTTTTCTATCAAATGCTAGTTCTACTTGCTTCTGAAATCTAATGAATGAATCTTTGACTTGGGACTTTGATTCAAAAGGGTAAATCCAAGTAAATTTGGAGAAGAAATCTATGAAGTAGACATATTATTTATGACCTTACCTAGAGACATGAGGAGAAGGTCCTCACCAGTAAAAATCAACTCAAGTAGCTATTTGTACACTGTTCTGGATTATTGAAAAAGTAGTTGATGGAACTTGCCTCACTGACAAGCATCACAGAAATCCAAAGATAGTGGTGATGTGCAAGACAACTTTATTTTTCTTGAAACTTGTTTAAAATAGGAAAATAAGGATGTCTAAGTTTAGTATGCCAAATAAACAAATTAGAATGCATTTCTTTAGAACTGAAATTGTTACAAGGTCTTATTTTATTTACATTGGAACAAGAAGCTGGTGATAGTTTATGCAGAGAGAACTATCTCCTAATATCAAGACTATCAGCTGCATTAATACTAAAACAAGACTTAGAAACATTGACACAAGACTGTGAAACACCAACAAAAACATCACACTTACAACATAAATTTGACAAACATTTTTCTTACAAACGTCACTAATTTCTGACACAAACGATGTTTGAAACCTTGAAGTACTTGACCATTCATTAATTGTTGAAAGGTCTAGCTGATAAAGGCAATTTTCCAAACCCCCTTGCAATATAACCTTCTTCGATTTCTTGTCCTTGATCACACAAAACTCAAAATTAAATTCACCCACAACATCATTATCTTTTGTGAACTGTGAGATGCTTAATAGTTTTTTAGTGATGATTGGAGCATGCAAGATATTATTCAGGAATAAAAGTGTTTAATGTGAGGTGTGTGAAGGTATAAGGAGGAACCAAGTATGATATCAAGTTTAGCTCCATTACATACTGAGAGCTTATCTAAGCCTTTGTAATTTGTTTTGTGTGAGAGATTTTGTGCATCTGCAGTGATATGATTCGTACCACTGTGCATATACCATGAAGGATCCATCACAGTGCTTAGTGAGACAATGAAGGCATTTGCATTTAAGTTGTTTGGTAAAGAACCTTGCAATTGATTCGGTGAAGTAACATACTGGCTCATATGAGCTTGAAAGTATCTAGTACCTTGACCTGTCATATTGCTCTGTTGGTTCACTTAAGACTGCATATTCTGCATACTAAGCCCTTGAAATGCGTAGTCAAATCTCTTGTAGCATGAAAACACTATGTAACCAGCCTTTCCACATAATTGACACACAAATCTTGAGCCAAATCTATCTCTATTTCGGCATTTGCCTCTGCCACTAGAGTGACCACCTCTTCCATTATTTCCTTTGAAATTTCCACTAGAAACATATTTTGCTAAGACATGACTCATGTCAATTAAAGTGGCAGCACTATATTGAGTAAATCTGATCTCATAGCTCATCAACTAAAACTGCATTTCTTGAAGGTTGATATGTCGTTGTCTTCTTGTGATGCTGACAACAACATGATCATACTCGAAGCCCATATCTCCTAAGATTTGTAAGATCAAATCCACCTCTGACTTTGGTTGACCAGCAGTAGCTAGATTTTCACTCCAAGTTTTCATCTTCAAGATGTAAGCATTTATAGACAAAGCACATTTCCTAGCAATTTATAGCTCTGTTCTTAACTGTTAAACTCTTGCTTTTGATTGTTGAGCAAATAAGTTTTTGATAGTTGTTCACACCTCATGAGATATACCATACTTTATTACATGACCAAAAACTGACTCACTCAATGTTAAGAACAAACAACACACAATCAACTGATCTGCCTTTTTCTAAGACACATATTATTTATTCAAGACTTGATTAATTTCATTAAACTGATCCAATTGAAGAAACTTTGGTGTACAGTTTTTAGTTCCTAGCAAAAAAAATTCTAGATCAAACGCTCTAATGGCTGGTAGCACTTGAGATCTTCAAAAACTATAATTATTGCGATCTAGTTTAATAGGAAGCTTGAAGTTCATATTGGAAGAAAATAACGAAACCTGAGATTTTAGAAATTGCGAGCCGGATCAGTCATGTAACAAAACGTGAGATTTTAGTGATTGTGAGCCATATCGATCGTGCTCATTGTTCGAGTCAAAGTCTCCATTAGAACATGTGTTTGTAACTACTACGACTGTTAGTCTATGGATCTGATACCATAAATATTTTAGTGAAAGCTTGAAAAAGAACCAAAAAAGTAAAATAGAGCAAACAGAGAATAAAAGAGAAACTAACTTTTCGTTACTTGAACAATTACCGATACAAGAAGACCGTTTATGTACCGAGCATTTGTTCTTTTCTTTTTGCCTAACTATTTTTCTAAATTCACTGAGAAAAGCTCTGATGTGGCTTATCCAAGGGACTAGATTGAGTTGGTTTGTTACAGAGGACTCTCAGTTGAGAGTTGATTAGAAATGGTGCAATACTTATATAAATGGTGCAATACTTGAATACGTGATATGTATCAAATAGTTTGGAAAAACTGAGATGCATAGAGAGGAAAGAATAAAGAGGAGAAGATAATAGAGAGGATAATTTGGTATATAATTCAATATCCTCATTCAATATTCATTCTCTGACTATTCATATGTTTGACATCTAACACAAATCATACAACCATGCTGCTAAAAATTAGAAACTAACAATACAAAGGAAATGGGAAAGTGGAGCTAAACTCATGCAACCTCTCCTACATGATGGATGAAAACAAAGGCAATAACTTATTCAAAGCCTAACCACTAACTACTGACACAACTAACATAACTAACTACTGATTTCTGACTTGGTCTTGCATGACTTATTAATGGATCGATCCATGCACATATCATTCTTCCCCTCTCGAATTACCTAGTCCGCAAAGATAAAATGGGGATATGTTCTGAAAAGATATTTCAGAAATTGGTTTTGCGTAAGCTGGTTCGAACTACGCTTCGTCGGTAATGGAGTAGTCTAAACGTGGGAAATCTTCTACCATTAAGAGTTGCGGTTGTTGACAACGATGACCAGATACAAATTTACGTTCTCTAGCCGGCCTCTCGAATGGTGATTCGCTTGAACAGCACTTGAGAGGGTTCACTTGGTTTATGGGTTAGTGGGGGACTTGTAAGCCCTATAAAATTATTTGGTGAAGACATCTGCGACAGTATGGACATCTGAGGACCGAAAGAAGTATCTGTTTGGGCTATGTAGGGACTGTGGGAAGTTTCTACTAGGGCAAAAGGATTGATATTTTCTCTAATGAATTCTCATTATAGGTGATACGTGGAGATTAGACTTCAATCAAGATTGATTGCAAAACTGTAATGATCTGATTGAAGTTGTTGTTTAAGAGGTCGAAACTAGACTCATGTTGATTCAAAATTTCGCTAACCTTGTTGCAGAATTCAATGTTGGATTTTCCACAGGTGTCCATGGAACGAAAGGGCTCTGATACCACTTGATTTGTACATAATAGAAAATAGAAGAGAATAGTAGACAATAAGAAATGAATTTCAAGAAAACATATTTGATGTATAATATTCATTGTTTATTCAAATGCTGATTCTGGTTATTTATAGGCCACAAACAGTTACAACCTATACATCCACTAATGCTAAATAATAGAAAGCCATAATCTAATAACAACCACTAACAACAGAATGGAAAATGTGATTCCAGAAAATAAAATGGCGCAAGTTTAATGTGCTTAGTGGACATAAACAGTGGCAATATTTCTAACTAACTATGATTTGGTCCATCACTTCTCATTGCCCTGAAATTTGCATGGGCATGTTGTGCACTTGCATGAATTGGTTAGCTTGACAGCTTGTATTGTATGGTCCATGTGGTTACTTGCACACATCATTCCTCCCCTCTCAAATTATCCTTGTCCGCAAGGATAAAATCTATGGGCGGTTGGCCTGGGGTTGGATAATCTTCAATCACGAAGAGTTATGGTTGACTACACCGATGCCCAGTCACAAACTTCTCGTTACAATAATAACATAACCCTATTTTGTGATGTTCTTGAGCCTCTTGGTTGGTAATTCACCTAAAGGAAACATGAGGGTTGCTGGAACTTTAATTTGGCCTGCTTTTTGGGTCGGTGGAGGACCTAACACGCCTACCGCGTTATTTGGTGGTCTCGCCATCACCGAAGTCACTTGAGAATGCAATGGGCTGCTCACTTTTTTCTATAAAAGATTACGCTCCTCAATCTGTCTAGCCACACTAATAATGTCAGCTAAGGGATGTGATTGCTTCATCCTGGCATCCAAGTGAAGCTTGTCCTTGAGACCTACAATAAAAAAACCCACCAAAAAAAATTAAGGTAATCTATCAACATGATAGGACAGCTTCTCAAAGGCTTCTTGATAGCTCTTGACAGTTGAAACTTGTTTCAAGCGGGTCAATGCTTTGAAGGGGTCTTCTTAATTTGTTAGCCCGAAGCATTGGAGCACTGCTTGCGTAAATTCAACCCAGGTTAATGGTCCCTTGAACTTATATGGCCAGCGGTGCCATTGTAAAGCGATGTCTTCTAGGTGAAATGAGGCGAGCTGCACTTGTTGGTTGGAAGCAATATTTTTAAAATCGATATACTATTCAGCCTTATAAATCCCCCTAGTGGGATCTTCTCCACCAAATTTGGGGAAAGGCAATTTAAGGTGGTGATGGTTCCGATCAAGGGTGGAGTTGGAGCATGAGATGTCAGACAGAACCGATTGGTGCGAAGATTCGCCTAGAGCGAAGTGATTAGTTTTGGTATGGGTAATGTTTTGGCTATAAGAGAATCCCATGGATTGAAGCTCAATCAGAACAGTCTAAAACGCTGCGTTAATTTGATCGAAACTAGACTCGTGGCAAACTAGGATCTCGTTAACTTCGTTATGGAACTCGGCATTTGATTTTCCATAGGTATCCATAGATCGAATGCTTTGATACCAGTTGATATGTTCAAATAGTTTGGAAGAACTAAGATGTAGAGAGACGAAAGAATACATAGGAGAAGATAATATAGAGGATAATTTGGTATATAATTCAATGTCCTCATTCAATATTCATTCCCTGACTATTTATAAGCCTGACATCTAACACGAATCAAACAACTATACTGCTAAAAATTAGAAACTAACAATACAAAGGAAATAGGAAAGTAGAGCTAAACTCATGCAACCTTTCATGCATGATGGACGAAAACAAAGGCATTAACTTATTCAATGTTGTCAAGAAAGAATGGGTATCACACAAATCTAAAACACAAGAACATACAATCACAAATAAGAAAGCAATAAAGAAGAAAGAACGACACCAAAGATTTTACGTGGTTCAGCAATTTGCCTACATCCACGGAGCGCATCGCACTCAATCCACTACTTTCAGAGTTGATTACAATCTCTCTGTCTCTCTCAAGTCTCTCTACAATTTGCTCTCAATATCTCTCCCACTCTTTTTCTCAACACACCCTTAGGCCCTGTTTGGCACACCGGATTGGACTGGGATTGGACTATTTTAGTCCCAGTCCGGTGTTTGGCCTTGTTTTGGAAATGGGATTATTAGTCCCAACAGCAAATTTAATCCCATGATTGTGGGACTAAATAAACCCACCACCCACCCCAACTTTAGTTGTCCTGGGATTATTTTCTCCAAACCACGCCAACCCATTTCATCATTGGTTTCTCATCATCATTCAACCAAACCCAGATCTTCAAGACTGCTGCTGCCACCACCACCACCCAGCACCATCGCCGCCACCACCATCACAAAAATTTTAAACAAAAAAATATACAAAAAAATAAAATAAAATAAATTGAACCAGACCACCCGATTTTCACAAAATCCTTTTTCATCAATTCTACACTCCAACACTAAGCACATATTATCAATTAAAACAACATCTAACTTCACAAACCGAGATTCTTCATATTCTTTCAATCCCCAACAGAAATTGAATTCCAAAACACAAATTAGACACCAAAATAATTCCAATAAAAAAACTGTTTGCACATCTGTTCAAAAAAGAAAAGAAAATTTTTTTTAAAAAAAAAAAAAAAAAAAAAACAAAGAACGGAGCAGAATGTAGAACAGACCACGAACGTTACCGGAGATGACGCATCCTACCAGAACACCACAAAAATCAGTCCCATGGCAACGTGTTTGGTTACCAAGAAGAAGAAAGAAAATGAAAGAAAATGAAAGAGGAGTGAAAATTCTTTTAGAAGAGAAGAGAGAAAGAGATGGAGAGAAAGAGAGGAGTGAAACAAAGTAGAGAATACAGGAGAGAAAGAGAGGAGTCTGGTAAGTGAGATGAGTGAAGAAGGTGAGTCAACGGAGGAGAGAAAGTGAGTTTGATGAGAGGAGAGAGGAGAGAGGATGAGAGTTAATGGAGGTGGGTGGATGAGAGTTAATAATTTTTCTTTAAAAATTATTATATTTAATCCAGTCCCATGTTTCACCAAACAAAACGTGGTATTAATTCAGTCCAGTATCATATTTCTCCAAACATAGGATAATATTAATTTAGTCCAGTCCAGTCCAATCCAATCCCATCTAATCCCAGTCCCATCTTAATCCAATCCAATCCCATAAAATAGTCCAATCCAATCCCGCGCACCAAACGGTGCCTTAAGGGTTTACATAATGTAGTATTTATATGGGAACACTAGGGTAAGCCAAAACCTAATAAGGACTCTTTCCTTTTCCGTGTCAACATTCCTGATTTCGCGCAAATCCTAACATTACCGCTGCGTAGGACCGCCCCCTAGGCATGTGCCTACCCAGCGGTCTGAGCAACGTGACTCTCTGGAGTTTACCGCCGTGTAGGACCGCCCCCTAGGCACTTGCCTGGGCCGCGGTAATTCAAACAACAAACCTCTGGACTTGACCGCTATATAGGACCGCCCCCTATGCACTTGTCTGTCTAGCGGTAAATCAACACGAAATCCTCTGGAGTTCAGCGCTATGTAGGACCGTTACGTAGGACCGTCACATAGGACCGTCACGTAGGACCGCTACGTAGGCACCTGCCTGGCTAGCTATAAATGCCGAGAAAAAATTCTCAAGGCTATTTCAGGCTTCACAAAACCCCAACATTCAAAACCTAACCACTAACTATCGACATAACTGACACAACTAACTACTGACTTTTGACTTGGTCTTGCATGACTTGGTCATGGATTGGTCCATGCACAAATCAATATGATCCTACTTATATATAGAGTATACTACAATGTTATAATATAGTTAGATGGAATGTAAATATTTACCGAGTAAATATTTAAGGAGTCTACCAAGAGTGGAACCATATATACAATGTAAGGGTGTGAACCGATCAACTGAGTAACTGAGCTCAACTTTAAAGAATCCATCCACCAAGCAAACTTTCCATTATATTTTATCATGATTGAAAAACAACCTTATTTAATAAGAACTCTATCCTAAATTATTAGAATCTTTGTATGATCAATGTACTAGAAATTATAAAATTAAATGTCAATCTAAAAGTATATAATTAATATATCTCTTGAATAAGAGAAAACCAAAAGTAACCATTTGAAATATTAAACTTTTGTTAGTAACCACTTTTGAAACTTTAATTGTTAATAACCACTTTTTTTATAAAAAAAATTCAGTGTATGTTCATAAATTACAAGAGTACCCCTGAAATTAGTTATTTAAAGAAAAAAAAAAAAACCTCAAACTTGAAATCATGACTAAAATGAAAATGTAAAACTTGAAATCATACCCAATTTCTCTTCTTCCCAAAATTCCCAAATTAAGTTTTTTTTTTTTTTTTTTGCAGATCACATCATCGGTAGAAACCCAAGCGAACGTAGCGCGTAGCAGCAGCAAAGCACGACGGTGGCGGCCCTTGGTTCGTGAAGCAGCAACCGGGGCACGGGCACAACGACAACGCTGTCGTGCAGCCCAAAAGCATGTAGGTGCTTGACGACACCTTCGTCGGCACTCAGCGACACCTCAAAGCATGTCGGCGATGACTTTGAGGGAGGGAGAGAGAGAGAGAGAGAGAGATCGGGGAGAGAGAAAGAAAAGATAGAAAAAGGAGAGTGAGTGTTTTGGGGATGGTTTTTATATGAGGAATTTCTAGTAATTTCTCAAAAATATGGTTATTAACTATTAAAATTTCGTTTGTGGTTACAAACAAAATTTGTATATTTTATGTGGTTATTTTTAGCAATTTCCACCTCGGATAATATATTTGTTATCAATCAAAATTTTGTTTGAAAAGTTCAAGTTCAAGTTCAAGCTTCATCCAAACCTATGTTATCAAATGCATTGAAAAATATATATTTTTATGGGTTAGACATTGACCAATCGGTTTAAGAAACCACACCCTCTTAAATAATATAAAAGGGCAAATTGTACAAATATACCTTGATTTTAGGCATAATTGCACCTATATTCAACTTTTGCTCAAAATTGCATTGACATACATTTTCGTTAGTTGACTTCCATCCATTTTAACAGTTGACCAGCTTCATTTTTTAAAATTACTATAATACCCCTAACTGATAAATTTATTATTATATAGCCCCGAAATAAATAATTTAAAAAATTATATATATATAAGTCATAAGATTTCAAATATTTCAAAAATTATTTCAAAAAAAAATTATTTATATATTTTTAAAACAAATATTAGATGTGATTCTCCATCAATTAAGTATCCCATCACATAAGATATGATACTTAACTGATGGAGAACACCTTTATCATATCAAATATGATGAAGAAAGCCTCCATCAGAATAGAGTTCTTCCAAACAGGGAACTTAAAAAAAATAAAATAAAAGTTCTTCCATATGATGAAGGAGACATGATTCCTCCATCAAATGGAGGAGATCGTACAATCTCAAATGTCGTCGTGGAGTGCAAACTCCTTTGTTGTTTTTGGAGTAGCTCGAACGATCTATCCTATTCAAAGCTTCACGCCGTCCATACGAGGTTTTCCGTCATAGCCGTGCCGGACCCTAACGCCGTTGTAAGTTTTTTTTTTTTCCCTTTTTTTCTGTTTAGGATTTGTCATCTGGTTATGGTGGTGTTTGATGTAAATAATGAATCATATGGAGTAGGTGTTGTCTGTGTTGAGTTTTTTTTTTTGGAATAGACGCTTCTCACTCTTCCTGTTCTTGAAGGAAATAGTGGTGATGGGTTTGAGGAGTTAGAGAGTACAGATAAAGAACAGAACTAGCTATGGGTGTTATATTTGCATTTTCACCACAGAATGAGGACTACAAGATAATGATTATTTGTTTAATTTAATTCAAAGTCTATACAATTTTATTTTATTTTAACAATATACAAATTGTTTAACTTTTGTTGATTAAGTGATGAATTGAGATGTTATGAAACACTCCAAATCTTTGATTTTGGAAGTGAACTTTAGATCTATTTAATGATTAGAGTAATTGTTTTTAATTATTAATGACATTTTTAATATTTATTTATCATTCATATTTATTTGTTTTTAATAAAATAATATTTTTATATTATTAAATAATTAGTTTATTTATTAGAGGTGCAAAAAGACAATTTTACCCTTACACTATTAACTTTTAACGGTACACTAGTGATGGCAGGTTATGTCAAGCAATTTTGAGCAAAAGTTGAATATAGGTGCAAGTATGCCTAAAGTCAGGTTATGTTTGAACAATTTACCCTATATAAAATGAAATCATAACCATCTAAATTACAAAGAAACAAACAGAGAATACAAATACTACACATACACTATGAGGTTATGAGTTCGAGTCTATCCCCTCCCATAAGTGGAAATATGCCTAAATTAGTTCAATAGCACTAATTCTATAGTAACTTTTAAGACTAGCATTAGATTAATAATTTGAGTTTAAATGGCACCAATGGACAAAAATACCCTAACCTTATTCTTTTATTACTTTTTTTTTAATGCCATTTTTAGGTTTGATTTTTTTTTTTTTCAAAAACCTCCATGGTCCTCCATCAATGGAGATGGAACAGACGTTTGACCTCCATTGGAAAATTTAACTCAAATGATATGGCAAATGAATTGTCATCACCACACAAATCATGGGTGGCTCAAAAATTTAATAGGACTATCTAAAGAGTGATTTTTAAGATATCACCAACTTAATAACTTAAGTTTTAATAGCACCTAAAGTGTGGATCTGATAAAAATACCATTAAAACACACTCACAAAAATAAGTCTCATGTTTTTTTTTCGAGGCTTATTTTGTATTTTCGAGACTTATTTTGTAATTTCTGAGACTTATTTTGTAGTTTCCAACACTTATTAGGTATATTTTGTAATTTTTGAGACTTATTGAGTAAAAATGAAATTTTTCAATTTTTATTTTTGTTCATCGACCTCCAATAGAGGTCGAACAAACTGACCTCCAGTTGGAGGTCGATTTCAACTCCAATTAGGGGTATGTTCCAGGTCCTCCATCAATGGAAGTTTTTGAAGGAAAAAAAAAACCCCTAAAAATGGAAAAAACGTAATAAAAGAAAGAGATGAGGATATTTTTTGTTTATTGGTGTCATTTAAACTGAACTTATGAAACAAATGTTGCTCTAAAAAGTCCAAATCAAAAAAGTGATATTTCCGCTATTTTCACAATCATAGGGTGATATGGTAAATGGTAAGTGATATGGTAAATGGTAAATGATATGTTAATGACAAATCACTTGTCATATCATTTGAGTTGATTTTTAGGCTAATTTTTTTGGTTGTCTAGCAATTAGTTCTTTTTATCATTTGTTATTTAATATTTTTTTTTTTTGAAGTATTATAATATGACTGCTAGGACTGGTCAAGATATTTAAATCATTTTCAAATCCTACAAATTGCATCTTACTAATTTTTGAAAATAATTTTCAGATTGCAAATCAAAGCCCCATCAATTATTTAAGAAGTTGAAAAATCATATCATGATATGAATCTTGTATTTTAGGAGTGGAAAAAAATTTCTATTCTTTGATACTCTTTTTGACTTTTTTGAATTCAAATAAGCTAAACGAACAACTTAGTTAAATTGTTGGACAAGATATTTAATAGATTGAAATTCAATAATTTGAAGAATAGATAAAATTGAAAAGAAAAACAGAAAAAATGTTAATAATATTTAATAAATTGATAATATTAAAAGATTTGGAATTAGAAAAAAAAAAAAAAAAAGTATGTATAGTTGAATATATTATGAAAACATAATTATTTGAGTAGATATTCGCATTCATGGAATAAATTCTCCATCTCTCCACAATTTCTATTAGCTCCCAAATTTTATAGCCAACTAACCTGTAAAATATGAGTAATGCTAGACGTTCCAAATTTTTTTCCCAAATTCTGTCCCAAATGATGTGGTAAGTGAGGTGTCAGCATCTTATAAATCATGAGATTATGTGATGATTGATATGATGTTGACACCTTAAGTCTAGCATTACTCGTAAAATATATAATAAGTCTTCACAAGTTAACACAACCTCCGGATTGATTATGAAAATAAAAAAAAAAAAATTCAGGCGCATAGAGACTACCTGTATAATTTTCAGGTGAATCGTAGCCTGAAGTTGTAAAAGAATTGAAAATAAAATGTGGATCCATGCATATTCAAGAAGGAATAATTTTATATGTATAACTCAAATGATTTTAAATATCATCATCAAATTTGGTTTGATAACGAAGAGTGTTCATTCAGTTTAACATTATCTACGACTAAACTGCCGTTTTAAAGACATTTACTAGAAATCATGCTACGAATATGGATATGATCTGATTAAGATGTGACTTGGAGTGGAGGGGAGGTTATAGAAAACAAAGCAATACTCCAAGTTATAAAATATGTGTGTGTTGGTGTCTCTATCTAGTATCAATTATTGTTTTCGGAATATTTTGATGTACATGCACCTTGTGTAGGAATTTAAACCATGCTTGCACTCAATTCAACTACTTTAAGTAGTTTTTTATTTATTTATTTAGATGTTTCTTTTAAGGTTGGGAACAAATACATAAGTGGGATTGTGAAATATGAATGCACATTTCTTATTAATGCTTGACAAAAAATATCACACGAGATGCAAGAAAGTCTTAAAAAAAAAAATTCACGTTTTATTTTTTAAGGTTGGGAATAAATGTATATGTGTGGTTGTCAACTTATCAAATATGAATGCATATTTGTTATTTCCTTTCTTCGACCAATATGGCCAAAGACGTAGCTCTACTGATAGATGAACGAGATTGTCACGAATTAATAAATATTATATAAAAGTCTCTAGTATTCATCTAGTACATCATATATTTTCCATTTAAATCACATCATATGACCTAAATAATCAGTTAGAGAGACAATAAAACCAAAACCAAAGATTTCATGTCATATTTTTGCGATTTTTGCACATGTAATTCTCAATATTAATTAATTATACTTGTTATATACAATACCAACCATTGAAATGCTTTCATTTAACTGTCGAAAGATTGTATCATAATTCCAATAAAAATAAAAAGATTGATGATCCTTTTCTAAGTCTTGATTGCAAAAAATAAATTAAAATAAAGTAAAACATTTGGATTAAGTACGAGGAAGAATTATTTTCTTTAGTTTTAATTTTTTTTATTTTTTTTTATTTTTATAACCTTTGATTTTTGTGGTCTTTGTATTTAAATTGAATAACTAGTTTACACACCGATAACTGGATCTTGTATAGCAGCTTTACAGCATTACCTCATTCAATTAATGACGTTTCAAAAGTGATATATTAAAATGAAAAACGTTAAATTCTCTAAAATGAAAATGAAACCGAATAACTTTTGAAGAGGTTTTTATTATTTTTTGGAAAAAAAAAAAAAAAAAAAACCAATTTTTAGCATGATATTAGGGGTGCGCTAAAAATATACAAAAAAAAAACTTATACGACTTAAATTTTCTAGTCTTTATTATTATTATTATTATTATTATTAGGGATAATTACCCCGGTGGCCATCGAATTGATGACACACTATCAAAATGACCACTTGATTGAAAAGTTGTTCCAAAATGGCCATTTTTGGCGAACTTTGTGACACTAATGGTCGTTCCATCCAATTCCATCCAATGAGTGGCATTTTGGTAAATAAGGGGATGCCATTAATTTATTTTATATTTTTTTTAGAAATCAATTTTTTCTTTTATTTTTGAAACGAATAATTATGTTTAGTGTATATATGTATAGCATATCTCATATATATATATATACATGTTTTAATAAGTTCAAATGTTATATATATATATATATATATCTCAAAAAAACACACACACATATGTATATATATATATATATATTTCTTTTTAAAGAAAATTAAGGCTAAAAAATCTATAAAAAAACAAAGAAGAGACATGTGTAATGATCTAAACCATTTCTTTTGTTTTGTTTTTTTTTTTTTTTTTTTAAAAAAAAGAATAATTATATTTAGTGTATGTACACTAAATATAATTATTCTTTTCAAAAAAAGAAAAAATTGATTTCAAAAAAAAAATTAAAAAAAATTAATGTCATCCCCTTATTTACCAAACTGTCACTCATTGGATAGAATTGGATGGAAGTGGATGGAATGGCCAATAATGGCCAATGACCATTAGTGTCACAAAGTTCGTCAAAAATGGTCATTTTGGAACAACTTTTCAATCAAGTGACCATTTTGATAGTGTGTCATCAATTCGATGGTCACCGGGGTAATTATCCCTTATTATTATTTTTGTATCAAGGATCCCGAACTTGGTCCAGGCATCCATCAGCCAGCTTGTCCTCTATAACTGCGTGACTCGCTATGTTGGATCATGGAGTAGAACATATAGGAAACCCCGGCCCACGCCTCCAGCCACACAAAGATGCAAGCGGGTAAGTCAGAACTCATCTTCGCCTAGATAGGATTCGAACATCTAACATGGTAGTTATCTATGCCCCAAGCTCGTCCTTCCACTAGCTGAGCGCCTGAGCCTGAGCTAGAGCTAGTATCCTGATGGTTAGTCTCAATACAATTACCAAGAGTTCGGATTTTCATCCCAAGCCTTAGATTACCAAGGCAACCATCTTATGGTTAAGACATGAAACTAAAATACATAGATAAATGTTTAAACTTCAAACTTATATTAACCGGTGCTAGTACATGTTTAATTAACTAAAGTACCAACGAAGATCAAACACATGTGCGGACTATCTTGAAATTATATTATGCTGAGAATAATTTAATTTTTTAAAAAAAAAAATTAAATTGACAGGCAGCATTATCTATCTAAAGACTAAAAACTAAAAAGTCTAAACTTATAACGGGGTATTATCACTAAAGTCCCTACTTTTTTATGAATTGTCA
This sequence comes from Acer campestre, assembly GCA_954870605.1. NCBI lineage: Eukaryota > Viridiplantae > Streptophyta > Magnoliopsida > Sapindales > Sapindaceae > Acer > Acer campestre. The sequence continues at coordinate 20,897,265 of OX940799.1, read as the reverse complement.
CCTATTTAAATGTCTTTGTCATATTAGTCACTTTAGTCCCTTATTTTTTCAAAATACATCACTTTAGTCCCTTATTTTTTCAAAATACATCACTTTTGTCCATTTGACCAAAAAACTAACGGTCAACTATAACAAAATGTGTAAAAATACAATTTTACCCTTTATTGTTATTTTTAAATTTTTTCTTTTAGTCCCTCTAGTTTCAATAATAGCTGGTCAACCCCTAAAAAAAATTAAAATGCCTCCATCAAGGATAGAACCTTCAACCTTAAGGTTAAAAGTCACAAGTTTTAACCAACTAAGCTACTCTAGCTTATTATTGAAGATTTGTTGATTTAAATGTATATATAGTTATATAATTTGTTTAAACTAATTTAAATCTGTTTATATAATTTAAAATAAACTCATATTTAATAATAATATATAAAAACATATTTATGAAAATGAAAAAGAAAATAACAAACCAAAAGGAAACCCAGAAAACCCAGAAATGTAACTTTTTTTTCTTTCTTTTTTTGGATTTTTTTCTCTTTAAAAAAATATATTATTTCAATTTGATAAAAAAAAATTAAAAAAAATAAAAAAAAAACCCTAGAAAATCAAAGCCCATAAATTGAAAGGGGAAAAAAATCATATATAATAATATATAAAAACATAATTTAAAATAAACTCATACATAATAATAATAATAATAATAATAATAATAATAATAATAATAATAATAAACTCATATTTATATAATTTAAAATAAAATAATATATAATAATAATATATAAAAACATATTTATGAGAATGAAAAAAAAATAACAAAACAAAAAGGAAAAAAAGGAAAAAAAAAAAAGAGGAAATTTTCAATTTATGGGATTTGATTTTCTGGGTTTTTTTTTTTTATCAAATTGAAATAATATATTTTTTGAAAACAAAAAAATCCAAAAAAAGAAAGAAAAAAAAGTTACAGGCTTTGATTTTCTGGGTTTTCTGGGTTTCCTTTTGGTTTGTTATTTTCTTTTTCATTTTCATAAATATGTTTTTATATATTATTATTAAATATGAGTTTATTTTAAATTATATAAACAGATTTAAATTAGTTTAAACAAATTATATAACTATATATACATTTAAATCAACAAACCTTCAATAATAAGCTAGAATAGCTTAGTTGGTTAAAGCTTGTGACTTTTAACCTTAAGGTTGAAGGTTCTATCCTTGATGGAGGCATTTTAATTTTTTTTAGGGGTTGACCAGTTATTATTGAAACTAGAGGGACTAAAAGAAAAAATTTAAAAATAACAATAAAGGGTAAAATTGTATTTTTACACATTTTGTTATAGTTGACCGTTGATTTTTTGGTCAAATGGACTAAAGTGATGTATTTTGAAAAAATAAGGGACTAAATTGATGTATTTTGAAAAAATAAGGGACTAAAGTGACTAATATGACAAAGACATTTAAATAGGTGACAATTTATAAAAAAGTAGGGACTTTAGTGATAATACCCCAACTTATAACTTATCTAGATGGTAGCTGAACCAAACGGTCCAAACCTGGTCCCACATACATCATGAAATCATCAAAAATATCGAACATGGCGTGCGTCCAAGCGCTGCCGTGGAGTGGCGAAGTCTGCCGTCTGCGTACTAGACGGGGTTGATGACGGCACGGGACCCACAAAAACAACATTCGAAGTAAAAAAAAAAAATTGTTCCTTATAATCCACTACCAAGATCACCACATGTTTACGTGAACGCGACGCAAAAATATCCACACTATATATACGCACGCGCCGCCTCCAACACCGAGTCAAACACCCTCCACTGCACCACACCACACCACTCCACTCCAACTCTCTCTCTCTCTCTCTCTCTCCAACTGAAAACTTCATCATTCCCTGGTACTAATCTCTTATTAATTTTGTCATAAATAATTTGGAGTTTTTGTAAGGTTAATTAATCATTAGTTGCCACTTGAATGCTTATTTATTTGATTCTTCTTAATTTTTATGTGGGGTTGTTTAGATTTTTCTTTATCTTTATTTAATCTGGGTTTGTTTTGTTGAATTTGATTGGACCATTTGCACTTAAAATCTTACTTCAATACAATCATGTTTATTTTTTAGGCTTAGCTATATATGGATTTTACTATCCTGACCTTCATTTTGTTCTATGTTTCTTGTGGATGAATATGTTTTATTGCTTTATTATAATCATTTTCTGTTCTTGGTTTTCTTTTTAATGGAAACATGTAATGTAAATGAATTTGCTTATTATCAGTGCCAACTCTTGTTGCTTGCTAATGCTTTTGTTAGGCTATATTTAAGGGGCTGGAATTGCATGTGGTTGTGAGTGGGCAATAATGGCTAGTTGCAAGGTGCCTTGCAGTGTTCTTTTTCTCTACTTCATCACCGTCGGAACTTGTTCTATCTACCAATGTTTTGCTATTGGAGTCGACGCAAACCAGACAGCACTGTTGTTTGTGAATGCTTCTCAAGGACGGCACATACCTGAAACGCTATTTGGAATATTCTTCGAGGTTTGTGTATTTCAATTTCAGCTGGTTTATAACTTTTTTGCCATTTTCACAGTTTCTTATGGTTACCTAATTTTTGTTTGAGTGCTATCTCGAACACACTTGCACATGTAAACGCTTATAGGCATGTATATATATAATACTTATCAGGGAATTCAGTTGTCTCCTTTGAATAGATCATATATCTTCACTGGGTAGATGGACTATGTACCCTATTATTGTAAGACTATTTGCCTTATCACTTGGCAAAATACATAGATAGACCCTAATTATTGTCCATTCTAAAGTTTACTTTTCTAGATTTCTTTTTTGCTTATAAAATGTGTTTTTAATTACAGAGTTAGCAACTTAGCATTATCTGGATTTTTGTCTTTTCTTCAGGAGATCAATCATGCTGGGGCTGGTGGACTCTGGGCAGAGCTTGTAAGCAACAGAGGTAAACCTTATTCTATCAGTTATTGAGATTCACAAAAACAAATAAACTCTCTGTTTTGATTTATGATATATGACTGTTTGTAACAAGGTTGACAGTTCCTTGTGCATAAGAGAAAGATGTGGGAGTGGTCTGCATTTAATATTTAGTTCCTATAATCTTGAAACAATAAAAGCAATATTAGAGATATGCAAGTGGCCAAAAAGTATGTTTATAGGTCTGCCCAAGTGTGTGCGGGATGTTTCATATCTGTCTATTCTTCCAATAAGGCATTTTTGTGAATCATAATGCCTTGATATTCACTCAGTTGTGTGTAAAGTTCAAGAACCCACTTTGCATAATAACAGTGTTAATAAAACTGATCTCTCATGTTGTATTCCTAAGCTCATATTCCCTCTATGAGTGGTTGACCATTTTAACCCATCTGGCATCCACACTTAGGTTAAACGGAAAGTATTAGAGGTCTTGTTTATGCAGTTACACCAATTGTTTTGAGAAATCATGTTATTTTGGGGGATTTTTGGAAGCATTCAATATACTTGGTCTTTTTACTCTTGATCAGGTTTTCCAATTTGGTGCATACCAGCATTAGACACAGTCCACATCTTTTTCCCCATTTCTCTATCTGCATACTATACACATTGTTTGGCCCTCAATACTCGATAGATCATTTTCTTTCATCGTCAATTGTGTTTCTTGTATTGCAAATGGTTGGGGAAGGTCATTGACAATGGGAATTGAGGAAACTATATCAAATCTTGTAGTGTTGATGAGGCATGCCTGTTACTTTAGAGTTACTGTGTCAACCATGATTATTAAGCCATTTATTATTTATCAAAATTATATCCTGATATTTTCAACCGAGGATTCTCATGTGGTTCTTGTTCTAGGTTTCGAAGCTGGTGGCCAAAACACTCCCTCTTTTATTGACCCTTGGTCTACCATCGGGAATGAGTCATTTGTTACTATATCAACAGACCTCTCATCGTGCTTTGAACGTAACAAAGTTGCACTTCGAATGGAGGTGCTTTGTGACAGTCAAGGCAGTAACACTTGCCCCATGGGGGGAGTTGGTGTATATAACCCAGGATTCTGGGGCATGGTGAGAAACAGTTCACACTCGTTAAGAATACTATTTTGTTATCCTCTTTTCCCAATATTCCATGTAATTGGATTGGAATTTTTCTTCTGCTCATTCTAATTTAATGACGTGATTTTACATTCTATAACAGTTCTGAGAGTTCTCATTATGTTGGAAAAAAAATTGTCCCATTTGTTGTTAACTTCTGCAAAGTTATTCTTTTATATTATTATTTCCAACTTTTTGCTATTTTTTTAATACAATTTTTTCCCTTCAGAATATCAACAAGGGAAAGAAATACAAAGTGGTTTTTTATGTTCGCTCATCAGGACCAATTGATCTAACTGTATCACTGACAAGCTCAAATGGGTTGCTGACGCTGGCTACTGCTGAAGCTATGTAAGTGCCATCGTTTTTTCCTTTCTCCAATTCCTAGATATCTGTCATTGATGGGTTTTGCCAACCAAAAAGTATAATTCTTCATGTGTTACAGTATATTTAGTTTCCTTTGCAGAGCTTCAGCTTCTGATGTTTCAAATTGGACAAAAGTGGAAACTGTATTGGAAGCCAAAGGATCAAGTCCTAATGCAAGACTTCAACTGACAACTTCTAGAAAAGGGGTGATATGGTTTGATCAAGTTTCAGCTATGCCCTTGGACACATACAAGGTACTATTATATTTTTTGTTTCCCTCAATTTATCTGTCTCATTGCATAATATTTTTTACACTAGAAACCATGTCATAGTTAATTATATGGAGGTACAACTGGTTATGTTTGCAACTTTGCATGTGATCATTATGGCACTGGTGTGCTTGTCAAAGTGCAAGGCTTTATGCTTTCCTTTGAGTTAGACATAATGTCAGTGGCTTCAAAATTCTTTTTTGTAATTAGTTAGTTTACAACTTAATTTGTTTTTTAAAGATGGTAAAAGGAAGTCTGTTAGCTTCAGAGTTTATGATAGGGGGTTGCTTGTTGCCTTGAAGGGTACTTGATCAATCCATATTACTGATCTTATTTTTGAGGGATTTATGTCTATACAAACGAAATGAGCTATTTTTTCCCCTTTTCATCTCCATATTGTATTGTCCATTGGCTTTTACGCAAGAGAACTAGTTTTTGTACTGTGTGATGTTGTATGGGATAACTTATCAAACTATATGTTGATTTATAACTCATGTTCATGAATGATGGAGTGGTTTATCTCAGTTACCATTAGATGACATTTTTTTTCAATCTAAGGATTCCCCTGACCTGATAAGTTGAGTTAAGTTAATCAGCTAAAAGGATTTAGTATTGGCATGTTCTTACTAATATCAAACGTACAATCTCCTAATTCTTTTCTCTCTCTCTCTCTCCAATCTAGGATGATAATGCTTTCTATTTCTTAAAAGTTATTTCTTCCAGAATCTTTTCCATAGGTAGAGACTTTATAGATTGATCTTGAACATCTAGAAAGAATTTTTGGGGAAGAAAAGTGTAGAATTATGAAAGAAGCCAAACTTTTTTTTTCTTTTTTTTCTTTCTGGGAACATCTTGAGAGAATTTAAGTTCCCATAAAATAATATTGGTAATAAAATGTGACATTCAATGGTCGGGTTGGAAATTCTATCTCATTCATTTTTTTGAAATCTTATCAAGGAAAAAAAATAGATTACCTTTCTCAAATGAAAATTCAGGACTTTGTTGTAATACAATACACAAAAAACAATTGAATATTGGAAAGAAGTGAACAATTCTATGAAGAGTGTCTGACAAACTCTGCACTGACTAGTCCATATCTGCACTTGGACAATCCGTGTTTGGCCATTTCAGATTCTGACTTAGGTTTTCTAGAAGTTTAAAATTAAAACTTGTAGAACACAGCCAGACAGGCATACATAAGGATCTTGGTCAATGTCCTCCTCACATTCTGGAATTCATTGGGTTATGCTGGTATGGCTAGTCACATGTTGGCTACTTGGAATGGCTTATAAAAATTACGGAGGAGAGGAATTGCAGAGCCTTTGAAGGAAAGTGCAATCCAATAATACCTCAATATGGAGGTGTTGTGGAAACAATATTTTTGGTAAACTGTTTCTGGTAGATTTAATCTCAGTTTGGCTTTTTTAGTTTTGGGTGTTTAAATTTAGGCTTTTTTTCTTTTTCTTTTTTTCTGGATGTTGCTCATGTGAATTTCCTGATACTTGCTATTGCAAACTCTTTCATTGTGTTTCTTAATGTTGTTACTAATCAAAAAGAATGTTTAGAATCATCGATGGTCACTTTAGAAGTTGAATGATATAAAGAAATTAACAAATTTGAAATTGTGAACTTACTGGTTTGCCTGTGTCTGAACTATTTTCAAAGTTTTATCTAATATAACTGGTTTGCTTGTGTATAAACTGTTTACCAAAGTGTTTATAGTTATGAATTAGTTGGTACATTCCATAAATATCTTAGTCTTTCTGCATTTTTATCTTGGCACAGGGACATGGTTTCCGAAATGAGCTTTTTCAAATGATTGCAGATATTAAACCCCGATTCCTCAGATTTCCAGGTATACATGAATTTATTTTTGTTGACAGTTCTCAGTTCAGGTGGGATAGTTTCATTCGAAAATTATAATCTTGGAAAAGTTTTTGATGGGGAATAGGGAATAGTTATCTATTTAATATTAGTTATGAATAATTATCTCCTTAAGAGATTATGTTAGGGTTATTTATCTCTAGTAAGAGATTATTTTAGGGTTATTTATCTCTAGTAACTTAGTAAGAGATTATTTTAGGGTTATTTATCCTTATCAAGAGTTAGTTGTTATCTTTTCATATTATTAGCTATAAATAGGCCCCTTCAGAGCCTATTGTAATCAGACTTGATGTATTGAATTAAATAAATAATTGCTGTGTTTTTCCAATCCCCTTTTCTTCCTATTTCCTTTTGGTTCTACATCAGTTTTGGCTGCCCTGGCAAAGGTTTTTGGGTTTGACATTTGTGGCATTGAGTTGCAGAGGTTAATATTTGTACTTATAATACCTTTGCTTCATCACCAGCTTATCTGAAGTATTATGGCAATATGTTGTATATTATCTACGGCTGCAGTCATAGTTTAACCATTTACAACATCTGCTACATAATTTGGATACTTATTCTAGATTCTTACATGAAGTACACCTCTCGCCCTATTTTTTTTTTTGGGGGACCAATTATATTTTGTGAAATGTGATGAATTTGCTTATGCCATATTTTCTTTGCCATTTTCCCTATATTATCTGAATGAGAATAGCTGGCAGCATAATTTAATGCTCTGGTAAAATGTGAAGGGACAGTCCCTTACCTTTCCAATCCAGTGTCTTAAAACCTGGATCATTTTCTGAGTGTTTGAACCCTAAAGAGGAGAATCTTGAAGCAATATATTAGATTGTTCAACAAAAATACTAAAATATAAAATCATGTAAATAAGTCTATGGTTAATTTAAGAACATTTCTGGACATATGATTGACGTGTATGGCTTTTTATCTGTACTAATCTTAATAACACAAGTTTCTTCTGTAACTTTTCATAATGCACTACTTTCCAATTATATTGCATCAGGTGGCTGTTTTGTTGAAGGTGAGCGGTTAAGAAATGCATTTCGCTGGAAAGCATCCATTGGACCCTGGGAAGAGAGACCCGGGCATTTTGGTGATGTTTGGATGTACTGGACAGATGATGGACTTGGCTATTTTGAGTTCCTTCAAGTAAGTATCTCATCCTATCATGTAGGTGCATTGTTTTGGTGGAGCTATTTGAAACCTTAAGACTACCAATTTATGTTGTGCAAGTAGATCATAAGATAAATATACTGGTTTATGCAGCTAGCAGAGGACCTTGGGACATTACCAATATGGGTGTTTAACAATGGTACTCATATTTCTTCACTACCTTTTTTTCTTTTCCTATGCTTTCCTTGTGTTGTTGATTTACATTTTGGTTTCATAAATTTTACAGGTATCAGCCATACTGATGAAGTCGTTACTTCCCAAATCTTACCTTTTGTGCAAGTATGTCTTTGAGTTTCTTGCTTCATGTTTGCATGACCATTGATTATCATCAGCATCTTTTACTATGAAATACAACAAACACATAGCCGATCTGGCACCATGTAATGTGATAACTTTTGAGTGTATAATAATAAAAAGGTTAACAAAGGTGGGCAGTCATTGTTAGGTTTGAAAGGCATTCTATAATAATTTTCATTTTGGTTGCAGGAAGCCCTTGATGGTATTGAGTTTGCTAGAGGTGATCCTAACTCTACATGGGGTTCTGTACGAGCTGCGATGGGGCATCCTGAACCCTTTGACTTGAGATATGTTGCTATCGGGAATGAAGATTGTGGGAAAAAGAATTACCAAGGTTTACAAACTACTCTAATTCATTTCTTTTATTTTCTTCAATCTATTTATCTGTCTATGACTATGTGGTGTATAACCATAAAGAGAAACAAAGGAAAGGAAGGGAGAAAAGAGAAAATAGGGTAGAAGAAGAGGCAGAAGAGAAAAATCATAGGTTCTGTATTTTTCAAAATCAATATAGTCATTCAATAAATTTTTCCATGGACTATTTAAAAGATAACGGAAACCATGTTATTAAATTGGTGATGAAAATTAAAGTTTTACTCATGAAACTGTGAAATTTACTGACTTAAGTAATGAAAAGATATCTAATGATTGATAAATTTGCTATGAATTTCTAGTTGGTGAAATGATTTCATGTTCAACGGTGGGATTAATGAAAAACAAATCCTATGAAATCCTGTTGAGGGGTGTAAGCATTATCAACATTTAGACTAGTATGAAAATATCCTCCTTGTTTTTACTCGGTGAAAAAAAGAAAAGAAAAAGAGAAAATAAGAATTTAGGAATGGCATGCAAAAAGTCAACATATGATTTGGAGGGTTGAATCTCTTATACAATTTGTTTGCTTCCTTGACGTCTGTTTTCGTCTTTTGCTGCTACTCTTATTCTAAAAGGAGAGAGAAAGAAATTGCTCCAATCCTTTCCTAATTATGCTCTGGTTGATAGAGCAAAATCTAAGCTAACATTTATAGTTCTGGTTCCTGTGAAAGGGTCTTACCTTTTAACGTTTTTCTTGTGTAGTACTAATTTAATTAAATAGAAGGTTTTTAATAATCTGAAGTGTAAATATGCAAACGTTGAGATAGGCAGGCCTTGTATGCTAGTGCCAACTTGAGATATTGTGGGAAAGGAAAGTACGGTTATGGGTATAAACTATATTACACTTTGAATGAACTACTAACTGTGCAGGGTTTCATCATTTTCTTAGATTTTGTATCTTTATTGATCCTGTTATAGAAGTTCTATACCCATATCGAGTTGGCATTCATCAAATGATTTTTAGGTGTAATTTCCCAGGTTAATTTTCTGTGATGCATTCACATGATGATTTAATGATTTGTGCATCAATGTCTGGTGGCAAAATCTGGTTTCTCTTACTAGCTTGCCTAGATTTTTTGCACATGTTAAACTGCATTTTAGATTCCAAAAAGGGGTCTGAGAAACTCACCTTTGTCTTTATTCTAAATGACCAGGAAACTACCTAAAGTTCTACGATGCTATTAAACGTGCCTATCCAGACATCGGAATAATCTCAAACTGTGATGGATCTTCTAGTCCGTTGAACCATCCAGCTGATTTCTACGATTATCATGTAAATTCGTTGACACAAGCATGTATTACTTTATTGTGTTTTAATCTATCATTTTTCTTTTTTATATTATAACATGAATATTCGGGTTTGCTAAGGCCTTACTTTTCTTATTCTCCGATTCTTAATCAGACATATACATCCGCCAGTAGTTTGTTTTCTTTGGCTCATAAATTCGATCAGACATCACGCAAAGGTCCAAAGGTGTGGTGATGTGCCTCTCTGTGACCTATTAGTTTGTTTATTGATGCATATTCGTGAGCTGTCATCTGATTCCATACTTTTCAGGCATTTGTTAGCGAATATGCTGTGACTGGAAAAGATGCAGGCAAAGGAAGCCTTTTAGCCGCACTTGCTGAAGCTGGATTCCTTATTGGACTGGAAAAGAACAGGTGTGTTGATATGCCTAAATATATTTGAGTGTGATTCTTCTTTTCCCGTTTATGTTCTTGGTTCTTTTGGGTAAGGAAGTGTATAAGAAATGGATATTTTGTTACATGAGTTAGCCAAGTTCTCAGGTCACTTTCTTGTTGTTTCTATCTAAAATCTAATCACCATTCCAAAAGGCATTTTTAGGTTCATTATCTATTTATAGAAAGGTTTTTTTTTTAATCGGAGTGATGGCAAGCTACTGAGGACTATTTCAATTACTGCAGTGATATTGTTGAGATGGCCAGCTATGCACCACTTTTTGTGAACACCAATGACAGACGGTATTTTTCTGATTTTATTTCATTTTTCTTTGAATTTATGAATGAGTATCTTTGGGTTACTCTGACATTAGAAAATTGTGTCATCTAGGTGGAATCCAGATGCAATTGTCTTCGACTCCTCACAAGCATATGGAACTCCGAGCTACTGGGTGCAAACATATTTTAAAGAGACAAGTGGAGCTACTCTTCTCAATGCAACCCTCCAATCAAATTACTCCAGTTCAATTATCGCTTCTGCGATTGCTTGGAAAAACTCAGAGGATGAGAAAGAGTACATAAAAATAAAGGTTTTTCCTATTGCAATTTATTTTCAACTAACCAATGTTCATTTCTTTGTTTAATATTTTACCTCTTCTTTTCAAAACGGAACTATTTTCATAGCATATATTATACAACCTTCTACATATGCATGTTCATCAACAAAACAATTCCGATTCCTCTAATTGCACCACTTGCTTCTGTCTTTGTCCACCGAAATGATAACACATGGTTTTATGTGATTCTTGTGGCAAAGTTCTCATTTTCTGGCAAATATATTACTTGCAGGCTGTGAACTTCGGCAGCAGTGCAGTAACTCTCAAAATTTCTGTGGATGGATTAGATAAATCTATAGCTTTATCTGGAAAAACAAAGATTGTACTCACATCTGATAATGTGATGGACGAGAACTCCTTCAAGGAGCCAACGAAGGTATTTAAATCATTTTTTCTCCATTTTAATTCGTTAATTGATATGAAACAATGCATTTTTAATCCTCTTAGCAATCGGTTGGATTGCCATTCTGGTGTTTTTTGGTTAGCACAGTTGATAATTTTGCTGTTTACTGAACTGTATGCAGGTAAATCCGAAACCAGATCTACTTGAAGACGCGGACAAGGAAATGGAAGTGAATCTCTCTCCTCATTCTTTCACATCGTTTGATTTATTAAAACAATCGGCCTCCTCTATAGAGATGAAAGGGTCTGATTCCTGGTCAAGATCTTCCATGTAAGAAATGCTTATATAAACACTAATGAATGTATTTGTATGCAGTAATTAAAGTAAATAAGAGATAATTTACTCATACTTTGCAGTGATATTGATGTTAGTTTTGTGTGATTAATCATGAAAATTGATTCTCCGACAACACATTAAATATGAAGATCACTGGATAGTCACAAATCTAATAAAAGGAAGAGTTTGGGTTCTTTATGTTTATACGGGAATCTTTTAAATTAAAAAGGAATTTAAGTACAGTAGTTCATTTCAATGGTATCACTTATTTTTTGTATTCTATAGTTGTCTAGTAACATGATTATACCGGAGGGACTTACCCTTGACTTTAAGGCCCAACTTGGATACTAAGTGGAAAAGTCCTTTTTGTAATATTATCACTCTAAAATTATAAATATATTATATATTTAAATATATATATATATATACATATATACACATTATAAATTAGTTTTGGATAGCTCTATTTTCACATTCAAATATCTTTTAATGAAACTTTTTTATTTCTAAAATATCCTTACATTTATTTACTTAAAATACATGGCTTTATAATTACAAATTAAATTTACTCCATACACCCATAATTAAGTTTGAATACTCAGTCTATCCTAAACCCTAATAATATATACTTAATCAAACCCAACATCAATCAGGAAATATATTTTTTCTCCATATATAGTCTAGGTATGGATGAACAAAAAATTGATTCCATGGATTCCGAATACATTCATATACGTTTACTTGTTGCAGTTGTAGTCTTGTAGAACTTAAAAAAAATAAAAAAATAAAAAAATAAAAGTTTAAGAACTCGATCAATTTTATATGGTTCTCAAACGCAACTCACTCGCTTACTTTAGTTTAATTTAACTACAAATTCTTTATTAATTTAATTGATTTGTAAACCGAAAAACTTGGTGGATGGATTTTTAAAAAAAAAAAAAAAAAAAAAAATCAAAGTTTTAAATGAAAAAAAAAAAAAAAATTGATTTGTTTGGTGGTTGAAAAAATAGCTTTTATTTTTATTTTTATTTTATTTATTTATTTATTTATTTTAAGACAAATGAAGCTACATACTGTTGTAGTTTAATTATTATTGTTGTGTTTTCTATGACGATGGTTAAGTGTGTAAACCATTATGATTTTATGGTTTTTTAGATAATTCAATACATTGATTTCACAAGTAACAATGAAAAAAATATATATATAATTAGTTTTAGAGTTGAATTTGTATTTTATTTTTGCCCAAGTAAAATCTTAGTTGTTGAGTTTTATACGGATATAGGAAGATATTATGTATATGACAATAGAACCACCTGTTAGTTTTTGACAGGATGGCTTTTAGAAGTTAATTAGTAGTCACAATAATCTATATAAAAAGTATTGTATGGTTATTTCCAATATCCTTGAAAAATATAAATATTCATCCACTATTGATGATAGTTTTGGTGTGATTTATTTTATTTTATTTGAAATCTAACATGGAGTGGGTTAAGAGTTTGTCAAGATGTGTCAAGGACTCAAGATTAATTATTATATGTATGGTTGTATGTCTACTTACATAATCAAAAGAAAGCTGCAATCACAATTCGCAGTATGAGAAAATTCTTCACATATATTTAAAAAAAGGTGTATGGTATGACTCAACCACGCCACAAAAGTAAAAAGGGAGGTGAACACCACTAAAATTAAAAGGGGTTATGCAATAATTAGTGTGATTAATCACAAAAAAATATTTCTCTATAAATACATAGTAGCTATAAAGATCATAATATAATTACACATCTTAGGACATATGTGATAAGAATTTTGAAATGGTTAAAAGAATTTGAGTTTTTACTTTAGTTTTTTTTTTTCTTTTTAAGTAAGAAAATATTATACCGTCAGAAAAATAAAAGTAAGAAAATATTATTTCAATTATTTTGTAGCATATTTAAGAATATTTTAACACCAAATTGCATTAAAGTACCCTAACATTTAACATAAAAACACATATAATGCTAGCTTTATTGTAATGACACAAAGGTACCATTGACCGCGTTGACCATTGTTAGTTTAACAGCGGACTAAACGATTTAATGGTAAAATTGTCTTTTTATATGTGGAAAAAAAAAAATTATAATAAATGAACAGAAAATATAGTAGTGTCCTAATCAAAACATGTCATCGCACCCAAAATTTTAAGAGTTATTGTTTTTAAAAAAATTCACATCTCCTTCAAACGAGATGAAACAAACAAACAAACAAACGCGCTCTTCCAAAATAGAGAAGATCATCGAATCCACATTGATTTTTTTTTTTTTTTTTTTTCTAGATTCTTTATTGTTATTAAATTAAATTTAAATAAATACTATTATAATATATCATTGTTAAAATAATTTATTAGGGGTAATATAGACATTTAACAACTTAATAAATCAATGATTTACCTAGTAGTAATTATTTTTAAAGTTATAGTAATAACAAATTAGTAAATTGGTCGTCAAGATTTGGCAACAAAAAAAAAAAAAAAAAGTTACTTCTAAAAGCTTTACTTGGGTCTTGGGACAAAATAACACCGGTCAAATAGTAAACTTCTCAATTCCATGTCAATAAAATTGTTTCTCAAACCCCAAATTATAACCCCTATATATACAATCCAAGAGGTTGTGGGTTCGAGCGATAACCCATCCCCAATCTCGAAATATTGTAATAGTTGACTACCACATAAAATAGATAGTTAAAAAGTTAGAAAAATTCTCTCAAATACAATTATCTAACTTCAATATGGGGAGGATGTGGCAAAAAAAAAAAAAAAAAAAAAAAGTTAGAGAATATATAATTGGGTTTCTAATTCTAGAAACTCTCTTAAAATTGCTGATTACGATTTCTAACTCTTTTCACCAATAATATTAAAGCTAATTTAATTGTAAAATAAGAGGAGAGAGAGAGTGAAATAATTATTTTATTATTATTGATTATAAAATGGATGCATATTTGACTTTATATAATTGCGTTGAAGATGTAAATATGCATTTCTGCCCAAAATTAATAGAAATGTTGATGTGGCACTATTTAGAAACTAAAAAAATGCATATTTGCATTGGAGATTTGGAGATGCTCTAAGTTTTAATTAATTTAAATATATTAGTTAATTAAATATGGAAACTATTTTTTACCAATTTTTTCTTTTAATTTTGGACTAAATAATTAATTCTTTTTCATTTAATGAATTAATATTTTTCTTTATAAATATATTTTCTTTAATTTTTGTTTTGGTTTAACTCAACATATATAGTTTCTGTCTTATTTTCATTTTTGGATAATCAATATAAGTTGTATAAATGACTTGATTTGGGTTTAAAATTGTAAGGGATCTATTTGATGCATTTTTGAAAAGTAAGGGACAACGGGTTGTAAAAATGCAAACACGTTTAAAAAATTAATGTTTACCCAAAACTTAGGAACTAAATTGATAAAACTCCATATATATATATATATTAGTTTTTGATGGGATGCCTTTTAGAAGTTAATTATAACAAGTATTGTATGGTTATTTCCAATATCTTTGAAAATTATAAGTATTCATCTCTCAATTATAGTGATATACTGATATTGATGATAGTTTGTTTGTTTTTTTTTTTTTTTTCCTTTGAAATCTAACATGGAAGTGGAACAGGTTAAAAGTTTGTGAAGACATATTAAGATCAATCATTATATACGCGATCCATGTACCACCTCCTACAATTAAGAGAATCGCAGTACAAGAAAATTCTCTACACATATTTAAAGTGCATGGTACATGCCACAAAAGTAAGGGAGGTGGACATCACTAGAAGTAAAAGGGGATGTGCAATAATTAGTGTGAATGATGCCATTAAAATTTGGGTGTAAAAAAAACCCGCAACTAGAGATGCACATTTCCCCCCGGGGCCCCAATTTTCCCCGTCCCCATCCCCATTTGGGGATTTTTTTTGGGGGAAAAATGGGGAAATGGGGAGGGATGGGGATGAAAATTATCCCCAAATTGAAATGGGGATGGGGATGGGGGGACCCCTCCCCATCCCCATTTCCCCATTTTCCCCACAATTATGTTGAAATGGGAGGGAGGTCCCCCATCCCCATTTCCCCATTTCCCCCAATTATATATAATAATATAAATATAATTATAATATATATATTTTATATTTTTTTCATTCTTTGAAAACCTAACTCCCTAACCCTAAGTATATATACAATTTTACTCATTTTAACTTCAAGACCTAAAACCTAAAACCTAAAGTTGCTCTCATTTTCTCAACAATTAGTTGTTATTGTAATGAACTTGTGAATTTTAAAACACTTTATTTTGTATTTGTAATGCACTAATGAATTTTATTTTATATTTGCAATGGAATGTTTGATTTTTCAGTTTAATTTGTAATTTTTATTCAAATGGGGGAACGGGGAAACGGGGAAACGGGGAAAATGGGGAATTGGGGATGGGGATGGATATAGGTCCCCCCAAAATTCCCCATCCCCATTTTCCCCAAATGGGGAAATGGGGAGGGATGGGGGAAGGGTCTAGGTAATGGGGATGGGGATGGGGGGACCTATATCCATCCCCATTCCCCAAACGTGCATCCCTACCCGCAACTATGAACAATGCCGGACGGTCATACAATCAATGAATCAAGGAATCTCTCAGGATCGAATGGCGGAACTATATATATAAAACTGTCAAAAACATTAATTCTATGAAAAAAAAATATATGACAAAAATAGACAAATTTCATTATGTAAAAACAAATAGATACAACTTTTTTTATCCAAACCTGGATTATCAAAATTCCAAAAATCAGTAGTCATAAGTGCAATAGACTGCGACTGTGCTGGGTCACCAATCACCATCAATATCAACATCCTCTGCATTCACCGATTGTTCTTGATCTTCTTCCCTGCTTTAACATTCCTCCTGATACGACAAAGAACGTAGTCGTTAGGCTGACGAGGCTCCAACAAGGACGAATCGAGGGAGTACTCGTGCATGATCCAAGCCCCGTCATGCTCCTGGGAAGCCTTGTTCTCATATCGAAACCTTTTCTTGAACCCTAACTTGGTCTCCAATTCTCCGGGTGGAACTTTGTTGGCAGAGTCCTCGCTTTGCCATGAACTAGAACCCAAACCCACCTTGCGGTTGATTCTTGAACCATTCAAAGACTTCTTCTTCAACTGGGTGAAGAAGAAAATGTCCTCTTCTTCACCATCATCTTTGTAGAAATCCCAAATCTGCCACGGTTCGAGGTCACCATAAAGATCACAGTCTCTGATGAGAGTATCATATAGAGGAGGTAATGCCATTCTTGAAACCTTCCTGTAAAGAAAATAACCTAACAGCTCCTTGTCGCTCGGACGGAATTTGCAATCCGCCGGAAGCCCACCACTAAATCTTGCACTTTCTTGCATTCTCTCTCTCTCTCTCTCTCTCAAAATCTTATCAATCAAGATTCAAGAAATTAAACAAGCAATGACAAAAGCAATTAGGAAACTGTAGCTGTTTCAAGTGAGTGGTCCCGTTATTTATAAGGGGAAAGGTCGGTGCGTTATGATTGGTCAGAGGGATGCCACGTCACTTCATATTCCTATTATCTTTCTGATTTCGTTTTTGGAAACTCACTACTGAGTACTGACTTGCAATGGAAGTGGAACTGATGAATCGATGAACACACGTACACCGACGACGATCGTAGACCATGAACACGCGTACGTCGCCGTCAACAACCACGACCAAACACAATAGCAACTTTTTTTTATTTCCGAGCCTTTGTTAGTTGCATTTGAGATACAAACCTTCTTGTTAGTTGCTTTTTTAAAATTTAAAACTCTTTTTTGTAAACCTTAAGCTGGTTGTGTGAAAAAAAATTATTGTTAAAAAGGCTCAGAAAAGTCTCGAATAGAACTTAGAAAGGCTTGGGTAGTTCATTAAAAGGCTTGGAGATATAAAATTAACAAAACAAAAAAAAATGTTAAAAATGCTCGGACAGTTCATTAAAAGGCTCGGGAACTATATAGAAAATCTCGGAGATACAAAATTAACAACAACAAAAAATGATTGTTAAAAAGTCTCGGAAAAGCCTCGGACAAAGCTTAGAAAGGTTCGGATAGTTCATTAAAAGGCTTGGAGACTATTTACAAAGTCTTGGAGATAATTGAAAAGGCTCGGAGATACTAATTTTGTTAGTTTTGTATCTCTGAGCCTTTGTAAATAGTCTCTGAGCCTTTTCAATTAAATTCAAAATTCACACAACCAGTTTAAGGTTTACAAAAGACTCGGAGAACAAATGAAAAAGAACCCAATTATGACCACCGCGAACTCAGCGGAGAACTCGACCCCCAAATGCATTTGCGTAGCGTCACTAAACTAATTATCCAATGATGATACATTGATAATGTTATGATGTTCGACCTCCATTGGAGGTCTGTTAAACAAACTTCTATAAAGAAGATGAAAGAATAAAATCTCAGAAAACTTCAAAGTAAGAGAATTTGTAAAGTAAATGTATTTTTAAAAATCACTTACTTTAGCGTCTTTTAAACTTAAGTTATTAAAGTAGTGCCCCACATACAACACCAACTCAAAAATGTGACATTTCTCACCATTTCCACTTCTTTAATTTTTGTTTTGGTTTATCTCAATTGCCTCAACATCTCCTGTTTCTGTCTTAGTTTCATTTTTGGAAAATTAATATAAGTTTGATTGTATCTAAAATTGTATCTACACCCCAATTTACAATTTTCTCATAATTCCAACATTGCCCTTAAAGACATAAAAGTATAAAACTATTTAGTTTGATTAAAATAAAAAGGAGGCTCCTTGTGTTGCTGCTGCTTTCATTTGTATGAGAAGAATGGAAGTGGAAACAATCAAAAGCCATCTCAGAAGGAATTAAATTCGCATATGTGAAAAACTTCTTCCCTCTAAGAATTGAATCAGAATATTAGAATACTAGATGCTTTGAAAGCTTTGAGGTCAAGTAAAAAAAAAAAAAAAAAACTCAAAAATAATAACCGAATACAATATGCTTAATTATTTATTTTATATTCCAAGTTTCAGTTTTGATCTGTTTTGGAGATTGGTTGTTGAAACGTGAAATTGATTCTTATGCTTAGTTTTGTTTGAGTTAATGAAATTTTCCTTCAAAAAAATAAGTTAGAATAAAAGTTAAATTATATATATATATATATAAAAGGCATGCTGGGAGCCTCCCCCGTCCTTTTTTTATTTTTATTTTTATTTTTATTATTTTGTAATTTATTATTAGATTACGAGAGTTGATCAAAAATTAAAAGAAATTTTTTCAAAAAAAAAAAAAAACACTAAAAGAAAGGATATTTTTGGTAACATGTTGTGTGTACTTACACAATATAACATTTGAAAAAATTTAATGGGATTTATATACAAAAAGGGGTACAAATACGGTTTTTTCAGGGTACAAATATTCGTAACTCAAATTAATATACTTTGTCTAAATTTTTTGTCTAAATGGTGTGTCATCTCAAAATCCAATCATTTCAATCATGCAATTCTAATAATAATAAATTAAAAATGCTATATTATTTAGACATTAAATTTAGGTAAATTAGGATTATCGATTAATATTTTTTTTTCTTCTAATTATTAACCTTTAAGATTAACAAACACATGGGTTATCCATTGTAGTCCTATAGGTAGTGTTGTAAAAGTCCCCGACTAAGCGCCATCTAGTCCTTAGTCGGCGGCTCACCGCCTCGACTTCCATGGAATCGCTGTGACTAGGCGGCAATCTGCCTAATTGGCCATAGTCGTTAATTAGTCGGTATAGTCAGGCAAAGTCAGTGATTAGTCACCGTTAACCAACTAGACTGACTTTTTAAAAAAAAATTGAAAAAAAAAAAATGGTCGATGAAACAAACCTTCAATTTGAGATTATTAATAGTCAATATTAGTGCTAGTAAAACGGGTCTGGCCCTGACGGGCCAACTTACCCGGTCGGTTTCGTTAGTGGGCCCGAGCTGACCCAGCCCGGCAGCTTAACGGGGCCAAGCCTGGCCCCGTTAAGCTGGTGGACCAGGTTGGGCCCATGTGTAGAGTTCGCGGGCTGGGCCGGTAAGACTCGCGGGCTCTAAAATTTTTTACAAAATTGAATTATGACGGGCCTTAACGAGCCCCGGCTCACGGGCGGCCTGTTAGGCCCGCCAGATTTCAAATTCAAATAAAAAAAATTTGAATTGAGGGTTGACTTTTGTAATTAGCTAAGTGGCCGTTGGGGGGGGGGGCGGCTCACGGGCGGCCTGTTAGGCCCGCCAGATTTCAAATTCAAATAAAAAAAATTTGAATTGAGGGTTGACTTTTGTAATTAGCTAGGTGGCCGTTGGGGGGGGGGGGGGGGGGGGGGGTTGGAATCCAAAACTTTTACACTTTTATAAATCTTTTAAAATATCACTCTAACCTCATTCTCTACACTTTCTCTACTTCCCAACTCTCTTATTTTCTCTATTCTCTACAATCTCCAACATCTCTCACTCACTCTTTCAACTATTTGGTAATTTATTTTATTTATTTAATATATTATTTATATACTATATACTATTATACTATTATACTAATATACTATACACTATACATTATATATTATATATTTACATACCTTCCACTCTTTAGTCTCTACATATTCTAAGGCTCTTACTCTAAGGTATTGTCTTGTCTTTTTTTTTTTTTTTTTTTTTTTTTTTTTTAATTAACTTTCATTTTTTATTTAATTATTAACTATTATTAATATGTTTATAACTAATGTTATTATTTGCTATGTTGTTAGGTATTCAATATTTCAATTGATTAATTAATCCCACACTCTCAAGTCTCAAGTCTCAACTCTCAAGCCTCCAATTTAAGGTTAGTATGTCTACTTCTCTACTTTTGTTATTAATAACTTTTTATATAGTAATTATTATTATTTAGTATTTAGTGATTAGTATGTGTGTAGTTATTAGTTAATATTATTGTTAGTAATATGTTAATTTTATGTTTTTTTTTTTAATTGTGAGTTAACAACAAAATAATAATTAAAAAATTAATTCCTATTTTTTTTTTTAAATTTTCGAAATTATTATTATATTACAAAGATTATGTTTGTTTTTTTTTTTTTTGTTTTTTTTTTTCTCTAGTAGAGTTTAAGAAGAAAATAATAATTTAGACAAATTAATTCCGAATTTTTTTTTAATTTTTTTGAAATTAATTATATATTAGAATGATTATGTTAATGTTTTTTTGTAGAGTTTAAGAAGAAAATAATAATTTAGACAAATTAATTCCCATTTTTTTAATTTTTTTTTGAAATTAATAATATATTAGAATGATTATGCTAATGTTTTTTTTTTTTTTTTTTTTTTTTTTTGTAGAGTTTAAGAGAGGATTTTTAGGTGCTTGTGCAGAATTCGTGGGGTTCGGTTGAGGGTGGGGATTCTATGCAGAATTTGGTGTCCCGGTTATCAGTTTGTGCTAAGGATCTTCAAAGATAGAATATCTCTGTTAAGAGGGGTTCGGTGGATAATATTGTGGAGAAAAAACGTGAGCTGCCTGATTTTAGTAAGGTGGCGAGGGATGGTTCTATTGATTGGAAAAATATTCAAAGGGTGGAAGGTGAATTAGATGCGCTCCTGAAGGATGATGAAATTTTTTAGCGTTAGAGATCTAGAGTTTATTGGTTGCAAGGGGGGACCGTAACACGAAAGTTTTCCACTCCAAAACTTCTTCTAGGAGAAGGAGAAACTGTCTTCAGGGTTTATTTGATGAAAATAGGGTCTGGAAGGAAGCGGAGGAGGATATGAAGGAGATTGTGGGCAAGTATTTTTCTTCTCTCTTTGAAAGCTCTCAGCCTAACAGTAGACAGATCGATTTGGTGATGGATGTTGTTTAAGTTAGGCTGCTGCCGAACCTTAGAGACTCCCTTGACATGCCTTTTACGGTGGAGGAGGTGAAAAAGGTTCTTTTCAAGATGAATCTGTCTAAGGCTCCAGGGGAAGATGGTTTTCTAGCTGAATTCTTTCAAAAAAAAAAATGGAGTGTAGTGGGGAATGAGGTGATGAAATTAAGTCTTGAGTGCCTCAATGGAGGCAAATCTGTAAGGTTGATTAATCAATCGCTTTTGCGCTTAATTCCGAAAGTTAAAAAGGTGGTTAGAATGATGGAGCTAGGCCCTATTAGTCTATACAATGTGGTTTATAAGTGTATCTCGAAAGCGTTAGCGAATCGTCTTCGGTTAGTTCTGGATTCTGTGATTGCTGAGATGTAGAGTGCATTTATTCTGAGGAGGCTTATTATAGATAATGCAATGGTAGGTTTTGAGTGCATGCATGCATTTCATCGTAAGGTTAACAGAAAAAAGAAGGATTTTATGTCCTTAAAATTGGATATGTCTAAAGCTTACGATAGGGTGGAATGGTGTTTTGTGGAAGAAATGATAAGGCGTTTGGGTTTTTCTGAGGCTTGGATTTCGAAAATCATGGATTGTGTCTCCTCTGTCTCCTATTCCTTTATTCTAAATGGGAAGGTTAGGGGGAATATAAAACCTTCGCGGGGTTTGAGGCAAGGGGACCCCTTCTCCCCTTATCTTTTTTTGTTATGTGCGGAGGACCTGTCTAGCCTTATTGAGCTTTCAGAGAGACGAGGTAAGTACTCAGGGTTTCACTATAGCAGGGGAGGTCCAAAAATCACTCACTTTTTTTTTCCTTTTTTTTTTTTTTACAGACGACAGTCTTCTATTTACCAGAGCCACATTGGATGAGTGTAACAACATTAAAAGGATCCTGGAGTGTTACTCTCAGGCTTCGGGTCAAAGTATCAATTTCAAGAAATATGTGGTTTGTATCAGTAAACAAATATTGGCTCCAAATAGAAAAGTCTTGGCTGGGGTGTTGGGTATGACTTTTGTGGAGTATCATCAGAAGTACCTTAGGCTCCCATGTGTCACTAGCATAAATAATCGTATCCTTTTTGACGATATTAAGGAGAAAGTCTGAAATAAATTGCAATGTTTTTTGGTGGGGTGGTGGTCGCGAAGTTCTTATTAAGGTTGTGGTGCAATCTATTCATGTCTATACGATGAACTTGTTCAAGCTTCTGGTTTCCATGATTTCGGACTTACATAAGATGAGTGCTAGGTTTTGGTGGGGAGGGAATGGCGAGAACCGAAAAATGCATTGGTGTTCTTGGGAGACTTTATGTAAGTCCTGGTTTGAAGGTGGTATGGGGTTTCACAATTTGGGAGTGTTCAATAAAGCTTTGCTAGCGAATCAGTGGTGGAGAATTCTTCATAAGCCAAATTCTCTTATTGCCAAAATTTTCAAAGACTGTTATTCCCCTGATTCGCCTTTTTGTGAGGCAAAGGCCACCAAGTCTAACTCCTTCTTATGAAAGAGCCTTATTTGGAGAAGGGAGGTGATTGAGATGGGGTCTAGATTGAGGGTTGGGAATGGAAAATCGATTCATATTTATCAAGATAGGTGGATTCCTAGAATGTCTACTTTCAAGGTTTATTCTACTCCGGTTTTGGGTGTTAACACTACTGTGGATATGCTAAAATATCACAATGGGGTGTGGAATGAAGTTATCATGTGGTATTCTTTCTCTAAAGTGAAATTCTTTCTATTTTTTTTAAATAAATAAAAAAAAAAAAGGTCATTCAAAGTCCTTGGTATGAATGAAAAACAAATTGTGAAATTTGTTATAACTAAAAGTCATCAAGAGTCATTAATATTTTTAAGTCATTAATATTTTAAAGTTAGTAAAAGTTATTAAGATTTTGAATACATACTAACTTTCATAGACTTTTAAAAGTCTAGATTGAATAACATATGACTTTTAAAGACTTTTTTAGAGCCTATAAAAGTTTGTATTGAATACTTCATGGCTTTTATGGAGTTTTTAAAAGTATATATTGATTCATTGAATACACCCAAAACGACTTTCAATATTGGTGAGCATGTTTTTATGAATTTGTGTATGTTATGGTGGAGTTATTTACTTAGTATGACCATATCTCTTGCATCTCTCCAATCCATTAAATAAATATCTCATTTTTATCTTAGTAAATATCATTGTATATAATCTATGATTTCTATATGTTAATGTTTTTTTTGTAGAGTTTAAGAAGAAAATAATAATTTAGACAAATTAATTCCGAATTTTTTTAATGTGTTTTTTTTTTTTTTTTTTTTTTTTTTTTTGTAGAGTTTAAGAAGAAAATAATAATTTAGACAAATTAATTCCGAATTTTTTTTTAAATTTTTTGAAATTAATAATATATTAGAATGATTATGTTAATATTTTTTTTAAAGTTTAAAAAGAAAATAATAATTTTAAAAAATTAATTCTGAATTTTTTTAAAATTTTTTGAAATTAATAATATATTAGAATGATTATTCTAATGTTTTTTTGTAGAGTTTTAAAAAAAAAAATTAGACAAATTAATTCTGAATTTTTTTTTAATTTTTTTTGAAATTAATAATATATTAGAATGATTATGTTAAAGTTTTTTTTTTTTTTTTTTTTTTTTTTTTTTTTTTTTTTTTTTTTTTTTTTTTTTTAGAGTTTAAGAAGAAAATAATAATTTAGACAAATTAATTCCGAATTTTTTAAATTTTTTTTTGAAATTAATAATATATTAGAATGATTATGTTATTGTTTTTTTGTAGAGTTTAAGAAGAAAATAATAATTTAGACCAATTAATTCCGATTTTTTAAATTTTTTTTGAAATTAATAATATATTAGAATGATTATGTTAATGTTTTTTTGTAGAGTTTAAGAAGAAAATATTAATTTTAAAAAATTAATTCCGATTTTTTTAAAAAATTTTCAAAATTAATAATATATTAGAATGATTGTGTTAATGTTTTTTTTTTTTTTTTTGGTAGAGTTTAAGAAGAAAAATAATAATTTAGACAAATTAATTCCGAATTTTTTTTTTAAATATTTTAAAATTAATAATACATTAGAATGATTATGTATTTACGTTTTTTTTTTTTTTTTTTTTTTTGTAGAGTTTAAGAAGAAAATAATAATTTAGAAAAATTAATTCCGATTTTTTTTTTTATTTTTTGAAATTAATAATATATTAAAATGATTATGTTATGTTTTTTTGGTGTCATAATCATGTCTCAGAACCAAATATGTGCATAATATTTTATATTATGATGCCAACTTTGAAAATTAATAAAATTTTCATAATTTTCAAAGTTGGCATTATAATGTCAAATATTAAGTTTGCGCACATATAGTTGCATACTGAGTACTCTACCCACAAAATTCTCAAAGTTACGAGTCCTACTAAATAACGAACGTCCAGAGATTCTTCCATCTAGATGACAAAATACAGGTTTTAACAACATCTCAGAGATGCTGTTAAAACCTGTGTTTTGTCATTGAGATAGAAGAAATCTCTTGATATTCATTTACAATTTTAATTTCGATGATTAATTGATTATGATTATAAACTTGGTACCGACGAGTCACTTTGAGAATTTATTAATTTGATGGACAGAGTGCTCAGTATTTGTCAATGCAAATTTTGATGAATATGTTTTTTTTAGACCAATTTTTTTTTTAATTGTTGAAATACAATAATTAAAAAAAATTACTATGTTTAATTATGTAAATGTATAATTGTATATTTGTATGTTTAATTTGTTATTTGTATAAATGTATAATTGTATCCATAACATTTAATCATTTATTTAATTATAATCTTAGGAAAATGAATCCTGAAGACTTGAACTTGAACCCCGGTGACTATTTGCTGGACAAGGAGATCAACCGATTATTCAGTAAGTTTCATCTTGATCTCGATCCCCATAGTAGTAATAGTGAGGGACTTTCTTCCTCGAAACTGAATTCAAGTAAGAAGAGGAAGAAGAAATCGGAGGTGTGGGATTGCTTTGACCCTGTAATGGTAAAGAATAAAGATGGTTGTGAAGTTGAGTGTGCCTAATGTAAGTATTGTCAATCTGTACTCACCAGTTCATGTAAGGGAACTAGTCATCTCAAGAGACATAGAGACAAATGCATGGCTTCCCATGGGCAACTCGATACAACTTAACAAACCCAACTACAGCGGAACCCAGATGGCTTTGTGAGTACATGGCAGTATGACCCCAACCGGGTCAGAGAGCAAGCGATGTTGTAATGCGCTGCAACTGACCAACCCATAGGTTTTCAAGATAACCCCATTTTCAATATTTTATTAATAATGCTTTTAACCCCCAACATGTCCATGTTTCTAGAAACACAACTATGAGCGATTTGATTTGTACTTTTCAAAAACGTAGGACTAAATTGATTTATGAATGGCAAAATATTTCTTTTTCAATTGCATTGACGTCCGACATTTGGAACGGAAGTTCAAAACAAGATTATTTATGTGTCATTGGACATTATGTAGACACCCAATGGATTTTACAAAAAAAAGCTCCTTGGTTTTCGTGTCATGGATTATCCACACAGTGCACAAAATATTTTTCAGGTTATTATGTCCGTTATACAAGATTATGGCATTCATAACCACATCATGTCAATTACTTTGGATAATGCATCTGCTAACTCCAAAGCTATAGAATTTTTTATTAATTCTAACATCCCTAATATTGTAGGAAATATTTTCCACGCCCGTTGTGCATGTCTTATTATAAACTTGATTGTAAAATCAAGTTTAAAGCAGCTGGAAAGTCAAATCGACAATATTAGGGGGGCTTTGGGTTGGATTACGACATTTAACCAAAGAATTGCTGAGTTTGCCAGATTTTGTAGGTCAAAGGACCTAATACTCTGTAAGTTCCAAACAGATATGCCGATAAGGTGGAACTCAACATATTTAATGTTGAAATCAGCTTCACCATATTCTTCAGAAATTACTAGTTTTTATAACCTGAACACCGCCAACAACATTGTACGTGAAAAACTCACAGATGGTGATTGGTATGTGGCCAATGTTTTTGTTGAATTTTTAAAAGTTTTTTATGATGCTACTGTAGAATTTTCCGAGGTTTATTACCCCACATCTCCTCTTGCACTTCATAAACTTTATGACATGGCTGATTTACTTAGACAATATAGTGACAATGTTATGGTAGCTTCTGCTGTTGCTGCTATGCAAAAAAAAAAAAAAAAATGTAAAATATTGGGGGAAAATTCCTCTTTTGTATGTCTTTGGTATTGTTGTAGATCTTAGGTTCAAATTTAATGGTTTAGAAGTTTTTTCTACTACTTTGGGTGATGCTCTGGGATTAAGTGAAATAGATGTTGCTGAACATCTTAGTACACTGAAATCCTAAATGTTCGAGGTTTCTTCTATTTATGAGAACAGGTACAGCGACGGAACAGCGGAACCGGCGCCTCCTCAGCAACAATCCCAACAACAATAGAAGCTCATGAAAAAAAAAAAAATTCAACAAGGCCACAAGGCCCACAACTTCTCGCGCTTTAGGAAGTTCGAGTCCAAGTCAAAGTCAAGCTCAACGAAAACACGTGGAGCTGAATCGATAACTGAGTATAAAGTACTCCATCACAGATAATGATGACTTCACAACCAGTGATATTTTGAAATGGTGGCGCAGCAAGAGAAACAGCTTCTCTATTCTATCGAGAATAGCATGTGACGTCCTTGCTATCCCGATTTCAATAGTTTCATCTGAGCAGGTGTTCAGCACAGCCGGACGAATTCTAGAAGACAGAAAATGTTCATTGGCCCCTGATGTCGTCGAAGCATTAACATGCCTTAAAGATTGGCAAAATGCAAGATTCAGACGACAACATCAACTTGAAAACAAAGAACTCATGGATGACTTCTCCACCATGGCCATTGAAAAGAGTTCTGGTAGCAACCAGCCGACGAGCTGATGTAATTGTAAATACTTAATTTTTTTTTTTTTTCTGATTGCACTCTTTTTCCTTTACCAAGTTTTTATTCCATTGGGTTTTTCTTGGTAAGGTTTTTAATGAGACAATTATGATTTGTAATTTATACTTTTCACCACAAATTTAATACAAAATTATAAAAATATTATTCATCGAAAACTAATTAAGTGTTGTATGAAATGAAAAATGTTATATTTCATATTAAAATTATTACATTAATAATTACACAACATTATTACAATGTATAAAAAAATGTTTAAAAATAAAAAAAATTCGAAGCTTGTTGGGTTCGGCCTGTTTGGGCCGGCCCATTAAGGCGTTAACAGGCCTATCCCATAACAGGCTTGGGTCTAGGCCAAGCTCACCCTTTCACCTAACGGGCCGGCCGGGCCGACCCGTTTCACTAACATGTCGAGCTCAGCCTGGCCCGTTAAGCGAAACGGGCCTAACGGGCCGGGCCAGCCTATTTTGCCACCACTAGTCAATATCGAGTTTTTTGGATTTTTTTTTTTTTGGTGAAAAAGGGGTGCTAAATGCCAGAGTTTTTGGAATTTAATTTTCAATTTAAGGTTCGATCTATGAAATAGTATGAACATTTACTCAATTAATACAAAAAAATTAAAAAATAAATTATGGCATGCCTACTGACTTCCGACCAACCGCCTAGTTGCCGACTAGGCGAGCTAGACGCTAGGCGAAGGGTCACCACCTGATTAGTTTTGCAGCACTGCTTGTAGGGTGCTCTTTGTCATTATATTAAGTAAATGAGCAGGTTTTTTTTTTTTTTTTTTTTTTTTTTTTTTTTTTTTCAAAAGGGAAATTGCAAATAACCTCCTAAATTTAATGAAATTCCAAATTAAATTACATAGTTTTAAAAATCAACAAAAAAATTCCTACATTAACTTTAGTTAAATCTAATGGCACATTTACTAATCAGGAATTCTATTTAAGAAAGGGAATTAAGTTCCTGATTTTTAAATTCATGCTTTTACTAAAATTGTAGGGAATTAAGTTCCATGGACCTCACACACTTATCAGGAATTAAGTTCCTGAATGAAAAGGGAACTTGATTCCCCCCACTCACCATGAGAATCAAGTTCCCTTTCCAAATTGAAAAGGGAATTCAGCATTTTTATAAAAATATTCTTACTTAATATATATATATATATATATAAACACTAAAAATGAATCGTGGACTATAAAAAAAGAAAAGAAAAAGTAAACAGAATATTAAAAAAAAAAAAAAAAAGTGAACAGTTGCCTTGATTATATATATGTGTGTGTGAACCATTGATTATAAAAAACGTTGATTATAAAAAAAAATGTATAAGCGTGATTATAAAAAAGTTTGATAAAAAAAAAAAAAAACAATATATCGCAGCAAAACAAAAAATTTGTGAATTGTCACAAAATCAATTGTTTTTGCTTTGAATTTCATTTTTTTTTTTTTTTTTTTGGGGTATAAATTTGACTCAATTTCTAATTCTTAAAAGTTAGTAAACACAATTTTTTTAAAAATTGTTTCGATTCTTATACTATATATATATTTTTTGAATTTTATCGATCAACTAAAGGCACAAGTTTTTTTTTTTTTTTTCAAACAAGGGGTTAATTGGACATTTCATCAAAAGGTGAGATTATTTGTAATTTTCACTTTTAAAAAACTTGAAGTTTCGAGGAGCGTACGACAAGTCGACAACATGTACAGAGAGATTCAGTGTTTTGCAAACCACTGGAGTTTTGCCCTCTTAACCTTCGATTAACAAGACAAGACACAAGACGAAAAAAAAGACTAAAAGAGAGAGACGATACAATTGGGAAAACATTTCTGGAAAAAAAAAAAAAAAAAAACCAAAAAATGAGATTTTGGGTTTGGAAAAACTAAGGCCTTTTCTCTTGTAAGAATTTCAAACCTGGAAATCTTCGCATCAGGGTAACAACTCTCTCCTTCTTCAAGATCTCTCTTTTCATGGTTATTTATTTATTATTATTTACAGAATAGATCTTTTGCACTTAATTTTGTTTTCAGCTCTGATCTGCTTTAACAAATTTTCGAATGTTTTCGCTTCATTTTCGTTCTTTCTTCCTCTTTGTGCGTTTTTACTTCGATTTGGCATCTGGGTTGTTGAGAAAATGAATGAAAACATTGTGAAATTTTAGGTTCTGTTCATGTTTGCTTCTATATACTATATTTTCTTTGTAACGAAACAGTTCATTTACTTGTCTTTGTGCGCCTTATAGATTTTAATTTTGTTCGTATGAGACGAGGAATTGTACTGCTTCTAGGGTTTAGTTTCTGTTGCTTAAGAATTTGTTTTAACTATGTATCTGATTTTGTTTTCACTTGCATGTTTCAGAAATTCATTGACTTCATCGATTCAAATCAGATTCGCATCTCGGTGTGAAAAGTTTTCGTTTTATAACGAAATGTTGTTGTTGCTGTTGTTGTTGTGGCATAACCCAACTTTTATCAGTGTCGATTAAAACTTATCACAAGCAGAAGAGAAGTGGATTTTGTTTCGCATTTGGTGATAGGGGGACTTTGTGCTTGCAAAATTGGGGTTTTCTTGTGTTGGCAGGAAGTGTTATAATGGATCAAAACTTAGGGCAAGACTCGGTTCCTGCTTCTGGGTCATTTGATAAGTCTAGGGTTTTGGATGTACGGCCACTGCGCCGCCTTGTTCCGGTTTTCCCATCACCATCTAATATGCCTTCATTTCCAACTCCTGGCGCTCCATTTGTTTGTGCACCCCCATCTGGCCCTTTTCCTTCTGGGGTTGCTCCATTTTACCCATTTTTCAGTTCAGTGGATTCTCAGAGGCCCAATGTTTATAGCAACACAATTTCTGATGCTGTTCCAATAAATTCATTTAGGACACCGCCGCCCTCAACAGCAGGGGCTCGGGTAAATGGAGATACTGGACCATCTAAGAGTACGAGGAGTCGTTTTCAGTCACAATCCAACAGTGGCTTTACAGAAGAAGATGGGTATGACAGTCAAGGCCTTAATATGAACGATGTGGAGGGTACTAGTAAGTCCGGGAGGTTAAGGAAGAGGTCTCAGAAGAGGACTAGGGGTAGTGGGGACATTGTTTTAAACTCACCAGAAGTTGACACAGATGCAATACTTAGTAACATTCTCTTGTCATTTAATCTTGCAGAGTTTGATGCATCCCGAAAAACTGATGGTGACATGGGGTCAGTGGGATGTATACTCCTGATATTTGATTTGTTCCGAAGAAAAATATCGCAGGCTGAGGATGTAAGAGAAGCTCATGGGGTTAGCCGACGGCCTGACTTGAGAGCAGGTGCGATCTTGATGAATAAGGGGATTCGGACCAATGCTAAGAAGAGAATTGGCCTTGTACCTGGAGTTGAAGTTGGGGATATTTTCTTTTTCAGGATGGAGATGTGCTTGGTTGGATTGCATTCTCCGTCAATGGCAGGGATTGATTACATGGGTCTGAAAGTCAGTCAAGAAGAAGAGCCTGTAGCTGTCAGCATTGTTTCATCTGGAGGATATGAGGATAATGTAGAGGATGCAGATGTGTTGATTTACAGTGGATCAGGTGGGAACTTTAATAAGAAGGATAAGGAAGTAATGGATCAGAAGCTTGAAAGGGGTAATCTTGCTTTGGAAAAAAGTGTTCATCGAGGCAATGAGATTCGAGTCATTCGTGGTCTGAGGGATGCAACAAATCCAAGTTGTAAGATATACGTCTATGATGGCCTTTATAGAATTCAGGAGTCATGGGTTGAGAAAGGGAAGTCAGGTTGCAATGTCTTTAAGTATAAACTGGTTAGGTTACCTGGGCAACCAGAAGCATTCTCAAAATGGAAATTGGTTCAGCAATGGAAGGAGAGTATTACATCTAGAATTGGAGTTATATTGCCAGATCTTACTTCAGGGGCAGAAAATATACCCGTTTCTCTTGTAAATGATGTTGATGATGAGAAAGGACCTGAGTATTTTTCTTATTTATCTAGTCTTAAGTATTCAAAACCAGTTGATTCAGTAGATTCTGCTGTTGCTTGTAGTTGCAGTGGTGGATGTCTCCCTGGTAATTCCAACTGTGCTTGCATACAGAAGAATGCAGGCTATCTTCCATATACTGCCAACGGGATTGTTGTGGATCAAAAATCCTTGATGCATGAGTGTGGTTCTTCTTGTCTGTGCCCTTCTAATTGCCGGAATCGAGTGTCTCAAGGTGGTCTAAAAGTTCATTTGGAGGTGTTTAAAACTAGGAATAAAGGTTGGGGTCTTAGGTCTTGGGATCCCATTCGTGCTGGGGCTTTTGTATGTGTTTATGCAGGGGAGGTCATTGATCCGTCCAAGATAGAGGAACTTCGAGGCGAAAATGAGGATGATTACATTTTTGATGCCACACGCAAGCCAGTGGAACCTGTGCCTGGTGATTCTCATGTGCCTCCAAAGATCCCATTTCCCTTAGCTATAAGTGCAAAATCTGTTGGGAATGTAGCTCGTTTTATGAACCACAGTTGCTCTCCCAATGTATTCTGGCAGCCGGTTTTGCGTGAGAATAACAAGGGGTATGAGCTTCATATTGCTTTTTATGCCATCAGACACATTCCTCCTATGGCAGAGTTGACATATGATTATGGGCGGCCTGACAAAGCAGAAAGAAGGAAGCATTGCCAATGTGGCTCATCAAAGTGCAGAGGTTATTTTTTCTAGTGTTTAATCAACATCTGACTTTTGTCGGGAATGGCCTTTGCTTACTCATGCGTTTGGAAAAAGGTCACATTTCTCCAACTTGCTTTTCAAGTTTTTTACTCAACCTATGCTAAAAATGTTTCTATACGTGTTTTTATTATTATTATTTTGGCTGTCAGATCATTTAAATTCTTTTGAAGTTATTGGCTCTCTCCATCCTGTGATAGGATGAATGGAAAAGGCATGCAAATGGACTCTCCAAACTTTTACGCCTCTGTATAAGTGACTAAATATCCTAGCTCTTGAGATACTTAAACTACTATTTTGTATCTTTTGTAAAATGATGTGAGCCACAGCCAACATTTACTCTGTGTTAGAGCCAAAAAGTGAAGAAATAATATTTTAAATACAATAGATTTAGCATCCAAGTATCCAACATTACTGTTATCAACCCCTCTAATGGTCGTAAGGGTAGAAAACTTCAATTTCAATCAGGGAAGAGAGGGAGAGGAAGGGAGGGCATTTTTTCATCCGTATATGTTGAAGTGTTGAACCAATATATATATATATAGAAACTTTCACCTCAGGTCTCTCGGATGGAGTTATTGAGTACGGGAAAGGCTTTTGGCCATTGGATCAATCCAACGTCCAAAAGCCATTCAATCAATCAAAAAATAATAATAATAAAAAATTGTTATTTTACACTGGCCAAGCACTGACACAAGAAGACCTCTCTCTCACGTTTTCTCACACCCATGTCTTCTTAATTCATGTTTCCATTTTCTTTCTCAAAACCTCTCCGATCTTCGGAAATTTTTTACATTAAACGCCAAAGCTCTCTATCTCCATTTTACATCAAACGCAATAAGCTCTCCATCTCCATTTCTCTATAAATTCAAGAAGCTCTTCATCTCGTAAGTATTATTCTTTCATTTTTCTCCTTTGTTTTACTTGGATTTCTATTTGGGGTTTTTGGTTTAGGATAGTGATGATTCTCCGTAACTGTTTTTTTAAATTGATCGTATATGTTTATATAATATTTAATCAGTTTGATGTTGCTATTTTAAAAAGAAAAAAGCTAGAAAACTAATTAGATTTAAGAGTTTCATTTCATCGAAGGAAAAAAGAAAAAATAGATAATCATAGATATTGAATTTTCTCTTAAATTGATCGGATTATTCTTGAGTTTTTCTTCAAAATATTTCGTATCTTCAAAATCACATAGGCAAAAACACAACAAAAGGCCAACAATAATCTACAATCAAGTAGTCAATTTCACGAATTAGGGTTCCAAGTACATATTTTTAAACTTGCAACATCAAACTGATTAAATATTATATAAACATATCAGATCAATTCAAAAAAACACTCCCAGAGAATCCTCAACACCAAAAACACTTGTGGAGACTCATCATTTTGCCCCCAAATTGAAATCCAAGTAAAACAAAAGAGGAATACTTACGAGATGAAGGGTTGAGCTTCTTGAATTTATATAGAAATGGAGATGGAGAGCTTATTGCGTTTGATGTAAATGGAGATGGAGAGCTTTGGCGTTTGTTGTAAAAAGTTTATGGAGATTGGAGAGGTTTTGAGAAAGAAAATGGAAACATGAATTGAGAAGAAGTGAGAGAGAGGTCTTCTTGTGTCAGCGGGCAGTGTAAAATAACAATTTATTATTATTAATATTTTGATTGACTGCATGGCTTTAGGCTGTTGGATTGATCCAATGGCAAAAACCCTTTCCCGCACTCAATATAAGCCTTCGCTTATAAGGTGGCACCATATATGAGAATTTGTGTATGTGTGGGCACGCTCCTGAGCATGCAATTGTATCTCAGCTTTGATAATGAAAATTGTTCATTGGTTTTCTTTTGTTTGGTTTATCATAAAATTGTGCTTGTTCTCTTCTCTAACTGCAGTTACATACTATTGCATTCTGGACACTAAAGATAAAGTTGGGTTTATGGGTTTTGAATGAGTTGTATTTCAATGCTTGCTGGATTGTCACATGATAAATACATACCTGATTTTCATCCCAACATCCTTTTTTCTGAAATTTTGTGCAGTTTGGGTCCTTAGTGAACAATTGTGTTTTTGAAAATTAAAATATGTGTACCTCTATATTGGGTTGGTAGACGTACACCTAGTAATTGTGTTGGTATTGAGTAACCCCCTCTTAGTGGTATAGGTATGTATTTGTACCAATGGAGATAGATTTATATGTTGTACAGTCCACTAATTTATGTTCATTGGTTATGCTCTGAATCAACTGATTTTGAAAAGAGATTATATCAACTTGTTTTATTAACCTAGAGAGTTTTCTGCCATTATGTTTGCGTTGAATTTGCTTTAATTGAAGTCTGCATAACTCATTTTAACTTTTTTTGCAAACGTGTTATACATTTCTTAGGAAATCAAATGTGCATTTAAATGAGCTCTGTATAATTTATTACAGAAGGTATACATAATCTTACGTTAGATATGAATATTTGGTTGTGGTTAAATCGTGTTTGGACTGACATGCAATCTTCTTGTTCTATCCCCAGACCCCAGGTGATCGGTAGTTGACAGGGAGATAAGAGCCACTAGGTGACTGCGGCGGGCGCAAGTCCCTTTCCGGAATTTGTTGCCATGATCAGTATTTAGTTCTTCAGGTGTGCGGAATTCAGAGAATTTCCCAACTTCTTGTAGTATTGAGCTAAAAATAAGTTGATTTTTCCAGCTTCATGGTTGATGTACCAACACTTTGAAGTTGTAAGTTGTAACATATAGTTGTATGGGAAAAATTCTCGCTTAATTTGTAACATGATACTATTTGAGATGTAACTTCTATTTAATTTAGTTTAGTTTTTCTGGATTCTTAATTTTCTTGTCTATTAATTTATATCGACTTATTTAATCTTTTTAATGAATTACCCGAGTGCTGTAGGTGAAAATTCAGTATAGGTAGAAAAGATGCAAATATGGAATTCTCTTGCATCATATTCATACTAACTCTAGCGTATATGTTTGTAATAAAATGGCGAAACTTCTCTCCGGGTATTGTTATTCTTAGGCTCAGTTTGATATTTCTTCTTAAGGTGCTTTTCGAAGAAGCTACAAAATGTAACTTTTCATTTTAGCTTTTGGGAGAAGTAAAAAATGATCAAAAACACTTCATTGGGGTTTAATCAAACACCCTAGTCATTTTTGGCTTTTTCTAAAAGCTAAAATGAGAAGCTACTTTTTTGAAAAGCACCTTAAGAAGAAATGCCAAACTGAGCCTAAGAATAATAATACCCTGAGAGAAGTTTCGGCCCTAGTCATTTTTGGTCATTTTTGGTCATTTTTGGTTTCTCCAGAAGTTACATTTTGTAGATTCTCCGAAAAACACCCAGGAAGCTATGTCAAACTGAGCCTTACTCATGTTAACTTAGTGTGTCTATTTTTTTATTTTATTTTATTTTTATTAAGTAATACATTATACATAAATTCGGGGTTTTTTTGGGGAAGAGAAGACTCGAACCCTTAACCTCGTGGTGTAGATGTGAGGGATTTACAACCAGACTAATCTTATATCTTCTACCGATAACTTAGTGTTGTTATAGACATAAGGTACAAGAAATATGATTTTTTTTTTTTTCAAAAAAAAAAAAAAAAAAAAATTCAATTAGCTTGTTTTTTTGTTTGTTTTTTGAAATGTATATTTTTAGAAAGAATTTTTTATTAATTGATAACTGCAAGAACATGATCCCAAACACACGGTTGGATTTTACAGGTAGCATTAAATTTTCGTACTGCTTCATATGTCACAGAAATTTTAAATATAACCCTTCAAATAAAATAAAATAAATAAATGACCGTTAGATTGTTGTAACTTCAATTTCTTATAAAACATCAATTGTAATTTTGAAAAACTTTCACACCCCTACTAAAATCCCAACTTTTTTATCTTAATAAGCATGTGGCAGATAAGGTATCAAATGATGAGTGTATATGCACCAATAATGATCTATCTTATCATATGTATTAACTCACCGATTAACACTTTATTAATTGTGATATGAGTTGAAATATCTAGTATTATTCTTTTTAAAAAATCCTATTTGTATTTGACTAAAATTGGAAAATAATTATATTTTTTAAAGGATACATTTAAAAATTTTAAAATACCCTATTGATATTTTTTTTTCCTTAAAAAATAAAAAACCATTAACATGACAAGTTTATGGAATTTCGGAATCAAATTGTTGTTTTTAAAGATATATTAAACATTTGAGGGATTTCTCCGTGTTGTGGGTAGATGTTTCTCTATTTTGCATCTATACATGTAGGGGTTGTCTGAATCATAAATTATTAAGATGTTTTGTTTGTTTTTTTAAATGGTCAAACAATTTAAAAATTTTTTTAAAAAAAATTTAAAATAAAAAGTAAAAAATCTTGACTTTTCACTTAATTGTAAATCACTGAATTGTATAAATGCAATCCAAAATCTTTTATTCTGATATTATCCCCCATATATAACATTATTTCCAATTTCATTGTAATTATATATGGTATATAAATCTTTATTTTAATATATTAATTATTTTAAATAGCTTTAAAAATAAAAAAGAACCTAAGCACTTTTCATATCGGTGTTTGATATCAATACTCTATTATGATATTAAGGTAATGTATTTATATATTATTATTTTTAAAGTGTTTTGTGTGAGTTTTTCTACTGTCCTTTTTATTTTTTGAAAAAATAAATAAATTATTTTTTATTAAAAATGAAGTTTGTTTGTAATCGAAGAAGAAGATCATGATCATATACACGTTCTATATAATTATTCTTTTTGGATTGTTTTTATTCCATATAATATATATAATTGTTTAACATGGGTAAAATTGTATAAATGTAAAATTATTTATTTTTAGACAACTTTAATTTTTGTTTTTTTTTTAAATAAAACGTGTTGATAATACATTTAGATGTGAGGAAAAAAAAACATGTTATTCAAATTCAGATTTCAGTTCCTATTCGGCCTTTAAAAACATACTACTCGTTAGTGATTACTGATTGGTGTCAAATTTAAAAAAAAAAAAAAAAAAAAAAAAAAAAGGAATTTGAATCCTTTGCTGATTTGATCTTTATCCTGATCTCACGTAATCTCATGACATCTAAGCATTATAATGAATATGTGTTTAAGATGTATTTAGTTTCCAAAATTAATTTACCAACGACTAATCTCGTGCTTTGGAAGTTCAGGAAAAAGATTGGTGTAAAAAAAAAAAATAAAAAAATAATAATAATAATAATAATAAAAAGGTCAAAAGAGTGAAAGACAGTTTTCTGACTTGATTATTCACGTGAACGACCTCTTAAAAGAGCATTACTGCTCGTGACCCCACCCAATAATCGACGCTAACCTCCACCTAAACAAACAACCTGATACGACACCGTTTTCGGCTTCAACACACACACTCTCTCTCTTTTGACTCCCCCACTTTCCCAAAATCTAACTCACTGCTGCAACAATCTCTCTCTCTCTCTCTCTCTCTCTCTCTCTAGCCAAACACCCCAGCAATGGAAGATGAACAACCATTGAATTCCAACGGTAACAACATCAACAATTCAATGTGGCGGCACTCCATGTTAAGCACCACGCTCTCACTCCCACTCACGCGCCACTCATCACACAGCTGCGGCGATCCGATGGAAGGAGAGAATTGCGGGTCTTCTTCGGGCTCCTCGGAGTTGTACTCGAAGCCGGTGGTGTTTCTAGATGTGATGTGGAACTTGGCGTTCGTGGTGGTGTCAGTGGTTGTGATGCTACTGGCTATTAAAGAGAGACCTTCCACTCCTTTGAGGGTTTGGGTTTCTGGATACGCTTTCCAGTGTCTCTTGCATGTGGGTATTTTGTGGTTTCACTATCTCACCAACAAAAACTCTGCTGCTGCTGGTGGCGGTGGTGATCGTGTGGTTGTCAATGAGCTTTCTCCGTCTCAGAGACACAGTCGGTGAGCTTATTATTATCTCCCTACTTCAATATTTTTTGTTTTGTAAAAGAAAATTGTTTATTATTATTTTTTAATATTCTGATGATGATGAGGTAGATGAAGTCAAAAGAAGACACTTGTTTGGATAAAATATAATCTGATTCTTTTGAAGTCATAATTTTGTTAGTAAATTTAGCTTTGAAGGGCGAGGGCCTTTTTATGTATTGAATTCGTGACTAAAATTTATTTGAAAAACCGTCTAGTTTCTGATCAAACCTCAAGGTCTGTTACTGATTCTTGGAAGGGCTCCTTTGGGCGAATGGTTATGTAGATTATGTGTTGTGTGGTGGAACATGGAGTTGTTGGTGAATTTGGTTATTCTAGGAACAATTTTGGGAATTCAAGGCCTGTATTTTCTAATGATGTATGGTTTTCGAGGACATTCCGGAGTTGGGGATGGCTGAATTGAAGATATAGGACCGGAGTCTGGATAATTTATTAGTATATCTTGTAGTTTTTTGATGAAGCTATTACCATCCATAATATTAGAATTGGAGAGGATGATGTTTTGAAACCATTTGTGACGGTCATTGCATTTGAAGGTCTGTATTAGGAGCTATATCCATTTATTAGGTGATTTGGTTTTTGAATCATCAGCAACCATATAAAGTTTGTGGCTAAACAAGGCAGGGTAAGGCCGGTAAAGCCAACCCTGCTCCTATTTCCGCCTCTGGCTGTGATTCTTAGTCTCACCTATTTCCCTGCTAGAAAATTGAAGAAAATAGAAAAGAAGAAAAAACATACGAAAAGGTAACTCTCCAAACATGAATTAGTTGTTTTCTTTGTTTTTTCAAGTAAAATTGTAGTAAACAAGTTAATAGTTCTCTTTTATACTCATAAGTATTTTACAATTAATCTTAAACTTTAGTATTGGAATTATATTCAGACCCACATTAAATCCACCCAGACTCAAGGATTACAGTTGTTTTTTGCATATTGGCAAATGGCAAGGAAGTCGGTAAAATTCAACAAATATGTTTTCCTTGAATCCACTAAGAAAAGTGTTAATCTTTTTACAACTATCTGAAAAGAAGGCAACACCAATGAAGGATAGAAAATTAATTAAATGCAAAACAATTAAAGAAATAAAAAGATAACGATATGGAGTGAGTGTGAGAGTGTGAGGTCAGGCTCAGGAACCTGAGTAAAAGATTGTCAGAATTCCACTAAGGGTTCCATTGACAACTTTTGGATGACACTTTTTTTTTATTTTTTTAACTGTTTTTAATAAAGACAAAAATATAAAATTAATAATATATATGAATCAGGGGAGGTTCATCTTCCTGCCTTCTCTAAGGTGTGTATGAACGAGGATCCATCACTGGTCCTGATTACTCTAATAGCCGCCCTATTAAGAATGGTCTATTGCAGGGGCCAGGGCCAATTTTTAACAAGCCTGCATGTTTTCTTGTTATCTTTTCCCTTTATTCTTTCGGTAATTCATTTTTCAGTGTTGAATATAAAAAAAAAAAATGCTTACCTATAGCCACTGTTTCATCTGATCCTATGTCTATGTTTCAGCATTGTGAAAAAGTTGGAGACAATAAATACAATTGTTTCATCCATCTGGTGGATGATGGGATTTTATTGGATTGTTGTGGGTGGCCAATCACTGCTGCAGGATTCTCCTCGTCTGTACTGGTAAGAACAACGTGTTCAGTCTCGGGAATTATCTTGCTTTAGCTCTTACCTCTTTTTCTCTCGATTCCCATTTTGCTGCAATAATAACAATTAACATGCAGAACATATTACCAATAAAATTTGAACAGGCACAAAAGAATGGACAATAAAGTTTAAAGATGTTTGTGAAACTCTTTCATTTGTTCCTACAGAAGTCTCTAAATTTGGGAATATTGTGAACACTTTTTTCCTAGTGTATATCGCAATAGGTTATGGTTGGTTTACATGGAGTGTATCAATTATCTTATCCAAAAGCATGCAAGGAGGTCTTAAAAATTTTGTACTACTTGTCATGATACTATATTGGTTATGTGGCTTGAGAATGCATAAACCTCTTTAAACTTTGCTGGTGATTGTTTGTTTGTTCTCAAGACTCAAGAGATTTCATGTCACCATTACCTGTTTAATTCCGACTGCTAGGAATTCACAGAATGAGCATTCGGCATTCCTCCTTTCCCCCACCCAACCTGCCACCAAAGGAAAGAAAAAAACGTAGAGATACCTGAACTACCAAACCTTTATTTGTATCAATATTGTAGAGAAATAGTAGTTTCTTGTTAAAATGTTTATAGTTTCATGAACCTTCAAAACTACGAGTAATATAATCACTGCACCTGTTAATTTACTGACAACACTATATAAGAATACTCACCCA
The DNA here is from genome assembly GCA_954870605.1 of Acer campestre. NCBI lineage: Eukaryota > Viridiplantae > Streptophyta > Magnoliopsida > Sapindales > Sapindaceae > Acer > Acer campestre. The sequence goes on along the minus strand of OX940799.1, from coordinate 20,856,901 downwards.
CCAAGCAGCATTAGGTTTTGAGTTTGTTCATGCAGTACATTATTTACAGACATATTAAACCTTACTGATGAACCTCAGTCCACGAATTGCAGGTTGACAGTTGTCTTTCTAGCCTTTGACGTGTTCTTTATAATTTTTTGCATCGTGATGGCATGTAGCTTCTTCCTTGCTATCTTTTGCCTCATCCCAATTATAGCAATAGCTTATGCTGTTGCAACTAGAAAAGGTGCATGTGAAGATGATATTAGGAGTCTTCCCAAGTATAGGTATCGATTGGCTAGCCCTTTGAGGACAATGAATAATGGTGAGAAGCAAGATGCTTTTGGGACAGGATTGGAGTCAGGCAGCAGTAACTCCAGTAACGAACTTGCTCTTTATCCGGAGGATTCTGTGAGCATCTCTATAACCCATCTGCTCTCAGTTTGGTCTGATTTATCTACTTGCTGATATAATTTGAATCATCATTTTTATTTTGCTATTGCCTATTAGTTTATGGGTAGGTGATATTAGAAAATAGAGAAGGCAAGTACAATCATCTTCTAACTCTGAGACAAGTATTTTTTAATCATATACTTTAATACCCCCATTCCAAAACTAATGATAAAAATATGTTTAATTCAAATGACGTTTTTATCCATCAAGGTAAAACAAAGAGAGGGAATCTTGACTGAAATACTCCTGATTTTTAAAACGTATCATATCATTAGTTTTAAAACAGAAAAGCAGTCTTGCTGCTTATGTTTCGAGTTGATCCAATTTACTTTCATTTTCCGTATCAATCTTTATATGTATGTGTATGAGTGTTATTGTAATCACTAATGCAACTGGTTTGTTATTGTATGTGTATGAGTGTTTCAGATATGCTGAGTATGAAGTAAATTATTTCAATTCTTTTAAGTTTTCGGTCTTTATCACATCCTAAGTAACAAAATGGCAGGATGCAAGGAATTTAACTTGGATTGTTTACTTTTTAGGATTGCTGCATTTGCCTTTGTCCATATGTAGATGGGGTGGAGCTGCATACATTACCATGCAACCATCATTTCCATTGCGGATGCATCAGCAAATGGCTCCGGATAAATGCAACCTGCCCTCTTTGTAAGTTCAACATACGCCGTGCTGATACATTGGTTTGACCATCCCTTCACTGTAAGTTAAAAGAGGTAATAAGACATTGAAGCTAATTATCTCTAGAGGGGGATTGAAGTCACAAACATGGCGATTACTCTTACTAAACTGCTGACTCTCTACATTCTGAAAGAAGAAAAGAAGACAGAAGGAAGGATTCTTTCCTTGACGATTTCATCGGAATCTACCAAATTTTCTTTGATCCATTCCAGACTCTTTTGTGAATAAAAGTTTTAACATCATTTGAGTTCATTGTAAATTCATGTTTTGTATGTTATTGCATAATCAGAAAAAGAATTGAAGTAGATTTCTTAGATTTTCCTGATTTTTATACCAGTGCTATTAAATTATAAATATATGTTGCAACTTTTTTGTTGTCAACCATGCAAAAACATCCATTGCACATTTGCACCACGAATTATTTTGTTGTTTTTTGTTTTTTTTTGTTTTTAATGTCAATAAATGTTATGACTTTGCATTGCAATTCACAACTATCAATGAAATGTTTTTAAAGATTCAATTCAATAAAAAAACAAATATTCATATTTTAAAATATGCGAAATTATGGATATATCATTATTATCATATGTTTATAAAATATGTTATAGACTATTAATTTGGAGAAAAAAAAGAAAAGAAAAATGAAAATTATCTAAAGTGAAAGCTTAGTTAAAGAATAATGCTAGGCTATCCGAATTATATGTTCAAATGATGTACCATTGATTAATCACATAATCAATGTGGGATCATAAGCTACAATATTTTTCACTCTCTCTGGTTCTCTGGTTCTCTTCTTCTTCTCCACATCTCCGCCTAAGCTTCTCTATTTTTCCGTCGCCGGTTTCTCGCTGTGGCAGCGGGATCCGGCGGCGATGGTCTTCTCCTTCCCCATGCTGGGCTTTCCCGGTCAGATGGGGGGTTCCGATGGCTGCTACGACGGCCCTGTTCGTCGATTGGAGGTCTCTCTCGCGTCACCGGGCGGGACGTTTTGTCCAGAAGACAACGGCAGCTGTTAGATCGGCCGATCCTCTTGGTTATGGCCAGATCTGGTGTGATTCGGCTTGAGTTGTCTAGATCGGTGGTCTTGGAACCTCGTCCTCTCCGTCGGGACACCGCCGGCAACCTCGGAGTCCTCCTTCACTGAATCTTGGTGTTGGGCTTGGTCGGTTTTTAAGCTTTACGGCGACGGGCATCGGAACGGGTGGAGGTTTGATAGGCATGGTGGTTGGGGTTTCGATCAGGCATCTTCGATGGGTCTTCTCCGGCGGCATGGTCTCTCCTCCGGTCGGTTTCAGCTCGTTTTTATGGTTCCAGTTTGTTTTGTTTTCTGTTTGGTTGTAATCCCACCTCTGTGTGGGCGTTTTTCTCCCGTTGTGGGACTCTGTTCTGAGCTTGTGCTCGATTAGCTTTATTTGTGGAGTCCCAGTTATAGTTTGTAACCTTGCCCTGGATCTGGTTTTCCAGATTTTCAGGTGCCTTTCCATCAAAAAAAAAAAAAAAAAAAAAAGTGGGATCATAACATTCCATCATGCTTCCGCAGCCGTCGTCCATGGTGGTCCATCTCTCCCAGCTAGGTGACTTTGTAGATCCTGCTCTCTCGAGTAGCAGCCCTCCCTAGGTCGCCCCATTCGCGACAAACCCATTGCTCGGTATGGTGCCGGCTTTGATACCACTTGATAGGAACTCATTGGGTAGAACTCGTCCTTAAAAACCGGCTTGTAAGGAGAGGGTGCCTAATGAGTTGTATACCATTGATTAAATCACATACTTAATCAATGTGGGATCATAACATTCTACCACACTTTCATAGCTGTAGTTCATGGTAGCCCATCTCTCTCAGGTTATAACTTGCATGACATGTCATTTGGATAAATAATTTGGACAGTCTAGCATTATTTTTAGCGAGTTAAAATTATTATTAGTAAATAATATGGTACAATTTTTTCAAGAATAATATTGGATCAAATCTATGTAAGATTTTCTACCTCTTTTGCTTTTTTAAATTAGGAATCAGTATCCAGAATTTGAATTTAGAGTCGGAATTTGACAAGATAACCTAATTCAGGATTATTAGTATTTTTTTACAAAAAAAAAACAAAAAGTAATAAAATAATAATAATAATAATAATAATAATAATAATAATAAAAAGCATAAGCGGTGAAATACAGGGTATTGATTTTAGTACATGACTTTAATGTGAAGTCCTATTTTAACACAAAAAATTATGATACAACTCCAACTACCAAGTTGTGTAGATATCATTGCCAATTATTGGTAACGAAGAAGGCATGTCAACAACCTATACTATATACATATTACAAATTTCAATTGTCTTCATTAACAGGAAAAAAAGAAAAAAAAGTGCTATTTTAAGTTCTGGTTTGCTTCCTCTAAAATTTAGAAGAGAGTTATATTTATTTATAGGATATTGGAAGAAATTATATTGGGCCAGCAATGGCATCTGAAGCCCAGAATGTGAGCAATAGACAGAGTTTGCATCTGAAGCCCAGAATGCTGTGAAACAGTGGCTGCATCTGAAGCCAGAATGTGAGGCTGTGGTTGCATCGGAAACCGCAACTGCAACTGAAGCTCAGATGTGGTTATATATGTATGAGATTCGAATCCGTTACCGTAAATGTTAAATCATTTTGATTTCTTTTAGTCTATATGAGCTTATGGATTTTAGTTGCACGTTATGAAGGTTTAGTTCATAATGTTTTTACAATTGCTTCTCTTAAGATGGTTTAGTTGTCATACATTTAATTGAGGAACTTTGGAAAAGGATTATATAATTGTATAAACTTCAATTATCATAGAATGGAGTCGATTTGAATATCTGAATTTGAGGTTTTCTTATCTATTGTATGTGTGACTAGTGACCTAATCCAGCTTTGGATATCCTTCTTGATTCTGTAACTTCACTTTGAGAATAGTTGAATGTTAGGTTGGAAAAAATATTTCTTGTTCAGTTGTTTGTTTGTACGCGTACTGATATTGATCTGATATGTGTTTCTGGAGCTGAAAAAAATCTTTTACACTACTCACTCTCTTTGAGAACATATATGTAGTGTCTTCGTAAACTGCCCGTTAATTCATAATCGTAAATGCTTGGTAGTTTTCTGTTTCTCCTCTTTGAATTGTATCATTGCTGGGATGGTGTTTGTTGATGATGAGTGATGACTTGTTACTGGGATGTTGGAATTTTTTATGGAGAAGGAAGAAAAAACATGAACTCTTCTTCTCTCCATCTTCCGATGAACTCAGTGGAAGGCAAAGTCCAGATGTTGTCTTCCCGGGATTGTTCAAGGTAGATATTAGAGACCATTGGATTGCATTTAATTGCATGAATGCAATCTAGTGGTTATCAACTTTCTTGATAACATTATCGTGCAAGTGATTAAGCTAAACCTCAGTGATAATTTTTTTATTTTAATGAGAGGGAGGGCCAGAAGCCCAGAAACAACAAAAAACAACTCGAGACAAGGCACAAGCATGGCGAAAGCCAAACCGAGGAATTATTATCATAAACACCACCACTCGTGTTCCAAGTCAACCAAGAACTTTAGTTTTTAAAGCCTAGTGAAACAGAGATAAGGTTGGAGACGATGGATATAAGAAATAGAATTCGGGATTTTATAGGGGAAGGGGGCGAGACTCGAACCTACAACCTGATGGTGTGGGTCTGAGGAGTTTAAACTCCCACCGGGCCAACCTCATTTTGTCCTCTCTGTAGTTTCTTGGTTTGCCATTTAGGAGGCAAGTGCAGGATTCTTGTTTTGTATGGTTATAAATCGGTTTTGTAACAATACAAAATTAGGGTGATCTCATATGCAGCACATACAGTTATATATGTATGAGATTCGAATCCGTTAACGTAAATGTTAAATCAATTACCACAAACGAGGAATGGGAGCTATCCCTTTTTTTTTTTTTTTTTTTTTTTAATTTGATAATATGTATAGTTAGAAGAAACCTATTTGTAGATCATCTCTAAATTGTTGCATATGTTATTGCATAATAGAACTAAAGTATATTTCTACATTTCAATTTATACCCACGTACACGTTTTATTTATAGACTCTTGTTAAATTATAAAAGTTACAACCTTTTTGTTGTTATCCATGCAAGAACATGCATTGCTCGGTGACTATTGCTGGAGATATTTAAGTAAGGGATTTAAATAAGTAATCCTTATCTAGTTGGAAGGATACAAATGTGCAACCCATAATCGGAGGTGTCCACTCCCACTATAAGGGAGAGATCTTCACACACTTTAGGGTTTTAGGGTTTGAATGCTGAAGTTAGAGCTCCGTTAAGAAGACTCCGGCCATCAAGGCAAAAGGCTTTTGACTTTGTGACCCCTAGTTGGCCGTGTTTTCTAATTAACAAATATATGGGAGATTGGTTGTGTGCTAACTATATGGAAGATTGGTCGTGTTTGGGCTATTAGCCCTCCTTTTATCTTTTTTTTTTTTTTTTTTTTTTTTTTTTTTTGGTATTAATAAATTTCGTCTTTCAAGGTTGCTTTCAATTTTTTTTTTCTAATAATGTAATTAAAAAAATTTATAAGTGGGAAAAAAAAACAAGTATTGCAATTGATTTTACGTGACAATAATATGAAAGTCCATGTTCTGAATTAGACAAAATAAACTTATGAATTATGAATTATGATAAAGCTCCAACAACCAAGACCTGAAAAACAAAATAAATAAATAAAAAACCTCCAACTGTTATAAAATAATTGAAATAAAAGATGAAGAACAAAATGATAAATTGAGTAACAATTAAAATTGAAAGAGAGATATGCTATTAGATGAAGAGAAAAATGAGATGCGAGAGAGTGAGAGTAGGAGAAGAGAATTACTTGTTGAAATTTGAAATTGCCTTGAATTGATGATTTAACAGTAAACTAATACAATTGAGACTAACCTCTATTTATAGGCAAAAGGTGGGTGAAGAGGCGGTGACTTGTGGAGGATTATTGTATTGACACATGTGGTAATTAAAACCTCATGTATTATAATACTCCCCCTTGGGTTTATACCACATGTGTTAATCTTTTAGGGAAAAACTCAATGGGATAAAACCTAAATAAAATATATACAATGATCTCCTAAATTTAATGGGGTTGGACATTACAAACTATCTCATTAAAAACCTTGTCAGGAAAACCCAGTGGGAAAAAACCTGATCGAAGGGAAAAAGAGTATAGTACACATATGTCCATTGAAAACTTTGCTCCCCCTGATTGAACGCTCCCCCTCATAAAACTTCAGTATTTAATCTTGTAATTTAGAAAGTCGACGCATGCCTATTCCATATACCAGCTTCTCAAAAGTTGATGTAGGCAATGATTTGGTAAACAGATCTGCAAAATTATCTGTAGACCGTATTTGTTTAATATCAATTTGTCGGCTTTGCTGAAGCTCATGAGTACGTATAGAAGAATTTAGGAGAAATATGTTTGGTTCTGTCTCCTTTGATATATCCTCCTCTAATTTGAGCAATGCAAGCCGCATTATCTTCAAATATCTGGGTTGGCATTTCTGTAGATGATAAAAATCCACAAGTATTCTGAATATGATGAATAACTGACCTTAACCAAACACATTCTCGACTGGCTTCGTGAAGTGCGATGATTTCAGAATGGTTAGATGATGTAGCAACCAAAGTCTGTTTTGTGGAACGCCAGGATATTGCTGTGCCATTATATGTAAAAACATATCCCGTTTGTGAACGAGCTTTGTGGGGATCAGACAAATACCCAGCATCAGCATAACCAAGTAAACCTGAAAAATTGTTAGACTTTGTATAAAATAATCCTATATCTTTCGTTCCACTAAGGTAACGGAAAAGATGTTTGATTCCATTCCAATGCCTTCGAGTTGGTGCTGAGCTAAATCTAGCCAGTACATTCACAGAGAATGCAATATCTGGTCTAGTACACTGAGCCAAATATAATAAAGCACCAATCGCATTAAGATATGGTACCTCAGGACCAAGTATCTTTTCACCATTTTCTTTTGGGCGGAATGGATCCTTTTTGGGATCAAGAGTCATAACAACCATAGGAGTACTTAATGGATGAGCATTATCCATATGAAATCTTTTTAAAATCTTTTCGGTATAAGCTGATTGATGGACAAGTATTCCATTTGATTTATGTTCGATCTGAAGGCCGAGACAATATTTTGTCTTTCCCAGATCTTTCATTTCGAATTCCCTTTTCAAGTATTCAGCAGTTTTCTGAAGCTCTCCAGGAGTTCCAATTAAATTCATATCATCAACATAAACTGCTACGATAGCAAATCCAGATTCTGATTTCTTAATGAAAACACATGGACAGATAGGATTATTAATATATCCTTCTTTTATCAGATATTCACTGAGACGGTTGTACCACATCCGTCCAGATTGTTTTAATCCATACAAGGATCTTTGTAATTTTATCGAATACAAATTACGAGGTCTTAAGTTACATGATTCTGGCATTTTAAACCCTTCAGGGATTTTCATGTAAATATCTGAATCCAGTGAACCATATAGATAAGCAGTCACTACGTCCATTAGACGTATTTCAAGTTTTTCCAAGACAGTCATGCTTATTAGAAATCGAAACATAATTGTATCCATCACTGGTGAATATGTCTCATCAAAATCGATGCCAGGTCTCTGTGAGAAACCCTGTGCTACGAGTCGTGCCTTATATCTTACGACCTCGTTTTTCTCATTACGTTTCCGTATAAAAACCCATTTGTACCCAACAGGTTTGACGTTTTCAGGTGTCTGGATTATTGACCCAAATACTTCACGTTTGGCCAATGAAGTCAACTCTGTTTGAATTGCTTCTTTCCATTTAGGCCAATCAGACCTTTGTCTACAATCATCAAGATTATGAGGTTCATAATCATCATTTATAATTTCAGTTGCCACTGTGTATGAAAATATATCATCGATGATTGTTTCTTCACGATTCCACAATTCTCTTGTATAATTTATAGAAATTTCCTCATTTCTACACTCTTGTATTTTTTCAGAGATTTCTTCCTCCATAGGGGATTTTGTCACTTTAGTAACTTGTGTCCCTTCAGGGACATTTAACTCTTCTGGAGTTAACTTAGAGAAAGTGGATTTATTTATTTTCCTTTTTCGAGGAACAATATCTTTTGAGCCAAATGGTCTACCACGCTTCTGGTGTGTAATGGATGATTCTTTTGCTATCATTTGTTTAGATTGTTTTTCTGGAACGATCACCCGTGCTGGTACATTAATAGCTGGGATGTATGATTTTGTTACCCTAGTAGCATCTGTAAATGCATCTGGTAACTGATTTGCTATTGCTTGAAGATGTATTATCCTACGTACTTCATTCTCACATTGAGATGTGTATGGGTCTAAATGAATTAGACTAGAAACTTTCCAGGAAAGTTCACGCTTCTCTTCAGAGGAAGCCTCTCTTTTTCCTAATGATGGGAAATTTGTCTCATCAAAATGACAATCCGCAAACCGTGCTGTAAAAAGATCACCAGTCAAGGGTTCCAGATATCTAATAATTGATGGTGAATCAAGACCAACATATATTCCCAAATGCCTTTGGGGTCCCATTTTAGTTCTTTTCGTTGGTACAATTGGGACATATACTGCACACCCAAATGTACGTAAATGAGATATGTCTGGTTGATGACCAAGTACAAGTTGTACTGGTGAATACTGATGATAAGCAGTGGGTCGAAGCCGGATTAATGCAGCAGCATGTAAAATAGCATGCCCCCATACAGAAATTGGTAATTGCGTTCGTAATAGTAAAGTCCTTGCAATTATCTGGACACGTTTAATGAGTGATTCTGCTAATCCATTCTGAGTATGAACATGTGGAACTGGATGTTCAACATCAATCCCAGCCACTTTACAATATTCATCAAATGCCTTGGAGGTAAATTCACCAGCATTATCAAGGCGTAGGATTTAATTGAATAATCGGGAAAATGAGCCCGAAGCCTGATAATCTGTGCAAGTAATCTTGCAAAAGCAACATTACGTGTTGATAATAAGCATACATGTGACCATCTGACAGATGCGTCAACTAGAACCATAAAATAACGAAATGGTCCACTTGGTGGATGAATAGGTCCACATATATCCCCTTGAATTCTTTGTAAAAATGATGGGGATTCAAAACCAATTTTAGAAAAAGATGGTTTTATTGTTAATTTCCCTTGGGAACATGCAATACATAAATTCTCATGGGATAAAAAGATCTTTTGGTTCTTTAATGGATGCCCATGGAAATTCTCAATGATTCTACGCATCATTGTAGATCCTGGGTGACCGAGACGGTCATGCCAAAGTTCAAACATTTTTGGATCTGAGAATTTCTGATTCACAACTGCATAAACTTCTACACTTTTGATAATAGTGTAATATAATCCAGAAGATAAAGCACGCAGCTTTTCTATAATGAGTTTCTGGAGTGAATTATGAGAAGTAATGCACAGATATTCAATGTTATCTTTATTCATAGTTTCAATATGATATCCATTCCTCCGTATATCTTTGAAACTAAGTAGATTCCTCCTGGATCTACTTGAATATAATGCATCATCGATACATATTTTAGTATTGTTTGGTAACAATATCGTGGCTCTTCCAGAGCCTTCTACTAGATCCGTTGGACCTGATACTGTATTAACATTTGCTCTGAGTAAAGTTAAATTTGTAAAATATTTTTGGCTCCGCAGAATTGTATGAGTTGTTGCACTATCAACTAAACATATATCTTCTGCTTCTAGCTTTTCAATAACCTCCAATTTATCGTTTGGATTCATTTTGTATTCTTCATAAAGAAAAATAAAAAGCATATCAGACAAAGTGATTCAAAAAGTAGATATATTACTTCGAGAAATATTTTACATGAACAAAATAACATAACACTACTACTGTAAGTAGTATTTAATTGGTATGGACATTCCCATCACCAATTGAAGCAGCTGGCACGTCTTTCGGGTCTGAAAAGAAATCTGTAACATTGAGATGTGTAATATCCCTCGGATATGAATCTTCAATGAAATGAGTTTCAGGTTTCTTTCCCTTTCCACTGATTGATGCTTGATACAAATCCACTAAGTGCTTAGGTGTTTTACATTCATTCGACCAATGATTATAACAGCCACACCTAAAACAAACATTGTCGTTTGTATTAGGTCTATTCTGAACATTTTTTCCCTTAGACTGTTTGGCATCATAAACATTCCACTTTTGTTGTGCGTTTTGATTATAGCCACCTGATCCAGGATTCCCACGCCCTCTTTTAAAATTACGACCACGGCCACGGCCAATATTATTACCATAACCACGGCCGCGATCGGGATTACGACCATTACCACGACCATGATCAAAATTACGATTATACCCACGGCCTCGACCACGACCACGACCACGACCATGATATCCAACAGTATTGGCATTCACTTCTGGGAATGCTGTAGAACCAGTCGGGTGTGATCCGTGATTTTTTATCAGTAGCTCATTATTTTTTTCTGCTACTAAAAGGCATGATATCAATTCTGAATATTTTGAGAATCTGCGTTCTCGATATTGCTGTTGCAATATTATGTTCGAGGCATGGAAGGTTGTGAAAGTCTTTTCCAACATGTCCTTTTCAGATACCTCTTCACCACATAATTTCAACCTTGTGGTGATTCTAAACAGAGCAGAATTATATTCAGAAACTGATTTATGGTCCTGAAATCGTAAATGTTGTCATTCATATCTAGCATTTGGTAATGTTACATCATGCTGATGATCATAACGATCTTTTAGCTCTTGCCACAGATCTTCAGGTTCTGTGACAGTAAGATACTGAGCTTTTAAATTTTCATGTAAGTGATGACGAAGTATCACCATTGTTGTGGATTTATCCTGTTCATTAGCCTGGCTACCATCATCAATGGTATAATACAAGCCTTGGGATTTTAAGTATAATCCCGCATCAATAACCCAAGACATATAATTGTCTCCCGAAACTTGGAGTGCATCAAACTTCAGATTTGCAAGTTTAGCCATGCTTACAACTTCCTTTTTCTGTAAATTAGATTGCAAATTTAATTTAGTATGAATGTAATTAAAGAGCATAATAAATAATAAATTAAACAATTTATCTGGAGACACAGCATAAGCCAGTCCTGAGACACAGCATAAGCCAGTCTCATATATTGCATAAAAATAAATACTGAATATTTAAACAGTTTATCTGGAGACACAGCATAAAGCCAGTCCTGAGACACAGCATAAAGCCAGTCCCGAGACACAGCATAAGCCAGTCTCATATATTGCGTAAAAATAAATACTGAATATTTAAACAGTTTATCTGGAGACACAGCATAAAGCCAGTCCTAAGACACAGCATAAAGCCAGTCCCGAGACACAGCATAAGCCAGTCTCATAAATTGCGTAAAAATAAATACTGAATATTTAAACAGTTTATCTGGAGACACAGCATAAAGCCAGTCCTAAGACACAGCATAAAGCCAGTCCCGAGACACAGCATAAGCCAGTCTCATATATTGCGCAAAAATAAATAAGTATAAATAAATAAATCCAGAACTATATATATAGGTTCCGTTGACGGCATAGCCATTTTGTTATACGAAACTGTATATAGACCCAGAATGTTGAGATGTAAGTAAATCACCCATTAGGGGATCCTTTCTACTTACATACAATCGTGCTGATAACGTGTTATAAAATAATTGAAATAAAAGATGAAGAACAAAATGATAAATTGAGTAACAATTAAAATTGAAAGAGAGATATGCTATTAGATGAAGAGAAAAATGAGATGCGAGAGAGTGAGAGTAGGAGAAGAGAATTACTTGTTGAAATTTGAAATTGCCTTGAATTGATGATTTAACAGTAAACTAATACAATTGAGACTAACCTCTATTTATAGGCAAAAGGTGGGTGAAGAGGCGGTGACTTGTGGAGGATTATTGTATTGACACATGTGGTAATTAAAACCTCATGTATTATAATACCAACAACCAAGTAGCGTAGATATTGTGAATTATTGGTAACGAAGAAAGCATGCGAACTATCTCCCATTTTTAATGCTAATATATACGAACCTAAATTATATTGTAACTCTTTACAGAAAAAAAAAAAAAAAAAAGTTTTTAAATTTGCTTCTTTTTCAAGAATTTCAAGTTTGACTCATACTTAGAATGAAAGTTAATATATAGCAGAAATCAAGATATTGGAAGAAATTAATATGGTAGAAATTCAGTGGACTGTAAATCTTTTTCCAATATTTATATTATCAAAGTATAGCATGCAAGCTTCGATATCGTATATTGTTCTTTCATACGTGACATTTCCCAACTCTTCTAGTTTTAAATTTCTATCATTTTTTTTTCTATATATTTATTTTTGCTTTCATGATTAGAAATGAGCAGCCCTATACCCCCACCATTTCGAGCGTCCTTGTCACATTAAAACCGACTATGTGATTTATATTTATTATATTTACTGAAATTGGGCATTGAATTTCTTTTATTTCGAATTCCATTTATATCATTCTATTTTTGTAGACTTACTTTTGATTTAACACCCTCGTATAGAATTCTCGTTTTTTCGAGTTATTTGTTTATTTATTTATTTATTTATTTAGTTAAAATTATAATTTAAACCTTTAAAAAACAAACTTTATTGATTGTCAGTATAAGAGCATCTCCAATGCAAGCGTGGCTTGTGAAAAAAAGAGATGCCACGTAGGATAAATAGACGTTATGTTAACAATTGTGTCTCCAATGCAACCGTGCATATTCAACCTCAAGCTGACGTGGCAAAAAAGGTATTAGACATTGTCAACATGACCGTCCACTTTCAGACGGTCTGTTGCACAGCTATTTTTTAGGTTGACTCAGCAAACATTTAAAACTGACATTAATTTTTCATATATTTTTGGTAGGAAAATAAAATAAAAAATAAAACAGGAAAAAAAAGATGGACATGTCATTAAAAACATTGTGTTTTAGACGGAAGCATTGAAGACCAAATTTTGAGTTGATTATCTATCAAGTCTATTTTTATGCCACATAGGAAACAAGTCTCTTGACATAGGAAACAAGTCTCTTGACATGACATTGTTGCCATGTCAACAATTATTGATATGCAAACCACTTTTGCATTGGAGATGCTTTAATATGTAATTACGATCCCTTTCCAGCATCACCGCCTAACTTTTCTCCTAACTCAAAACCCTAACCGATTAGTCTTTCCGTCGTCGGTGTCTCGCTGTGGCAGCGGGAGCCGGCGGCGATGTCGTCCCGGAGGGTAATCTTCTTCTTCCCAGTACTAGGCTTTCCCGGTCAGAAGGGGGACACCGGCGGCTGCTACGACGGCCCTGTTCGTCTACTGGAAGTCTCTCTCGCATCACCGGGCGGGACGTTTTGTCCAGGCGACGACAGTAGCTGTTAGATCGACCGATCCTCTTGGTTATGGCCAAATCTGGTGTGATTCGGCGTGAGCAGTTTGATCGGTGGTCTTGAGGCTCGTCCGACCTCGTCCTCTTCGTTGGGACACCGCCGGCAACTTCGGCGTTTTCTTTCACTGATCTTGGTGTTTGGCTTGGTCGGTTTTATGCTTTGCGGAGACGGGCATCGGAACTGGTGGAGGTTTGATTGGTATGGTGGTTTGGGGTTTCGATCGGGCATCTCCGACGTCTCTGCTTGGTCGGCGGCGTCCTGGTAGGTCTTCTCCTGCAGCCTGGTCTCTCCTCCGGACCGGTTTCAGCTCGTTTATTTATGTTTCCAGTTTGTTTAGTTTACTGTTTGGTTGTCATCCCACCTCTGTGTGGGCGTTTTTCTCCCGTTGTGGGACTCTGTTCTGGGCTTGTGCTCAAATAGCTTTATTTGTGGAGTCCCAGTTATGGTTGTAACCTTGCCCTGGATCTGGTTCTCCAGGTTTCAGGTGCTTTTCCATCAAAAAAAAAAAAAGTATAATATGTAATTAGTGAATGATGATTGTTAATTACTGAATATATAATACTTCCAGGAAACTCTAATTAGTAATTAGTATATATATAGGGAAATCATAATCCCCCCCCCCCCCCCCCTGTAGTTTACCATATTTGTAAATTTACCCCCCTAGTTTCAGAATTGGTTGATATTTCCCTTGAAAATCAAAGTATTCGAATATATACCCCCTGCCATTAGGATTTCTGTTAAATTGAACAACTCTGATAGAAAAAAAAGATTTAAATACATTTTTACCCTTGACAGGTGATGGTGATAGAGAAACTATAATTTTACCCCCCCTAAGGTAACCGTTGGGACCCAACGGCTACATTGTTTGCTATAAAAAAAAACCCCCTCCCTCAATCAGAATCCCATATCATCCTTTTTGTAACTTCCATCATCACCCTTTCCTTGTCACAACTTACAAACACCATACATTTCACACCCCCTTCTCTGTCACAACTTAGAAACACCATACATTTCACAAATAGACTTGAGTTTACAAACAAATATTATTTTCAACCATGGAAGGAAGTTCTACAGCATCAAGCAACATTAATGGTGGAATGATAATATTCCGAAACAAATCATGCATGTGTGGGAAAAAGGCTGGTGTGAAGATATCCAATTCGAAAAACAATCCAGGTAAGTTGTTCTATATTTGTGAAAATAGGCAATGCAAATACTTTAGTTGGTGGGAGCCAGATTTAAGAGAGTTTACATCATGCTTGCCAAGTTTTGAAGAAAAGAATAGTTATTCAACTATTCTAGAAGTGAAAGTTTTAAATGCAAAGATGCATACCTTGGACACTAATTTAAATGGAAGAATGATAAATTTGGAGTTCATACAAAGTGGGTTAAAGATGTTGCTGCTACTAAATATGATAATCTTTTGTCTCTCAATATCTATGTTTTTTATTAATGTGATGAAGATGTAATGCACCTTTGTCTGTAATGCAATCCTAGATTTAATTGAATGAAAGCTATAATGCACTATATGAATGATAGAACATAATGCATTGTATGAATGAAAGCTATAATGTAAGGTATGAATGATAGAAAACCGAAAACATTGAAGCAATAAACAGATAATAGGCATATAAGATAATATTTCCATACATAGTTTCCATACCATGAAATACAAAACAAAAAGTTTCCATACCTAAGCACTAACACATCAAGTGCTAACAAAAACCAACAATTGGTAATTCCACACCTAAGCACTAACACATCAAGTGCTAACAAAAACCAACAAAAGGTACAAGTACCAATATCGAAGCACAACAATAATTTTGTTTAAGAGCTAACTAGCAAAATACAAGTAACATCCATCAACCAGCTACAGTACCAAATTCAAACGAAAGTAGCTACATTACATTGTCACTTGAGATTGTAATTGAGTCGGAACAAGTGTGGGAGGTTGTGAAGAGGAGGCACCAACTTCTGTTCGTGCATTGGTTGATGACTTGTTCACATCCTTTGCAACCCTCTATACACAGTACACAAATAGAAGATAGTCAGTACAAAAAAAAAAAAAAAAAAAAAAAAAAAAAAAAAACAATAGAAATGGCAGGAAACAATAGAAAGAGAAGTAAGCAATGGAAATTGTAGTAATTTACCTTATTGCTTTCAGAATTGATGACAGCTTTACAAGTCCTTTTGTTGTGGCCAGGATTTTTACATGCTTTTGGTTTCTCATGTGATTCCCTCTTCCTTACAAGCTTTGGTCTACCAGGTTTCTTTTTTATTGGTGGTGGGTCTACAACTGTTGCTTCCATATCCACCCATATACAAAAATCTGGAATGGGACTGATCATAGAGCTATAACTTCTAAGAAAGGTAGACTTGGTCAAGCTTGGGTGAATAAACTGAGTTATGCCTTCATTTATTCCACCCATTCCTAAAAGTGTCTAATCCCAGCCAATGCATGACTACATGGCACCCCACTAATCTGCCATGCCCCACACTCACATGTTTTTTCAACTAAGTTGGCAGTACACTACAAGAAAATTGCTCATTGGCGATGCATTTATTAGCTACATTAAAAATGTATCGCTAAAACCTATCTTTGGTGACCCTCTAGGCATGATGTCGTTAAATATTTGTCGTCAAAGTGACATATTAATTTATATCTTTTAGTGACGTAATTGTAGAGTTTTGGAGACCCCTACTTGATGTCATTATGGTGATATCGTATATTGTCTCACTAAATGTACTAAACATCGCTAAAAATCAACTTTTAGCGAGACATATTAATTTGTGCAGTGATGATGTCGCTAAAATTATAATTATATAAATTATAAGTGAAAAATAATTAATTTTTGTTTTCTTAAAATAAAAGTTTTTACAAAATAATACAAACAATAATACTAAAATTGAATTAAAAATACATCACTTGACATAATAATTATTACTCACTAATATTTATTTATTCATAATTCATTTATTTTCTTTTTAATTTTGTACCATTACATATTATATTCACACACATTTTTAAATAATAATTATAAATATCATTTAAAAATTTATATAAGTTTGATATACATCAACCATGAAACAAAAATATAAAAGGTTGAATATATGCTACTAAAATTAAACCTAAAGAAATAATTATAAACAAAATAAAAAATATATAAATTTAAAAAAAAATCCAACATGAATACACAACAAATAAAATTGTTCTGTTTAATCTCTTAAGAAAGAAGATGCATAATCAAACTGTTCTTGTTGCCTAAGCAAAGCTCCTCTAGTCGCTTCACTCGTTCTTCTGTATTCAGTGACTTTTCTTTGGCAATTTTTAACTCTTCTTGTGTACTCTCTAACTCAGCTTTCAAGGCAATCATCTCAACATCTTGTGTTGAAGATGATGGTATTGATGACATCAATGTCTTGTGTACTTTACGTAAACCCTTGATATATGCAGATCTAGGTCCAAGGACACGCTCAATAATTTCAACATCTGTTGGTGGTGTTTCGTCATGAGTTAATTCCCCTTCTAACTTTTGCATTTCCTCCTACGTATAAAATTTCAATTAAGTAGATATATAAAAGAAATAATATTTAGAAAAACAATTGAATAAAAAATTGACACTTACATATTTTTTTTTTGCTTCTTCACTTTTCCAACCATTATCTTCTGAAAAGTGTGTATCTTTAAACACATCAAGCAAGCTGAAGTGCTTCTCAGGCATTTTTTTCTAATCGATATAAGAAATAGTTTATTAGATAATATACATATGGTTACAATTGAAAATGTAATTATATTAAATTTTACCATTTCTTCCACAAGTCTACGAATAGATTTGGAACCTCCACGATGTTTAATCTTAAGAGCATCACGACTTTTGGTGTTTCTTTTTGAGATAATCTGTATAGAAAAATAATAAATATATCAAGTATATCAATGCTATTGGCCCTTGTCAATATTATTTTTAATATCTTGTTTATAAGTGGAAATCAATTAGGCACAAATGCTTGAATAACCATTTCTTTAAAATGTGTTAATAAAAAGTGTACCTGGAACTCATCACTGCAGAAATGCTTGCATAACCACTCCCAATCAGTTTTCGAGACA
>OX940799.1:20214863-20238985 GCA_954870605.1 Acer campestre | reverse complement strand
ATTGAAACCGGATATCTAAATTTTTCTCGGTTTTTCTGCACACGTATGAATATCTATAGCAATAATACATATCACCGTGGCAACGTAAGCAAAGCAACTTCGATTATAATAACACTTTTGTTAAAAGTGTGATGATATGTGTAGGGTGTCGACCTACAATCGATATGGATCGGATCGTATGTTGATAGGCCCAATGCAACTTGGGTTGGATCGTTTGAATGCTGTTGTCGTCCGGTTTATGTTCCTGCAATTATCTTGGTCGATCGACCTATTCAAACTAGCAAACGAATTAGAACAAAAATAAAGCAGATAAATGATGCAAAGAACAAAGAGTGATTTAAATCGTTAACCTTAGTTATGCTTGGGCTGAGCAACGATTGTGATGATCGGGAATATTGGATTCCGGTGGCTGAAATTCTCAGAAGCAGAGTTTCAGTACGCTTTAGTAAGCTTGTATATTTTTCGAGAGCCCTCTCTGAAGAAATGCTTTGCTATTTATAAGAAATTCTAGGTAACCGTTCGAAGTAGGTAGGTAGGGTAATGGCCTGATCGTGGGCGAGATTCTTGGAGAGATTTCCTCCCTAGAATCTCGCTATTTAATACACCTGGATGACTTGGTCTTCAGATGACCAAGTCATGCTGTTACTGCTCCAGTTGGGCTCCTCAAACTTGGGCCAAAGCAAGTTATAGCCTGGGCTTTGCATTTTTGGGCCTGTGAGCCATTTTTGGCTACCACAGTTTGTCCCCTACTCTCTAGAGAGTCCGACGAAGTAGAGAGTGTCATGTCATACCGATCATGGTCGAGCGACAGAACTTATGTCGACTTAACCCGTCGCTGACTATCGCGATCATGGAATTGTCGATGTCGTTTGAATAATACAACCTGAATCGACATGGTTACTGATGTCATTTCGAGTCGACAAGATCATTGAATTCAATAGAACGAATTTACAAATGTCGTTCGACAAATTTCAACGCTAGAACGTGATGAGGCAAATCAAAGGTCAACTTTGAAAAGACACCTTTCGTTTCATAAACCCTAGTGACGTCACGTGTATTTAATTCTGGCGTGCGTGCTTTGTTCGAGGAGATTTTTAAATTTCGAAACTCATCATTAGTAGTTGCGTGCGCGAGTAAATAATTGGCAACTTAAAGGTTGCATCTACTTCTGGCAAGGACACGTGGCAAAGGGGTTTGTAAAGGGTTTGGTTATAAATATAACCTCCCTACTCCCTTAAGCCACTTTTGCACAAACCGCTCAAACTCTTAGAGCCTCTCAGAGCCTTCAGCAACTTAGTTCTTCGTGGACTTCTCACCAGATTTTCTCAGAGGCTTCTTTTTCTCTCAAGGTATTTGTTTTCTTTTGCTTTTCCTGCGTTACTTGGTTATTTGAAACAAGAAGTATAATATGCAAATAATGTAAAGATTTTTGCTTGCCTGAGGTTTTCGTGAAGTTCTGGTTTTGTTTTTGCTGTTCTTCGTTGTTCTTGTTGTATTTCGGTTTTGTTTCCTCTGTTTGATCTTCTTTGTTATGTTGGATTGTTAGTGTGCTTGTTTGTAGGAGAACTCTTTCGTTCGACCTTTAGGATGCCAGAGATTGTAGGATCAAACTTAACTTTTCGTTCGACCTTTAGGATGCTAGAGATTGTAGGATCAAACTTAACTTTTCGTTCGACCTTTAGGATGCTAGAGACCAAGTTAACTTTGGATTTGCTGTCGCCTCAAAACACTTAGAAACCTTAGGTTGTGATTATAGTGCGTTAGTTTCTGACTTGTGCATTTTTTGCCTTGTCAGCTTTTGGTGTCAACATGTCGAACGACGATGTGAACCTGTCGAGCGACGATACAATCTCTGACCCTCAATATCATTGGACTACAAGTGAGGGAGAGGATGATAGTGCTGGAGTTGATAGAGTAGATCGACAAGTCACGATAGAGGACCCGTTGAATGTCGTTGCCATAAATACAAAGGGCATCCTTGAAAAAGGCGGCGTACGTGCCGTTGCAACGATAGTCGACCATCCTGAGTATGTCGACGTAGATGAAGCTACGATGTCCGGTCGACTGTTAGGTATCCTCAAAAAGAATCCAACAAGTCTGATTTCGGAGGAGAATTTATGTGTGTTGAGGGAGATTTATGGCATCCCAAAAGAGGTCGAGCTACGTGCACCCTAGGAACATGAACGGGCGGACTGGGATATACCAGGGTGGACGTGTTTCTATGAATACACACTTCGTTTAGGGTTTAGATTCCCTGTCCCCCCATTGGCGTGACGGCTGCTGCTATACTACGACCTTGCTCCTGGTCAGCTGATACCAAACACTTGAAGGATACTGCTGAGCTTAGGTGTCCTCAGTGAAAGGTACAATCTACCTTTTGGGTTGGGATGTCTCCTCCATAATTATTACTTGAAGGAGCACATACACGACCCAGGTCGTTATATGTTGATACCTAGGAGTAAAGAAAAGCAGATAGTTATTGATACGACGACAAATGATCGATATTGGAAGAACACTTACTTTTTCGCAAAAGGTCATCCAGTTGATGGTCCTTGGTTGACGAGTACTGGGTCGTATCAATACAGACGAACCTGGAATAGGTTTGGTGAGTGTCGTTCGACAGTTGTCGTTTCGTATTTTTATTAACCTTAGATTATCTTTGCTGATTTTCAGCTCATTTTGTAGACATAAAAGGCAAAGGGAGTCAATCGTCGTGCGACGTTGCTCCTGAACGCACCAAAGCAATGCTTGGTATCCCTGAAAAGGATAGAAGTTGTAAGGTGCTGCTAACTGAAGGTAAACTTAGGCCTAGCAGTCTATGGAGATGGTCGGCTCATAATAGGTCGCGAAAGCCTTATCCTAGTGTGAAGGACTTCTTGTCGTATGTCTGGATTAGGAGGAGTTTCGAAATTCTCAAATTCCAAATGAAATTCTTGTCACCTGTATCTGACAATGAACGTCGTTTCGCAGTGACATCGATGGCGAGCGCGAGATTGAACCTTCCAAATGATGCTGATGCTCTGAAGAAATTCAGAGATGAGAAAGCGGGCGGCGTCGGCAAAGAAGAATAGAGTCGACGATATGTCGAAGGAGGGTGCTTCAACGACCATTGAGCATACTTATACTTCTTCTCCTGAGAAGTCGCCAGCAAAGAAGAAACAAAAAAGAAGCTCGGCGGCCGAGAAGGGGAAGAAGGTAGAGTCGACCTCAAGGCAACCGACTCCTGCCTCGCTTTCTGGATCGCCGACTATGTCTTCCTCTGGTTTGTCATCCTTCTCAGCGCCAGCGGCATTTTTGAAAAAGTCGACCGACTTTATCCTTGCAGCGGATGAGAAGTTTCTAAAAACCAAGAAGACAGAAGAAGTGCTTGACTCGACCATCCTCACTGCTTTTCAGGTAAGTTTGTGTTTTGATTTTTATCAGTATTTACAATATATGTTTGACGAGTCTTTCCTGCTTTGTAGGCTCTGCAGGGATCGCTGCAGCTGCACGAGAGGTTCAGGGCGATCAACGATAGATGTGGAAAGCAGAAAAAGTCGATCGACGTCTTGAAAATGGAGAAAGCAAAGGTCGACAAGACTGTCGAGGAGCTCCAGCAAAAGAACATGGCTCTTGAGAAAGAGCTACTGGAGGTGACGGCAGCGAGGGATCGGCATGCCCAGGAGTCGACCGAGGCTCGTGCGAAGGTTGTCGAGCAAAAGGGGCTTGTCATTGCTTTGGAGGACAGACTGTCGACTATTGCGTCGACTGCCATTTGTAAAGCTAAGGCGGAGCTCTTCAAAGACTATCTCTCTGGTCAACATAACAAATGGGATGTTGCCATGATGCAAGAGATGATCGAACTATATGATGAAATGAAGAAGATGGAAGAGTTGTCGCATGGGCAGGACGACGAGCAAACTCTAGTTGAAAACACACTCCCTAAAGGTGCCAACACGGTCGACCTGCCCCTGACAAACCCCCTTCTTGCCGACTCAACTCTTGCTGATCCTTCTGCAAATCCATCGACTACTGCTCCTACTGTCGACTCATCTGCAAGCCCAACTGCAACCTGATATATGTCTTGTTTTTTTTTTAGGCTAATTGGCAAGAATACCCCCTGAACTATACTCGAATTTGCACCTTACCCCCTGAACTTTTTTTTTCGCCATTAAACCCCCTGAACTCTTGTAATTTGGCAATCGCTGAAGGAATTTGCCCCCTCACCAGGGGGTAGATTCCTTCAGCGATTGCAAATTTACGAGAGTTCAGGGGGTTTAGTGCCGAAAAAAAAAGTTTAGGGGGCATAGTGCAACTTTTTGAAGAGTTCAGGGGGTATTTGTGCCAATTAGCCATTTTTTTATTTAAAAAATTTGTCACGTGGATGATTTGGTCGTTTCGACCATTTTTTATGGTATTTTATTCTTTTCGACTATTGTTCTTTGATCTATTAGCATGCTTTCAAGTTTGAATTGTTTGAATGTGCAAACGATACGACCATCTCATAATGGGGTTTACACAAGTTTAAAGTATTTGAACGAAATAAGCCTGTAAACTTATATTCATACATAGGTCAAATGACAACATAGATAAAAAATTGAAAACATGGCTGATATTTATTTATCGAATATTTGCGTACAAGCCATTCGACAAACTCTATCGCATACATGCGTTCAGTCGACCATTCATCGCGTACATGCGTTAGACGACATTTAACAAATTTACTATAAATAACATCACTGATTTATACAACTCGCGTACATGCGTTCAGTCGACTATTCATCGCGTACATGTGTTCTGTCGACCCTTTATCGCGTACATGCGTTCAATCGACCATTTATCGCGTACATGCGTTAGTCGACAATCACATTTAAATCGTGTACATGCGTTCAGTCGACCTTTTATCGCATACATGCGTTAGTCGACAATTATTTTCATCGAGTGTTGTCCCCGACTCCCAGCAAGCGTTTGATTAAATAAGGATGTTGGGAGTAGGTTCTTTTTGTCGTCGATGCCGGGGCACTGCCAATGCTGTAATAACAAAAGAATTTTGTAGCAACATAATACGTCGAAGTTGACTGAATTTATGAAAAATGTTTGTGAGCTCAGTTCTAAACTTAGTACTAAGTTTTTCATCATTGCTCTTTTATGCATTGTTAGTATCGTAAGTCAAGGGAAGTGATAACAATGAAAGAAGAATTTAAGTTTAGAGTTTAGAAGTGATACTGTTTTAGGTGCAGTGCATTCCAACTGTTGTTCAGCTCTCGACCGTCGAGTCCTCGCAATTTGTAAGCTCCTCGACCGACAATATCTGTTATTTGATAAGGCCCTTCCCATGTCGGCCCCAATTTTCAGGCTCCCTCTTCTCTGGTGTTTTGGAAAACGCGGCGAAGTACCCAGTCATGTAGCTTGAAGGTTCTGATATGTACTTTCTTGTTGTAATGTCGTGCGACCTGTTGTTGGTACGACTGTACTCTCAGAGCCGCTCGATCACGTCTCTCATCCAAGTGATCCAACTCGAAGGCGAGCTCATGGCTGTTTTGGGCTTCGTTTGGATTTTCACTCCGTGCGGTTGCGAGTCGTGTCTCGATGGGGATCACTGCTTCAGACCCATAAACAAGGGAGAATGGGGTTTCGCCAGTTAACCGTCGAGGGGTTGTATGGTACGACCATAGGATCTCTGGGAGCTTTTCAACCCACTCATTCTTTTCAGCTTCTAGTCGTTTCTTCAGTGTGTTGATGATGGTTTTATTCGTCGACTCCGCTTGTCCATTTGCTTGTGGATATCGTGGAGTTGAGAAACTCAGCTTTATCCCGTATTTGTCGCAGAAGTTCTTGAAGTCGAATGAAATGAACTGTGATTCGTTGTCGGTCACTATTTCTCGTGGAACTCCGAACCTGCAAATTATGTTCTTCCACACAAAACTGCGTACCTCAATGTCGCGTACTTGAGGTAAAGCTGCGACATTGAGGTAAAGCTTCGATTTCCACCCACTTTGTGAAGTAGTCTGTCATCACCAACATGTAGACGACGCCTCTAGGTGCAGCTGGGAGTTTTCCTACAATATCCATCCCCCATTTCATAAAAGGCTAAGGGGCTGAGATTGAATTTAACATACCTGGGGGAAGATGACAGACTGGTGCGAATCTTTGACATTTGTCGCACGACTTTACGTGATTTTGGGAGTCGGAGCGCATTGTTGGCCAATAGTATCCTGCTGTGATTGCTCTGTTCGACAGGCTTCAAGCCCCCGAGTGGTTTCCATATTCTTCATAGTGTAGACTCTTGAGAACGTCGTATGCTTCTCGTGGAGTTACACACCTCAAGTAGGGTCCTGTAAAAGACTTTTTGTATAGCTTACCGTATAAAATGCAGAACTTCGCAGCTTTTGCTTTGATTTTCCTTGCCTCAGTTCTGTCTCCAGGTAAAATGTCGGCTCGCAAGTAGTCTAGTAGTGGATCCATCCAATTTCTTGTGTAGTCGACTGGGGCGACTATTTCTGTTGCTTGGATAGTTGGTGTTGTAAGGTGAACAACTGGAATTGACTTTGATCCGCCTGTCGTTGTCGAGCCAAGATAAGCTAGTGCATCTGCACGTGAGTTCTCCGACCTGGGTATTTGTTTGATGGTGAATTTTTCGAAAGTCGACTGAACCTGTTTGGCTTTGGCTAAGTACGCGGTCATCCTTTGATCTTTTGCTTCATACGACCCATTTATCTGTCGAACGACCAGTTGTGAGTCGCTGAATACTTGGAGATTTTTGACGTTCAGGCTCTTGGCTAGGTCGAGTCCAGCAATCAGCGCTTCGTACTTCGCTTCGTTATTAGTCGCTCGGAATTCGCAATGGATGGACTGTTCTATTATGTCCCCTTGAGGGGATTTTAGTACCAATCCCAGTCCACTGCCCTTCATATTGCTTGAACCGTCGACTAACAAGGTCCATTTTTCGCTCGACGTTGTCTTCTTAAGAGCTATTAGCTTTTTTTCAGCCTGCAAGTTTTCGTTAGGAGTAAAATCTGCAAGGAAATCAGTCAATACCTGCGATTTTAACGCTGTCCGCGGATGGTAGTTGATGTCGTACTCACTTAGTTCAACAGCCCATTTCGTCAGTCGACCTGAAAGTTCAGGTTTATGCAGTATATTTTTGAGAGGGTAAGTCGTTAATACCTTAATTGAATGACATTGGAAGTATGGTCTCAATTTTCGGGCTGCTACGACCAATGCTAGTGCCAGCTTCTCCAATCGACTATATCTTGTCTCAGCATCGAGCAGTGTCTTACTCACATAATATACAGGATGTTGTCGATCGACTTCCTCTCTTACTAATACTGCGCTGACGGCTGTACCCGAAACGGCCAAGTATACAAGTAACGTCTCGTTGTCTTTCGGTTTTGACAGCAGTGGTGGTGAGGTCAGGTATTCTTTTAGATCCTGCAATGCCTTCTCGCATTCGTCGTTCCATTCAAAGGCCTTGTTTTTCCTCAAGGTGTTAAAAAATGGGTGGCAACGTTCAGAGGACTTGGAGATAAACCTGTTCAATGCTGCTACTCGACCAGTGAGTTTCTATACGTCTTTAATGCATTTAGGTGACTCGATTTCTCGTATCGACCGAATTTGGTCCGGGTTGGCTTCGACGCCTCTTTGTGTGACCAAGTACCCTAAGAATTTTCCTGATGAGACACCAAAAGAACATTTAGTTGGATTTAATTTCATACCGTACTTGTCGAGGACGTCGAACGACTGCTTCAGGTGGTCTATGTGTTGTTGGGCCACAAGTGATTTGACCAGCATGTCGTCGATGTAGACTTCCATCGTCGAACCAAGCATTTTGGCGAACATCATATTCACGAGCCGTTGGTAGGTGGCACCTGCGTTTTTCAAACCAAATGGCATTACTTTATAACAGAAGGTACCTCGTTCCGTTACGAAGGCTGTTTTCTCCTGGTCGTCTGGATGCATCAGGATCTGGTTGTAGCCTGAGTAGGCGTCCATGAAGCTGAGTAACTCGTGTCCAGCCGTTGCGTCGACAAGCATGTCGATATGGGGCAAAGGGAATGAGTCTTTGGGGCAAGCTTTGTTAAGGTCTGTGAAGTCGATGCACACTCGCCACTTGCCATTCTTCTTCTTAACGACCACGACATTTGCTAGCCAGTCAGGATACCTAACTTCCTTCACTGAACCTATGTCGATCAGTTTTTGGATTTCTTCGTTGATTACTTTGTTTCTTTCCGGAGCGAATTTTCTTCGCTTTTGTTTTACTGGTTGATGATCGGGGTCGACCTGTAGTTGGTGAACTATTACCTCCGGATCGATGCCGACCATGTCTGAGTGCGACCACGCAAAGCTGCCTTGTCGCTCCTTCAGGAAGTCGATTAGTTGTTCTCTAACTTCCTTCGACAATCTGGACCCTATGAATACTTTCCTATCTGGTCGACTTGAGTCGATCGACACTTCGTCGAGATCCTCCATCTTTGGTACGTTTGGTGTCGACTCAACTTTTGAGTCCTGTAATTGCTATAAAGACTCTTTTTTCTTTTTCATGGCGTTTTGGTAGCATTCTCTAGCTGCTCTCTGCTCTCCTTTAATTTCACGAACTCCCCACCTGGTTGGGAACTTGATCATCTGGTGGTAAGTCGAAGGGATTGCCTTCATCATTCTGTCGAGTTGCCCTATCTCCAGTCGGATAAGGTTCTGACCTTCTGTCGTTCGACCTCCTATCAACTCGGTCGTTTCTGCCGTTGGAGTAGTTGTTGGCTCTACTTACGTAGTTAGCTTCATCTTCTTCCCATTTTATTTGGGCCCACGCTTTGGCTAACACATCCTCCATTGTCCTGCATGGATACTTGGTTAATTCTTTATAGAGGTCAGAGTCAAACCTGAGGCCCTTTCTGAAGGCATATATTGCGGTCGCCTAATTGCAGTGAGGGATTTGGACCTTCTCTCTGTTGAAGCGACCAACGTAAGTCCTCAAGTTTTCACCGTGCTTCTGCGTTATGGTATATAGGTCGTCCGACTGTTTCTCCAGCTTGCGACTACTTGCAAATTATTCCACGAATGTATCTGTAAGCTGCGCAAAAGAATTGATTGAATTATTAGGTAGGTTAGTGTACCATTGTAAAGCTGAACCATTGAGACTGGACCCGAATGCTTTGCACATGCATGCTTCTCTTAGGTCGCGGGGAATTGCTGCAGTGAACATCCTCTGTTTATACTGCGCTATATGGTCGTCTGGATCGGTCGTTCCCTCATATTGCTTCATGTTTGGGAAGCTGAACTTCTTAGGCATCTCGACAAGCGCTATCGCGTCGACAAATGGTGAGTCTACAAAGCTATTCATGTTGCTCCTTTTTATTGGAGCTGGGACGCCAGGAATTCGTTGTATAAGAGCTTCCATTTCAGCAAACCTGCGAGAAAATTCAATGTTAATAATGGTGGATGGGTCAGGTCCGATTTTACCAAACCTGGTGTCGACTAGAGTGATGCTGGTGTCCCCACGACATTCTCAGGCTGCCTGCTCATAACGGGATCTTGCTCGTTGTCGTTTCGAACAGGCAAGTTGTTGAGGTCGATGTCGACTCGAGTTGTCTGGGGTGTTTGCTGGGTTTGCCCGACATTTGGATTCATGTCCGGGATCGCTGGACCTGTCGGAGCGTCTCGACCTCGTCGGTCGACCTCTTGTTCAACATTAAGGACAGGAACTGGATTTCCCCCATCTTCGCTGTCGGGTACAACGCCATCGACCATGGCTCGCAGTTCTTCATTAGTGGCTCGAATTGCGGCGTTTTCAGCTTCTAATGCTCGCAACTTTTCTGCATTTGCTGCTGTTTGAGCGATTAAAGCAGGGATCTGCTCTTCAATGGTTGGGGCGGTTCCTTCACCAGACATCGTTGCTCGATTGAGAAATTTGGAAAGTTTCGGTTGATACTTGTAAAGTTGCAACGGG
This sequence comes from Acer campestre, assembly GCA_954870605.1. Taxonomy (NCBI): domain Eukaryota; kingdom Viridiplantae; phylum Streptophyta; class Magnoliopsida; order Sapindales; family Sapindaceae; genus Acer; species Acer campestre. The sequence continues at coordinate 20,229,063 of OX940799.1, read as the reverse complement.
CCCCACGGTGGGCGCCAAATTGTAGGGCGTCAACCTACAATCGATATGGATCGGATCGTATGTTGATAGGCCCAATGCAACTTGGGTTGGATAGTTTGAATGTTGTTGTCGTCCGGTTTATGTTCCTGCAATTATCTTGGTCGATCAACCTATTCAAACTAGCAAACGAATTAGAACAAAAATAAAGCAGATAAATGATGCAAAGAACAAAGAGTGATTTAAATCGTTAGCCTTAGTTATGCTTGGGCTGAGCAACGATTGTGATGATCGGGAATATTGGATTCCGGTGGCTGAAATTCTCAGAAGCAGAGTTTCAGTACACTTTAGTAAGCTTGTATATTTTTCGAGAGCCCTCTCTGAAGAAATGCTTTGCTATTTATAGGAAATTCTAGGTAACCGTTCGAAGTAGGTAGGTAGGGTAATGGCTTGATCGTGGGCGAGATTCTTGGAGAGATTTCCTCCCTAGAATCTCGCTATTTAATACACCTGGATGACTTGGTCTTCAGACGACCAAGTCATGCTGTTATTGCTCCAGTTGGGCTCCTCAAACTTGGGCCAAAGCAAGTTATAGCCTGGGCTTTGCACTTTTGGGCTTGTGAGCCATTTTTGGCTACCACAATATGTATTACTGTATTAGCATATTATAAATATAGCTATAATGTGCGATTATGAGAGAAAAATCAAAAGTCCCTTTACCGAAAAAATATACTTTTTTTTTTTAATTATTATATAAATTTGGATTTTTTTGATCAGAACTTAAGCCCGCATTCTCATATTTAAGTGTAAGGACTGAATCAACTTCATCTTCTCAACCCAAAATATATAACCCAAAACATATAACAAAGGTTAAGGTTCCCTATAGGCTAATTGGCACGGATACCCCCTGAACTATACCCGAATTTGCACCTTACCCCCTGAACTTTTTTTTTCGCCATTAAACCCCCTGAACTCTTGTAATTTGGCAATCGCTGAAGGAATTTGCCCCCTCACCAGGGGGTAGATTCCTTCAGCGATTGCAAATTTACGAGAGTTCAGGGGGTTTAGTGCTGAAAAAAAAAGTTTAGGGGGCACAGTGCAACTTTTTGAAGAGTTCAGGGGGCATTTGTGCCAATTAGCCAAAACGGATATCAACTTAAAATCTTGATTTAAATTAAATATATATCGTAAATTCTTACGATTCAATTTTATATTTTGACTTTTTTTTTCTTAAATATATTTCATTCTATAAAAAAAATTCAAAAAACTTTATTTTGATGAATTTCTCATATCACTAATTCACTAGTTTTTTAAGGGGGAAGTACAATTTAGTCCTTATGTTTTAAGGAATCATTGTTTTTTTTCCCAACTTATACGTATTAGGATATCTTTTTGGAAATACATCAAAAAGGTCCCTTTGACCAAAAACTTGATGGTCAACATTAACATATAAGTTAAAATGACAGTGTTGCCCCTTCTTGATAGGTGGACTATCCTTATCAACACATTATCACGCCCCAACCCGAAGGTTAAGACATGATCTTACTTATAATCAAATATCAAATAATAGTCATTCAAAATACAATCGAAACAATAACAATCTCTCAAAGTTCATAATGAAAAAAAATCAATATTCTAAAATTAAATAAACTCCTATTCCTAAGGAACTAAGAATTTAAACTCCTGCGAGATGCCAATCCATGCTACGAGCAAATCACAACCTCAAGAATTTGGAATCACAATGAACTTATGAACTAAGTGAGTTTGAAAACTCAATAAGTATACTAAACATGTTTTATACTTATACAAAAATAACACAAAAATATGAAAAGCCATAAATATCAAAACTCAATTCATAATTCATTTGAAACATATACTTATCAAATTTTTTGCTAGGTTTCTTTTATCCATTATTGTATAGTAGGACTTTTCACATATAGGAGTCAAAGTTACCCGTCGACAACTAAAGTATACAGGGAAAGTGTAAGTGAGGATTTTTTTTTTTTTTTTTTTTGGAAAACGCAAAACACTCATGCCTGAATATAAGAGCTGGACCCTCATCGTGATCAGCGATAAGTCCTCCCACATGCACTAATACGTCGACACACGAATGTGAAGACTCTTTAGTCCCTAGAGTACTCTAGAGGACACTTCCCATATACCACACACATCACATAGGGCTCCACACAAATTCACATAGGTGCTTACTAGAGATAATAAACAAAAGTAGCTTAGCAAAAACATATTGTATGGTACCATATATTCACATTTCAAAATGCATACTTATCACATTTCCAAGCATTTTGGACACATTTCAAATCAATTTGAACACATTTTGAAAACATTCACAAACAAATTTCATATACATATAACATTGTGATTCCATTTCGAAAATGGATCTAGTATACTTACCTCTTAGCAAACCAAATTAGAGCAACTGCCCATGAAGAGAATAATCCAATCCTTAACCTAAAATCATATAATAATACAAATATCAGAGTCTAAATCATATCTATGATTGGAATAATGTCTGACATATCGCTTCACAAACCGAAATCCTAGTACTAGAACTAACCAGTGTTGTTTTGAAAACCGTATGGTGTCCAATGTAAGATTTTTACTTTATTACGCACATATTGAAAAATTCTAAACTTTTGTAAAACCACTTTACACAAACATATCTATTGATATGAAAATTTCAGAATTTAATAAAATCAGTAAGTACCTTAAAATATTTTAAGTTTCGTAGTATTCAAGGCTGTCTGATAATAGACAGTCCCAAACACTACTCGCCATTTGAATTTTTAAAAATTCTAAAAAGATTGAATTGACATGAAACTTCACCAAAACGTAAATAACCCATATATGGTTTGAAAATAAAAGTTTCAAAGCTAAATAATTCAAATAAATATTTTTAAAGTATTTATACTTTTGGTTACTAGAATCTGTCTAATACTGGACAGATTGTAGTACCCATTTTTGAAAATTCATAACTAATTTAATAAAACTCTAAAAATATTGAAATAAATTTTGAAACCACTTTAACATGTTTTTTAACATCTGTACCAAATTTCAAAATTTTTGAACAAGTATTACACTTCGAAAAATATTTTCGAAGTCAGACCAAGTTACAAAAACTGATAATTTCAGCAATACTGTTTCAAACAAAAAAAATCATAAAAATACAATACTTATTATTTTGAAATGAATAAAATTTATTTGGAACCGTTAGGTAGTCTAGTTTGAAATCTCAAAACAAAAATCACAAAAAAATCATTGATAACTTAACTATAAATTTCGTAAAAATCATTGGTCAGCTCTAAATACATTGACATCAGAAGATAGATACTCAAAAATCACTATAATAAACTTCTAGGGTTTCAACCCAATCAAAATCCTAATATTGATTCCCCTAAGCGTATAAATAATAAAGAAAAACAAATAAAGCGAAGAGAAACACACCTTAAAAAGAAAAAAGAAAAAAGTTTTTCTTCTTCTTACTTGCAAACAAGTTCTTGTTAAAAGAATGAGAGTTTTTCTTTTTCTTTTTCTTTTTCCTCTCACTTGCCGTTCAAAGCTTTTTAGATCTTTGTAATTTATTTTTCTTCTTATGAACGTAAAAGAGAGGATAAGAGTCTCTTAAATCAAAGTGTTTTAAAACAAATAGGATTCCTAAATCAAAATCAGAATCCTATCTTTTTATTATTATTATCATTACTAATAATATCTTTTAAAATAAAGAGATATTTTAGGAACAAAAACACATATTAAATTCTAATTTACTATTTTAAAACTGCAACCCAATAAACAATATAATTTATGAAAACATAAGTGTTCTTTCTTTTAAACTTAAACGCTTAGGGAAACTTATAGACTAAAATTAAAGTATGGGTCTTACAACATTGTCAAAAAAAAGCATGATGAAAAGACCATAATGCCCATCTGGACAATTACATATAACCATAATTAATTTTTTTTTATCTTTTCTTCCATAGTATTATTTTACTAGTGGGATTTTTTTTCCAACCAATTTTTATAATACGTAGAAATTTTTTTCTTATATTGCAATCGTCATATTTTTCATATTTCGTTTTTTTTTTTTGGCATATGGCTTCATTAAGTTATACAAGTTCAAATTGTTACTGGATCAAGTTTTAAAATAGATTCTACTATGATTCATGATCGAACTAAAATTGATATGATTTTAGCCCTCATTTCCTCTCTTTATGCTTGATTCTCGGGCATTTCCCCGTGTTTTAATGTCGTTAATCAAGTGTTTCAAGTTTATTTGTGCCACAAGGGCATTTGTGGAGAAGAAGAGGAATTTGATACAAAAATATGCACAAAGTGGAGAAATAGGGCATTGTCGCCCTTTGAAGGTGTTGCCTTTGGCACACGGCGACAGAAGATATATTGCAACGAATAATCCAACCAAGTGTTGCCGCGGTATTGTCGCTATGGTGACAAAAAAGCGACAGAGGAGATTAAATCCTGAAAATCAATTAGGTGTGGCACCGCGATGAGATGTCGCTCTTTTGACACACAGCGACAGAGAGGTTGAAAACCAAGAAAACCATCAGGTTTGGTGTTGATGTTGTAGGGAAAAATACCGTATAGTACACGCAGCGGAAGCCAGACTAAAAAAATAGAGATTTAGTAGCTTTTAAAAAATTTTCCATTTATGAACCTTAACCCTTTTAATCAATTAAAGATATATATTATCTAACAAAAGAAGAATACCTTTTGTCGCGTGATCCGATTGACTTACGTCGATGGTAATCCGCAAGATCTTCAATCCTAGCACGAACATAGATCACCTAGGAGCGTGGTCTCCCTTTTCTTTGAATTGCAAGCCTGTGATTGGACAAAACAAACTTTTCTCTTCTTTGTTAGTCACAAAAAAAAAAAAAAAAACAAAAGAATAATTATTCCGGTCACTTTTGAGTTCTCAATCTAATGATCGAAACTCGCGTGAACCAAGATCGATGTTGTACACACAAGCTTATTGATGAATAAGCAAATAGTATACCATCAAAGAATAATCTATGTCTCTTTTATGTTTTTGGTAGAATAAAAATTAATCTTTCTATAAATTGAGAAGAAGAAGAAAATAGAATCAAGCACACCAAAACCCTAAGTGGCCGAATTCTATAAGTCCACTTATATATGTGGCAAAATTTTCTTTCTTTCTTTTTATTAGGGTGGCCGAAATCTCTAACCTAAAAGGGACTAGGGTTGCCGCAATACTCAAGTCAAAAGGAGTTTGTATTGCATCATAATTCCTATTTAGTTTAAGACTCCCAAACCCTAATCCAACTCATAAATCTTTTTATTCTTTTATTTGACTAAATAAAAAGACTTCTTATTTGATTAAATAAATAAAATTAATTATTTATTTCCTTGTCAAACAAGTCTTTTAATTTAAGTATACTACTACCAATAGTATACCTTTAGGAATCATATTTCCTAATCAGAAAAGATTTGTTTCTTAATTAAACAATTAATTAATAAATTAATTAATTCTTATTTAATTAAACAATGAAACAAAATAATATATTAGGTTAATTAATTCACCTTTGCCGCCCCACTTAAAATAAATGGGCTATATATTATTTTCTTATTTCATTTAATCCATTGGACTTTAAATAAAAAGCTCACATGTGAACTAGACCCATTCTTACTAAAAGAAACAAGCCCACATGTCATTCATTAATATATAAATATAATTGAGCAGCTCATTACATAAATAATGTGCAAATTATATTCTTAATATATTAAATGCAATTCTAGATGGACCCTTAAATTGGTCCGGTAGAATATATCAAGTGATCCATGCAAGTCCATGTGAATTGGGGATCTTGGCGGGCTATCTAAATTTAAGCTTCAATAGATATAACCTAATCACAATCAACAAATGATTCACTTAGGTCCGATCCATTAATTTTAACTCATTCCACTAAAGAGCTAAAATTGAACTCTTAAATAAAGACAGAAAAGGAAGATGTTTCCTCATTCATACCCTAGACAATCATGTTGGAGATAGTGTATCCTCGTGATTAATATCTGAAACAAAATATGGTGTGTTCAATATTAATCTAGAGGGGGGGGTGAATAGATTTTATCCAATTTTACCAAATTTTCGTTAATGGTCAAGATTACGAAAATACCCTCTACTAGTCAATATACAATAGCAAGTGTAATATGGTGCTGAAATTAAAAGACACTTGATATTTACGTGGAAACCTTCACGGGAAAAACCACGGGCTATGTAAGTGAGCCACACTTGAACCTCGAATCCACTAAATGTGCAAAACGATTACAACCTAATCCCGGAAGTAATCACACACCTACCTACTCCCGGTATAAGTGAACCTAGTCCCAATGCTTGTGATTTATGCAACCTAATCCCGGAAGCAACACAAGACTTAGTTCTCAATGAAGAGAAAACAACCTAAGTGAATATATGAAATACTCAAAATGCAACAAGAGCAAGGCAACTCTATATGCTTACCTAGAATGATGATATATCAATGAAATCAATCCTAGATATCAAAAGCTAAATGACATATCATAAAGCCTTAGCTAGATGTTATCAATCACAAAACAATCCTAGCTATCAAACAATGTCAACATGTCCAAACATGTGAACTCAATTAGTTGTAGAGAATTTCTAACAACATAATTGTCAATTAAATCCACAAGAACATTCAATTAAGCTTGACTAGATAAATAAACATTAATCTATCAACCTAATCATCAATCAATTGTACAAGAATGTTCTAGGGTTAGCTATTTAGGGAAAATCATCCTAATCATGTAAGCTACCACAAACAAAACCCAATCATGTCATAACTTCACTAAATATGCAATAAAAGTGAAGATTTGCTAAACTAAGCAATAAAAGACATGTCTTGACTAAGATAGAACAATAAATGAAGATGTTGTGTTTGTTCTACTTACCAAGTCATAAATGAAGAAGACCCATGGAAGATTGATGCATGAAACATGTTAGATGCACATGGGTTTTGGGTTTGGAGAGTCAAAGAAGCAAGATTGAAGCTTTCTCTCTCTAGGGTTTGAGTTTCTCACTCTAAGGTCTGATTTTGAGCTGTTAAAAACGAGCTAGGAAGAAGATGATACTTATATAGGACCCCTAGATGAAATGACGTCGTTTTGAAAATTTTGCAACAGACCGCCCGATTCTGCGCCCTGTTCTGCGGCCTTGACCGCAGAACACAAGGGCGCAGAAATGCACCTGATGGTTTTGCGGCCCCTAAACGCAAAAACCAAGGGCGCAGAAAAGAGGACAGAGAGTATGGTTTCTGATCCTCATTCTGCGGCCTTGGCCGCAGAACAGGGCGCAAAATGCGCCTGATGGAGCATCCTAAAATCTAACCATGCTATGCAATACTAAGCAAGATGCAACCAAATAAACATGCATGAAGAGAGATGAAATAGGCAATAATGCATACACACAATAAATACACAACACATTCAAGAATGAGAATTATGCGAGTGATGTGTGTGTGTGCATCTACTTCTCTTCATTGCAAGAAACACTAAGTATGATACCTTTGGAGTGCTTCTTCCCTTGAGGTCTTGAAAAGGGCCTTTGAGCATGATCTTCAATCACCTAACTACCCTTACAATTCAAACCCCCAATATGTGGTTTGTCTACGGAATAAGCCAATCAACAATGGGAATCCTTACAATATCAGTAATCGCCAAGAGTTCATAGACCGCCTATAACTCTCCAAGTTACCATATTTACTCATATGACCACGTTTTGAACTTGGATATTTTGACTTGTCCAGAAGCCATGTTTTCAATAGACACTATCGAAAACTCAACGTTGAGATTTAATATCCAATTACCTCAAAACATCCATATGATGATATTATACTCTCATTTGATAAATGCAGCCACGATGTCCATATCTATAAATGAAGTCCTCTATCGATTAACAAATGAATATCACCAAACTATCGAGGATAGACTATGCGATAAAATCGTACTCATTGATAACTCAAATGATATCACTTGCAACCATAAGTCCATCATTTATCTCAGGATTAAGATAGACTCTCCGATTGTCCTGATAATGAAATGACTTTTATTTACTGACGGTTATAGATAAAGTATTTCATTGTGATCCAGTTCAAAGCACCCAGTGCACTAGATTCTTTTGCTCGAAGACACTCCGATGATTTTAAACTTATCATATCTCATTTGATCCCACTCAAATGCTAGCAAAAGAATTCTACAACTTTAACAAGATAAAGGTGCCCAACCTTTAACTTAAGTTGTGAACAATATTCAAGACTAACTAAAGAATTGTGTCTACCACATATATATCCAGATGTACGAACAATTCTTCTTTTCTCATAGTCTTTAGACCTTATGATTATTTACTTTGACAATTATAATATTAAACTATAAATGCTATAAGATTTGTTTAAACCAGAAATCACTTTATTAATATGAAAAAGATTGTTAATTACAATATTACACTCTTGCTATTGAGCATAATCCTAACACGCACCCACGCCCATGTTCTTGCGCGCCCATACATGCCAAGTCAACAGGCCCACGTGCAGCTGGCCCAAGCACATCAGCGCATGCCTAACTCTCGACCCAAGCTCGCGCAGCCCAAATTCTACCCCCAAAACGCCGCCGTTTCATTTAGAAGAAGCAGGCCTGATATTTGGGCCTGATGCGCGGCCCAAAACCTTGCCCAAACCTGACCATTTGCAACAGCCCAAACGCACCCCACCTAACTGCTAAAGACGCCCCAAGCCCACTGTTGATCATCTTCTTCCTTCTGGTCACGCGTGCAGCAGCCCTTCCCAAACGCCGCCGTTTTGCTTCTCCTTCTTCCGACCATTTTTCGGCCTATTTTCGATCGGTTTCCGACCGGAATTAAATGCCCAACCGACAGGCAGCTGCTTCGTTCCACTTCCGGGCATCCATTTGGCCAGAATCTTCTCACCTAATTCAAGCCCCAATTCATGCCTAAATTCCCATTTTGCCCTTGGGTCGCCATTTGGCATTTCGTTTTCGCCATGGCGACAAGGAGATGATTTCCCACACCTGATTGCTTCGCCCCTTGGTCGCCACTTTGTCGCCATTTGTTCAAACCGCGACCTCACTGCTGTGCTTCTCTGATTGGCTGTTTTTGGTGGGCAAATTACAGAAAGGCCCCCTAGAGGGGCCAAAATGGTAATTTGACAAGTACAAGGGGTGTTTTGGTAATTTACCATCCGTGACCTAATTCAAAAATACTATAAATTCATCCCTCTTTTCAATTTGAATACCAAGCCTTACCAAGCCTAATCAAGCCGATTCTCTCCTACCAATCTCTTTTTCCTCCATTAATCATCTCCCAAACTCCTCCATTTCTATACTTGAACTTATCTAATCCATCCAAAACCTCACACCAAATCTTGATTACTTCCCTAGACCATTCCTTCCCTACCATTTTCTCCATCACAAATCCTTTGTCACTCACCATAAGCCATCCACCTATCTAGACACATCCTCCTCTTCCATTCTTTGCATTTAGGAGCATCAAAGGAGAACAAGGATCAAGCACTAAAGAAGGTGGCCCAAGGGTGATTTCCTTACCATTTACTTGTTTCTATTTGATTGCTACTATGTGTAATTAAACCCCTAATCTAGGGGATTGATTTGATAAACATTTGGTTGTGGGTTTTTGCTTAAACTTTGTAATGAATCTCTATATGTGTTCTATTTATTAATTCATTAGATTCTATTCATTATGTGATTGACTTGTATACCCACTTGTTAATTACAATCTTGTTTAGATTAACATGTTATATAATCACTCTTGGATTGACACACTTGAGTGATTAAGAACCCAATAAATAGGATAGATTAGTGGAGGGTATATCAACCACATTAATCTAAACCTAAATTGGTTAACATGTAGAGATTGGTCCTTAAAGTGGCTTAAAAAGCAATACCCATACCTACTTGCTAATCAATCAATTCCCTAGCATCAACATTAATTTGTTACATCCATTTTTCTTATCAAGATTGTGAGTCTTCTATTTTTCATATCACTATATTTTTAGTTAGGTTAATTTTGTATGTATGTTTGATGGTTTGACAAACCATACACTCATTCATCATTTATGATTTATTTTATTATTTATAGATTAGCTAATTAATTCAACATATTACTCTAATTCCCTGTGGAACGAACTCTAAGCTTACCACAATACTCATTTTCAAATCTTAAAATATATTGCGTAAAAATTCATTTTATAACATTCTTTTGATAATTCGCAATTTGGTAACGACACAAAAAGCGAGTCATCAAAATGGCGCCGCTGCCGGGGAATTAAAGCGATTGTTGAATTACTTAGTTTTTCTTTGTAGTTTAGATTTTTCATATTTCTTTTGTTATTCATTTTTTTTTATATAGTTAGATTTTTTTTTAGTTATTTGTCATTTTCGTTATTTTTAGATTTTATAGTCTTGTTCTTGTTTTTCTTTTATTTTTCTTCTATTTTTCTTTTCAGAAACAATGGATCCTTTTGACTTGCAATTGGCCATATTCAACCGGGATATGGAGTTATTTGCCTCAAGGCACTCGAAGGAAGAAAGAGCTCATGACTCAAATTCTTCCAATATGGGGCCGATGGATGGGAGTCCCGAGGAAGAAATGCTAGAGACCATCCGAGCATCACAAACAACATTCGAGCATACTTTGAATGGATGTTTGGAGGCAAGTGCACTTAGGTTTTCGAGATTAGAAACTTCATTGAGAAGAATAGAAGTGCACATTGGAGCTATCATGGAAGCCATGCAAGCACAAGAGAGCCAAGAGTTCCCAAATCCACCTATGCTAGAAGAAGCTACCACCATCCATTGGAAGGGTGAGAATGTAGAACACAATTATTTTCATAATTGTGCCATGGAGTCTTCTAGTGTTGAAGGTGAAGAAGTAGGAGAAGAGGAGATGAATGAAGAAATGAAGGAATCAAAGCCTCATGTTCCTCCTACTATGTCTCAAAGCCGCCTACTTAAAAGCATTTGATATAGATTGTTTCCTAAACTTATCAAGCCATTTTTTCAAGTGAACATTCACTTGCCCTTGCTTTATGTGATTAGGAACACGCCGGCGGGCATCAAATACTTCCAAGACCTAATCGCATATAGGCGCATCTTCGAAACTTTAGAATTCGGTTGACCGATCCAAGTAGCACGTCTAGCGGGGATGTAAAACCAAGCGCTTGGTGGGAGGCAACCCACCTAGGTACAATTTCTTTTCTTGCTTTTTATTTTATTTTATTTCTTGCTTTTTAGTTTTCTTGCTTAGAATAAGGGTGTGAATTGTTTTTGATAGTGGATTTAGGCTTGAATGATAACATATTTTGTCCACATGGATTGTGATATGACTCTTGATGAACTTACATTGCTATATCTCTTGAGTTGATTGATGAATATATAGGATGATATTGAAACACTTGATTTAATTTTTGGGATAAATTCTAATATGGACATTGATGTGTTGTTAAACTCTTTGATTGATGATGTGTTGCGCCGAACTTACCGGTATATGCCCCAAAGACATTGAGGACAATGTCTAATTTAGGTTTGGGGGTGTGTGTGCAACATCGTCTCTTGTTTGCAAATTGTGTGCAAATATTTTGAGCCTAAATTTTTCAAAATTTTTCGAAAATCTTGTGATAATGCCATGCTTGAGCATATTTTGCTTGTTGAGATTGTGCCCTTGTGTGTGCAAGTGAGGAATTGTGTATCTTTGCCTTGCTTAGTTTAGATTAACTTCATGCCATTTAGGGTTGCATTGCTCAAAGCGCGCTAGTTCTTTTCTCTTGATGTTGAGTGAATATTCAATTATGCTTGAAGGCTAGGAATTAATAGTGGAGACTCCCCATGAGGTTCACAAACACGGCCTAAAAAGCGTATTTTGAGGGAAAGTTTTCACTCTTTAAACACTCATTCAAACACATGTTATGCATATTTTAAAATGTCTCATTCGCACTTAAATGTTGTTTGCCATAGAACATATGGACTGCTTGTGGATGCCTTGATTGACTTTGTGGATAAACCTTTAGAAATGATTTTAGGCAATGCATGTGAAAAACCACCAAATTGGCCTAAATACTTCCTATCCCTCTATGTGTGTGCTCCATAGCCCATTTGTAGCCGAACACAATTAAGTTTTTCATTCATGAACCACGTTAACATGAAACCATATAGCCTAAACACTGGACTTACCTTGTACCAAATGGTTTGCTAAGGCTTAGGGGTTGAATGTAAGCTTTGAGGAGTATCAAAATGTAAGGCGTGTACTTAGGCAAATATGTATGTGCAAACACATGAAAAAGATGAAATGCAATGCTTGAAAAGAAAAAGAAAAGACAAGCAAAGAAAAGAAAAGAAAAGCATAGCAAAAGAAAGAAAAGAAAAAGAAAATGATGAATGAGGCACAAAATGCCTAGATCAATTTTGTAGAATTAAATGAGCTACTCAATGAAAATTAAGAGTAGAAAAATGCACAAAGTAAATTGTAAGCCAAGACGCCTAGTGTGGAATATGCAAGTTGTAATTAGTATGTTGTGCTTAATTAGAATGTATGCCTTAGCGTGACCTTTGGGTTCTGCAATCCATTTTTCCCATTTATTGTCTCACCATTCACCTTTGGCCCCATTACAACCAAATGAAAAGACCTATTTGATCTTTAGGGATGTCCACTTTGAAAATCTTGGTTGATGCATGTTCTTTCCGTTCATGGTTTTCAATTCCTTTCATGAGACAAATTTTTAGAAATTGTGTTTTTAAATAATCATGTGCAATTATATTTGATATTTTGAGCATAAACTCATATTGCATATGGATTGTGAGTGAAGCCTAGGAATCCATGCGAAAATGAGAGAATCCGGTGAGGATTAGATGTCGAGGTGAATTATATTCTTGTCCTAAAGGCATTTTAGTTTTGAAGCTTAAGCATCTTGAATGTGGAATCGCGTTGCGTGCAATGTGTACTTAGAGTGGCATGTCTTTAATCTTTATTTAGCATATCTTACATGCATTATTTCCTAATGAGCACAACGTTGGTTTAATCTTTTCACTTTTGGTTTTGCAAGTCGAAATATTGGCTTTTGAGTCTTTTGCAAAGAGTTGGTGCTTCAATGTGATTATTTGATTTTTAGATACATGTCCATTGTGTGCTTATGTTTGTTTTGCTCGAGGACGAGCAAAAGATAGGTTTGGGGGTATTTGATCGAACCAAAATTGGTATGATTTTGGCCCTCATATCCTTCTCCTTTTGCTTGATTCTTGGGCATTATTCTGTGATTTAATGGTGTAAATTAAGTATTTTCAGGAATTTATAGAATTCAGGGGCATTGGAGTAATTTTGGTCATTTGGGGGTAAAAGTGTAAAATATGAGGGAAGTTTGGAGTTTACCGTGATTATAGAAGAATGCAGGGGCTGAATTGCAATTTGCCTCGCAAACCAGTCAGCGGATGAAACGGTGCGTTTTAGTGAAGAGTGGATCAGGTGCAGCCCACATGCAAACTGGCCCAATGCGCGAGCCCAAGTGAAGCCCAAAAGTGAAACGGTGCGTTTCACTAAGTTGGTAGGCCCAAATCAGATGGCCCAAAACGCGCGCCCATCACCCATCATTGAAACGCTGCCGTTTCACTTGAAGTAAGCAGACCTGAGTTTGGGCCTGATTGCGTGGCCCAAACGCGCGCCCCAACAGCAGCCCATTACACGCTAAACACCCTATTTCAGCTGCTGTGCACACCCCCATTCCCTACTGAATGCACCCTAAACCCACTATTCATCTTCTTCTTCCCTTAGCTCACGTGAGCAACCATGTCCCCCAATTCACCAAACCCTCGCCGGCCAGAAAAGGACTTTCCCGGACCTAACGCCGGTCGAAAACCGCCCGGAATTAACGGCCAACCGACCGGCTTTCCGGTCGTTCCATTTTCGGCCTCCCAATTGGTCGGAATCCGACCACCCATATCACACCCAATTTTCCCTTTGTCGCCCCCAAGCCCAAATCGCGACGAAACCGTGAAAATCGAGGTCGTGGTTTGCATACCAAGGTCGCCATGGCGACAGTGAGTTGTTTTGGCTCCAGATTTGTCACTATTTGGGTCGCTCTAAGGGTCGCCATTTGAACAACAAGCGACCTCCTTTGCTGTGCAATTCTGATTGGTG
>OX940799.1:20112152-20214663 GCA_954870605.1 Acer campestre | reverse complement strand
AGATGGGTCACGTGCAGAATTTCAAAACAGGGTTAATTGATTAAAAGGGTTAAGGTTCATAAAAGGAAAAAATTTTAAAAGCTACTAAATCTATTTTATTTTTAGTCTCGCTTCCGCTGCGTGTACTACTGTATTTTTCCCTACAGCAACAACATCACTGATGGTTCAACCCAAGTTGCATTGGGCCTAGCAAAACATGACCCGATCCACATCAATTGTAGGTCTACCCCCTACAGTTTGGCGCCCACCGTAGGGCCCATCGCAACTTTACAAGTCTATCAATCAAAACTTTCAAACGAACAACAATGTCTGGTGAAGGAATTGTCCCAACCATCAAAGAGCAGATCGCTGCATTGGTCGCTCAAACAGCAGCGAATGCAGAAAAGTTATGAGTGTTAGAAGCTGAAAACACTATAATCCGGGCTACTAATGAAGAACTACGAGCTATGGTCGACGGCGTAGTACCCGACAGTGAAGACGTCGAGCGCCCAGTTCCGGTCCTAAACGTCGAACAAGAAGTCGACTGACGAGTTCCGGACGCTCCAACAGAACCAAGGATCCCAAATTCAAATCCAAATGTCGGGCAAACCCAACATACACCCCAGACTACTCGAGTCGACATCGACCTCAACAACTTGCCTGTCCGAAATGACAACGAGCAAGATCCTGTTATGGGAAGACAACTTGAGAATGTCTTGGGGGCACCCGTGTCACTCCAATCGACAGTAGGATTGGTAAAATTTGGACCTGACCCATCAACCATTGCTAATTTGAAATTTTCTCGCAGGTTTGCAGAGATGGAAGCCCTTATACAAAGGATTTCAGGTGTTCCAGCTCCAATTAAAAGGAGCAACATGAATAGCTTTGCAAACTCACCCTTTGTTGACGCAATCGCACTTGTCGAGATGCCCAAAAAGTTCAGCTTCCCAAACATGAAGCAATATAAGGGAACGACTGATCCGGACGACCACATAGCGTAGTACAAATAAAGAATATTCACTGCAGCAATTCCGCGTGACCTACGAGAAGTGTGCATGTGCAAAGCCTTCGAGTCTAGCCTCAATGGTCTAGTTCTACAATGGTACACTAATTTGCCTAACAATTCTATTAACTCTTTTGCGCAGCTTACAGACACCTTCGTGGAGCAATTTGCAAGTAGCCGCAAGCTAGAGAAACAGTCAGACGACCTGTACACTATAACCCAGAAGCATGGCGAAAATCTAAGGACTTATGTCGGTCGCTTCAACAGAGAAAAAGTTCAAATCCCTCACTGCAATCAGGAGACCGCGATATACGCCTTCAGAAAGGGCCTCAGGTTTGACTCTGATCTTTATAAAGAATTAACCAAATACCCATGCAGGACGATGGAAGATGTATTGGCCAAAGCGTGAGCCCAAATAAAATGGGAAGAAGATGAAGATAATTACATAGGCAAAATCAACAATTATTCAAGCCGCAGAAACGATCGAGTGGATAGGCGATTGAACGACAGAAGGGCAGAACCTTACCCGACTAATGATAGACGATCTACACGACAATACGCTGAAGGTACAAGCGACAGTCGACCTTACAAGCGAGATTACCCAAGAACCAATCGACTACGAGCAGAAGTACCAGAATACAATCTAAACATCGAACCAGTCAACCTCATAGCAATTATGAGAGAAATGGGCAAGACAATAAAATGGCCAAGGAAAATGAATGCACTTCCAGAGCATAAAGATGCAAAGCTGAGATGAGAATTCCATGGAGATCACGGCCATCGAACTGAAGATTGTTTCGCCCTCAAATTCGAAGTTGCGAAACTACTGAAACAAGGACATCTACAGGAATTTTTAACGGAAAAAGAGAAGCAAACCTTGGCAAGACAAAACGACAAAATGACCAATGCAAACGACAATCCACCAGAACTACCTCAACAAGACAGAGTAATAAATTTTATTGCAGGGGGTTCTGAAGTGAGTGGTGTTAGTTACTCGGCAGCAAAGAGGCACACGCATGAAGTGTCGAACGCAGAAATTCAACCTAGTAGAGAGCATCCACCGACCTACGACGAAACCGTCATCTTTAAATCCTCAGACAAATCAGATTTGTTTTCTCCTCACCATGATGCACTTGTTATTTCATTACATATTGCTAACTGTTTGACAAAAAGAATTTTGATCGATAATGGTAGTTCATGTAACATTCTATTTAACAGTGCCCTGAGAGAAATGCAGGTCGACGAATCCAAGCTAAGCCATCGGACGACAATGTTGACAGGATTCAGTGGGGAACAAAAAAGTACGCTAGGAGAAATCGTACTACCAATCTATGCTGAAGGCGTAAACCTTTACGTCAACTTCCTGGTGCTTAACTGTCAATCGCCCTACAACGCAATTCTAGGGAGACCATGGATTCATGAGATGAAGGCAATCCCTTCGACTTACCACCATATGATAAAATTCCCAACAAGGTGGGGAGTTCACGAGATAAAAGGAGAACAAAGGGCAACCAGAGAATGCTACCAAAATGCCATGAAGAAGAAAAAGGAGTCATTATAGCAATTACAGGACTCCAAAGTCGAGTCGACTCCAAACACGCCAAAGATGGAAGGTCTTAATGAGGTGTCGATCGACACAAGTCGACCGGATCGAAAGGTTTTTATTGGGTCCAGACTATCGAGAGAAACTAGAGAACAACTGATCGACTTTCTAAGGGAACGACAAGGCAGCTTTGCATGGTCGCACTCTGACATGGTCGGCATCGATCCAGAGGTAATTGTTGATCAATTGCAGGTCGACCCTGATCATCAACCGGTAAAACAAAAGTGAAGAAAATTCACTCCAGAAAGAAACAAAATCATCAATGAAGAGATTCAGAAGCTAATCGACATTGGCTCGGTGAAAGAAATTAAATATCCCGACTGGCTGGCAAATGTCGTGGTGGTTAAAAAGAAAAATGGCAAGTGGCAGGTATGCATCGACTTCAACAAAGCATGCCCCAAAGATTCATTCCCTTTGCCCTATATCGACATGCTTGTCGACGCCACAGCCGGACACGAACTACTCAATTTCATGGACTCCTACTCCGGCTACAACCAGATCCTGATGCATCCAGACGACCAAGAGAAGACCGCATTTGTAACCGAACGAGGTACATTTGTTATAAAGTAATGTCGTTTGGTTTAAAAAATGCAGGTGCCACCTACCAGTGACTAGTGAATAAAATGTTCGCCAAAATGCTTGGCTCGACAATGAAAGTGTACATTGACGATATGCTGGTCAAGTCACATGTGGCTCAACAACACATCGACCACCTGAGACAGTCGTTCGACGTCCTCGATAAATATGGTATGAAACTAAATCCCACTAAATGCTCTTTTGATGTGTTGTCAGGGAAGTTTTTAGGGTACTTGGTCACACAAAGAGGCGTCGAAGCCAACTCGGACCAGATCCTATCAATACGTGAGATCGAGTTGCCTAGATGCATTAAAGACGTACAGAAGCTCACTGGTCGAGTAGCAGCATTGAACAGATTCATCTCCAAGTCGTCCGAACGATGCCATCCATTCTTTAACACCTTAAGGAAAAACAAAACCTTCGAATGGAACGACGAATGCGAGAAGGGATTACAATATTTAAAGGACTAATTGACTTCACCACCACTGTTGTCAAAACCAAAAGACAATGAGACGCTACTCATGTACTTGGCCGTCTCAAATACAGCTGTCAGCGCTGTATTGGTTAGGGAAGAAAAGGAACTACAATATCCTGTGTATTACGTAAGCAAGACATTGCTCGATGCAGAGACAAGATACAGTCGATTGGAAAAGCTGGCATTAGCCCTGGTCATTGCAGCCCATAAACTAAGGCTATATTTCCAATGTCATTCCATCAAGGTATTAACTACTTATCCTCTCAAAAATATATTGCATAAACCTGAACTTTCAGGTCGACTGACGAAATGGGCCATCGAACTAAGTGAGTACAACATCAACTTTCATCCGCGAATGGCGTTGAAATCACAGGTATTAGCTGATTTTGTTACAGATTTTACCCCTAACGAAAATTTGCAGGCTGGAAAAGAGTTGGTAGCTCTTATAGAGACAGCGTCGAACGAGAAATGGACCTTATCGGTTAACGGATCAAGCAATATAAAAGGCAGTGGACTAGGATTAGTGCTTAAATCTCCTCACGGGGACATAGTAGAACAGTCCATCCATTGTGAGTTCCGTGCGACAAATAACGAAGTAGAGTACGAAGCATTAATTGCTAGACTAGACCTAGCCAAGAACTTGAACATCAAAAACCTTCAAATGTTCAGCAACTCACATTTGGTCGTTCGATAAATAAACGGGTCGTACGAAGCAAGGGATCAGAGGATGATCGCCTACTTAGCAAAGGCCAAGCAGCTTCAATCGACGTTCAACAAATTTACTATACAAGAAGTACCAAGGTCAGAGAATTCCTGGGCAAATGCACTGGCGTATTTAGGCTCGACAACGACCAACGGATTAAAATCAATTCCGGTCATACACCTTACATCACCAACTATCCAGGAAACGGAAATAGTTGTCCCAGTCGACAACGTAAGGAATTGGATGGATCCATTACTGGACTATTTGCGAGCCGACATTTTACCTGGAGACAGAACTGAGAAGAGGAAAATCAAAGCAAAAGCCGCTAAATTCTGCATCATGTATGGCAAGTTATATAAGAAATCTTTTACAGGACCCTACTTGAGGTGTGTGACCCCACGAGAAGCGTACGACATTCTCAAAAGTCTACACTATGAAGAATACCGAAATCACTCTGGAGCTTGAAGTCTGTCGAACAGAGCCATCACTGCTGGATACTACTGGCCGACGATGCGTTTCGACTCTCAAAATCACGTGAAGTCGTGCGACAAGTGTCAAAGATTCGCACCTATCTGCCATCTTCCCCCAGGTATGTTGAACTCAGTTTCAGCCCCTTGGCCTTTTATGAAATGGGAGATGGACGTTATAGGAAAACTCTCAGCCGCACTTGGAGGCGTCGTCTACATGTTAGTAATGACAAACTACTTTACAAAATGGGTAGAAGTCAAAGCTTTACCTCAAGTATGTGACATTGAGGTATGCAATTTTGTATGGAAATATATTATTTGCAAGTTTAGGGTTCCACGAGAAATAGTAACCGACAACGGATCCCAGTTTATTTCGTACGACTTCAAGAATTTTTGTGACAAGTATGGAATAAAACTTAGCTTTTCGACTCCACATTATCCCCAAGCCAATGGACAAGCGGAGTCGACAAACAAAACCATAATTAACACACTGAAGAAGCAACTAGAAGCTGAAAAGAGTGAATGGGTAGAAAAGCTCCCAGAGATCGTTTGGTCATATCGAACTATAGAGGAAACTCCATTCTCCCTTGTTTATGGATCTAAAGCAGTGATCCCCATCGAGATACGACTCGCAACTACAAGAAGTGAAAATCCAAACGAGCCTTCAAATTAGATCATTTGGATGAACGACGTGATCGAGCGGCTCTAAGAGTTCAGTCGTATCAACAAGAAGTTGCACAACATTACAACAAGAAAGTACATATTAGAACCTTCAAAGTAAACGACTGGGTGCTACGTCGGGTTTTCCAAAACACCAGAGAAGAGGGAGCCGAAAAACTAGGGCCAACTTGGGAAGGACCTTATCAAATAACAGATGTCGTTGGTCGAGGAGCATATAAATTGAGAGGGCTCGACGATCGAGAATTACACAACAGCTGGAACGCCTTACACCTAAAACAGTATCATTTCTAAACTTATAGATTCATTTCAGTTTTTAACAGTTTTTCAGTTTTTCTTGTACTTCTGATACTAACGATGCACAAAGAGCAATGATGAAAAACTTCGTACTGAGTTAAGAACTGAGCTCGCAAAAATCATTTTTTCATACTTTAGTCGACTTCGACACATTATATTGTTACGACACACTATATTGATAGGTTGTACCCCAACGTCTACGAAACAAAAACCTACTCCCAACATTCTTATTTGGCAAACGAACGTTGAGAGTCGGGGGGACGACACTAGACAAAAGCAGATGTCGACTGAACGCATGTACGCGGTTATCAGATGTAAATTGTCGACTGAACGCATGTATGTGATTATCAGATATAAATTGTCGACTGAACGCATGTACGCTATTATTCTATAAATATATCAACCATGTTTTTTATTGATTTTATCTACATCGTGATGTCGTCCGACTTACGCATGAACATAAGTTTATAGGCTTATTTCATTTAGATATTTAATCTTGTGTAAACCCCATTATAAGATGGTCGTGTCGTTTCCACATGAAGACAAATTTCAAATACAAGAAATTATCAACATGCAAAGAGATTATAAATATCGACACGAATAAAGTGATTCATAATAAGAAAATAAATGGTGGAAACGACCAAATCATCCTCAAATACAGACTTTTCAAAATCAAAATGAAATGTATCAGTTGACAGGTGGGTCGACAGTTGAAGCGACATTTGTGGGATTTACAGCAGATGGGTCGACAACGGGCGGATTGACAAGAGGTGGATCGACAATGGGCGGATTGACTAAAGGCAGATCGACAGCACCGGCATTTTCAAGGAGTGCATTCTCATCAAGTGCTTGCTCCTTATCTTGTCTAGGCGACGACTCCTCCAGTCTACGCATTTCATCATAGACATAGATCATTTCCTTCATTTCGACTTGATTCCAATTAGCATGCTTGCCCGATAGATATTCCTTGTAAAGCTCTACTTTCGCCTTGCAAGTCGCGGTAGAAGCAATCGACGTTAATTGCTCCTTCAAGTCAACAACGAGATGCTGCTGTTCAGCTAGAGTCGCACGAGCTTCAATCGACTCCAAAGAATGTTGGTCCCGAGCTTCAGTCGACTCCAAGGAATGTCGGTCCCTTTCTGCTCTCACCTCCCTTAACTCTTTTTCAAGAGCTAAGTTCTTGCGTTCCAAATCTTTAGCAGCCTTGTCGACTTTGGCTTTTTCCAGCTTTATAACGTCGATCATCTTCCGCTGCTTCCCACACCTGTTGTTCACCATCTTATACCTCCCATGCAAGTGTAACTGCGCCTGTAAAGCCTACATAATGGTGAAAGTTCGCATAAGGGAAGAAGTAACACATCATAAAATCTAAAATAAATCAGACAACTCACCTAGAAAGTCGAAAGGATGGTCGTGTTGAACACATTCTTAGTCTTCTTCTTTTGCAGATACTTGTCATCTGCTGGGAGAATGTATTCGAGCGACTTCTCCAGGAAAACAGTCGGCTCATTGAAGGAGGACAGATCGGAAATAGTTGTTGTTGATGAGTCTGGCTATGGAGCAACTACTTGCCTTCTAGAACTTGACTCAACCCTCTTTCCTTTGTCGGTAGGCGGATCCTTCTTTTGCCTCTTCTTTTGAGGAGATGGTTCAGGAGATAAGGTATATACATGTTTGGACGA
This sequence comes from Acer campestre, assembly GCA_954870605.1. NCBI lineage: Eukaryota > Viridiplantae > Streptophyta > Magnoliopsida > Sapindales > Sapindaceae > Acer > Acer campestre. The sequence continues at coordinate 20,207,200 of OX940799.1, read as the reverse complement.
CACGCCAGTGCCTTTTGTCGACTTACCCGCAGCTTGCTTCTTTTTTGCTGCCGCTGCTCTCTTCTTCATCATATCATCCCTGAATCTTTTCAGAGCGTCGGCTTCGTTTGGAATGTTCAGCTTTGCGCTCGCCATCGATATCACTGCGAAACGACGTTCATTATTAGATATAAGCGACAAGAATTTCATTTGATATTGAAGAATTTCGAAACTCCTCCTAATCCAGACATATGACACGAAGTCTTTCACACTAGGATAGGGCACTCACGACATATTTAGAGTCGACCATCTCCATAAACTGCTAGGCCTAAGTTTACCTTCTGTTAGCAGCACCTTACAACTTCTATCCTTTACAAGGATACCTAGCATTGCTTTGGTGCGAGCAGGAGCAACGTCGCACGACGGTTTACTCTCTATACCATTTATTTTTACAAAATGAGCTGAATATCAGCAAAAATAATTTCAGAAAAATAAAAAGCAGGAAATGACAATAGTCGAACGACAATCACCAAACCGACTCCAAGTTCAACGATATTGATATGACTCATCCCCCATGAACCATGGACCATCGATCGGAGGACCTTTAGCAAAAAGGTAAGTATCATTCCAATTTCGGTCGTTCGTCATCGTATCGGTAATGATCTGCTGCTCCTTACTCCTAGGTACCAACGTGTAACGACCTCGGTCGCTTATATGTTTCTTCAAATAATAATTATGGAGGAGGCATCCCATCCCAAAAGGTAAGTTATATCTTTCGCTGAGAACTCCCAGACTTAGCAATATTCTTCAAGTGTTTGGCATCAATTGACCCGGAGCAAGGTCATAGTATAATAGCATCCGTCGCACCAATTGTGGGACAGGAAATCTAAACCCTAAACGAAGGGTGTATTCGTAAAAACACGTCCACCCTGGTATATCCCAGTCCGCCCCCTCATTGATCGAACCAAAATTGGTATGATTTTGGCCCTCATTTCCTTCTCATTTTGCTTAATTCTTGGGCATTATTTTGTGATTTAATGGTGTTAATTAAGTATTTTCAGGTATTTATAGAATTCAGGGGCATTGGAGTAATTTTGGTGAAATAGGGGTAAAAGTGTAATTATTGGAGCAAGATTGAAGTTATTGTGATATTGGAAGAGATCAGTGGTCCTATCTGCAATTCGCCACGCAAACTAGTCAGCAGGCGCCACGTCAGCATCACTAAACGGTGCATTTGGCTTAAGAGAGGGGTGATCAGGTGCATCCCAACGCAGGCTGTCCAACGTGCACCCATATCAGATTGGGTCAGCTTTAACCACACCCCTGACTATATCTCAGCGCACCCTAAATCAGCACAAGCCCAATCCATTGCCCAACACAATTCAGCCCAATACCTTTAATGAAACGGTGCGTTTCATTGTGTGCATTTGGGCCTCACACGTGGGCCTAACAGCAAGCCCAAACACAAGTGCAAATCAGACCCAATTACACCCCAGTCTTCTCTAATTGCACCACAACATGAGACAAGCAAGATGCAGCTGTGTGCACCCAGCCCACTTGTTAAGGACACCCCAAACCCACTATTCACCTTCTTCTTCCTCACGCAGCAGCTGAACATTTATTGCCCAAACCCTTGACAGATTGAAAGTCCCCCTTCCCGGACCTATCTCCGGTCGGTTTTCGACCCAAAAATATGGCCAATCGATCGGCTGGCCGGTCGGTCCATTTCCTGACTCCCAAATGGCCGAAATCCAGCCACTCCAATTCAAGCTAAATTCTTCCCATTTTGCCCCTTTGTCAATGTCCACGTCACCCTAGGTCGCCATTTGTCTTTCGAGGTCGCCATGGCGACAGAGAGTTGATTCTCACACCTGATGAGGTCACCATTTGCATCCCTAAGGTCGCAATTTGTGCCAAAACCGCGACCTCCCCTGTGTTTAGCGCTGATTGGCTGAAATTGACAGGAAAATTACAGAAAGGCCCCCTAGAGGGGACAAAATGGTAATTTGACAAGTACAGGGGGTGTTTGGTAATTTTACCATCCGTGACCTAATTCAAAAATACTATAAATTCATCTCTCTTTTCAATTTGAATACCAAGCATATTCTCTCCTATCAATCTCCCTTTCCTCCATTAATCATCTCCCAAACTCCTCCATTTCTATACTTGGACTTATCTTTTCCATCCAAAACCTCACACCAAATCTTGATTACTTCCCTAGACCATTCCTTCCCTACCATTTTCTCCATCACAAATCCTTTGTCACTCACCATAAGCCATCCACCTATCTAGACACATCCTCCTCTTCCATTCTTTGCATCTAGGAGCATCAAAGGAGAACAAGGATCAAGCACTAAAGAAGGTGGCCCAAGGGTGATTTCCTTACCATTTACTTGTTTCTATTTGATTGTTACTATGTGTAATTAAACCCCTAATCTAGGGGATTGATTTGATAAACATTTGGTTGTGGGTTTTTGCTTAAGCTTTGTAATGAATCTCTATATGTGTTCTATTTATTAATTCATTAGATTCTATTCATTATGTGATTGACTTGTATACCCACTTGTTAGTTACAATCTTGTTTAGAATAACATGTTATATAATCACTCTTAGATTGACACACTTGAGTGATTAAGTACCCAATAAATAGGATAAATTAGTGGAGGGTATATCAACCACATTAATCTAAACCTAAATTGGTTAACATGTAGAGATTGGTCCTTAAAGTGGCTTAAAAAGCAATACCCATACCTACTTGCTAATCAATCAATTCCCTAGCATCAACATTAATTGTTTACATCCATTTTTCTTATCAAGATTGTGAGTCTTCTATTTTTCATATCACTATATTTTTAGTTAGGTTAATTTTGTATGTATGTATGTTTGATGGTTTGACAATCCATACACTCATTCATCATTTATGATTTATTTTATTGTTTATAGATTAGCTAATTAAATCAACATATTTCTCTAATTCCCTGTGGAACGAATTCTAAGCTTACCACAATACTCATTTGCAAAACTTAAAATATATTGTGTAAAGATTCATTTTATAAGCATTCTTTTGGTAATTCACAATTTGGTAACGACATAAAAAGTGAGTCATCACTCATGTTCCCCAGGTGCGCGTAGTTCGACGTCTTTTGGGGTGCCGTAAATCTCCCTCAACATACACAAATTTTCCTCTAAAACCAAACTGGCTAGACTTTCGTCGAGAACACCTAATGGTCGACCGAATGTGGTAGATTCATCTACATTGACATATTCAGGATGGTCGACTATCGTTGCAACGACACATACGCCACCTTGTTCAAGTATGCCCTTCGTGTTAATAGCAACGACATTCGACGGATCCTCTATTGTAACTTGTCGATCTACATCTACCATCCCGCTATCGATTCCATCAACATTATCTTCTCCCTTGCTTTAGTCCAATTATATTTTGGATCAGAGATCGTATCGTCACTCGATAGGTTTATATCGTCGTTCGACATGTTGACACCTAAAGCTGACAGATGCAAAAAGTGCATAAGTCAAAAACTAACGCGTTACAATCACAACCTAGGTTTTCTAAAATCAAAACCTAGGGTTTTTTGGCGAAAACGAATCAAATCTAACCCTACAGTCTCTACCATCCTAAATGTCGAACGAAAGAATTCTTCCACAAACAGGTACATTAATAGTCCAACATAGTAAACAAGATCAAACAACAGAAATAGTAGGAGCACAACAAAAACAACGCAAGAACAATGGAGAACAACAAATACAAACCCAAAAATTAACCTTCAGGTAAATCTCTACATTGCGCCTATTTCTTATATTTTTAAATAACAAGTTTCACGCAAGAAAACTAAAAAGGAAAAAAAAAAAAAAAAAAAGTGAAATTTCCACTAACCTTGAAAGAATTTCTAAAAGATTCTGAGATTTCTGAAGATTCTGAAGACAGTCTACGAAAATCTGCAAAACAGTCCATGAAAATATGCAAAACGAAGCAAAACCTGCAAAACAAACAAAGCAAAACCTACAAAGAAAGTGTGCAGAGAAAGGAGAAGAAAAGTTTGTGTCTTGAGTGTTCACTGTGAAAATGACTCAAGATGAGTGTTCATCGTGAAAATGACTCAAGAAAAGGAACAGTTTACTTATAAACCAATTCTCAACCATACCTGCCACGTGTCAATACCCCATTAATTACCACTTAATCAAGGTAGCCTACTTAACCAGAATAACTATCTGTAATGATGGTTTTGAGTTTTGAAATTTGAAAGGACTCTATCTTGAACAAAGCCATAACGCCTGAATTAAATACATGTGACGTCATCCTAGGGTATTGAAACGATAGGTGTCTTTTCAATTTGACCTTTGATTGGCCTCATTATAGAGTGTTTGTCAAATGACATTTGGGAACATAGTGCTCTATTGCTGTCATTGATCGAGTCGACTCAAGTTGATGTATTCGAACGACATCAAGAACCTAATGCTATAATGATTAGCTACGGATCAGGTCGATTCAAGTCTTTTCATTCGACAAACGTTCGACTATGGAAATCGTTCTACTTCGTTGAAAAGGTTAATTCATTGGAAGACGTTGTCGCTCGACAACGGTCGACTCAATGTAAATCACTCTCTACTTCGTTGAAAACTCTCTAGAGAGTGGAGGACAAACTGTGGTAGCCAAAAATGGCCCATAGGCCCAGAATGCAAAACCCAAGCTCATCTCACTTTGGCCCAATTCGAGTAGCCCAACAAGAAAGGTATCAGCATGACTTGGTTGTTTGAAGACCAAGTCAGCCAGCAGTTTACTTCATGCCCAGTAAGTGAGATACTCGGGGAGAGAATGTCTCCACGAATCTCGCCCAAAATCACACCATAATTTGATTTTTCTGGTTTAAACGGTAACTTGGAATCTCCTATAAATGGTAAAGCATTTTACACTGCCAGAGGAGATTGGAAAAAAGCTTACAAGAGCGTACTGAAATTCTGCACTAAAGAATCCCGGCCACCAGAATCCAAGTTTTACGATCATTATAAACTGTTGCTCAGCCCAAGCATACCTAAGGCTAACGATCTAATCCCACTTCCTTTTCTTTCATTTTTATCTCTATCTTTTCTGTTCTTGTTCTTTTTTGCAGGTTCAATATAGAAATCTATATAAGGTCGATCGACCAAGTTCTTTTGCAGGGTTATTAAACAATCGACAACATCACTAATGATTCAACCCAAGTTGCATTGGGCTTAAGAAAACACAACTCAATCCACATCGATTGTAGGTCGACCCCCTACACATATCATCACACTTTTAACATGCGTATTATTGTAATCGAAGTTACTTTGCTTACGTTGCCACAGTGATATGTATTATTGCTATAGATATTCATATGTGTGCGGAAAAACCGAGAAAAATTTAGGTGGCGTCCTGCAGCGCGTTTTTAGCCTGTTTTCGTTTTTATTTTCCAAAAACGATTTCGAATTCGCGTCCTGTAAACCGTTTTTCATTTTATTTTCGAAATACAAAAAACAAAATGAAAAACAAAAGTAGTGTTAATAGTGGAAATTTTGAAATACAAAAAAAAGTTGTTTTTGTTTTTGTTTTTGTTTTTGTTTTTGATTTTCATTTGAAGTGGGTCCCATATTAAAAATAATATTTTTTTTTCTTTTTTTTTTCTCTTGGATCGCATCAGATCATCTTCTTTCTTCTTCTCTTCTTCTCTTCTTTCTCGGTTTCTCCTCCTTCTCGCCGCCGGTCGCCGATCTCCTCCGCTGCGCCGCCGTCTTCTTCTTCTTCCTCTTCTTCTTCTTCTTCCCACCGCCGACGCCGATCTCCTCCTCCTCTTCTTCTTCTTCTTCCTCTTCCTCTTCTTCTTCTTCTTCTTCTTCTTCCGGCCACCGACGCCGAGATCTCCTCCTCCTCCTCTTCTTCTTCTTCTTCCGGCCACCGCCTGCAGATCTCCTCCTCCTCCTCTTCTTCTTCTTCTTCTTCTTCTTCCGGCCACCGCCTGCAGATCTCCTCCTCTTCTTCTTCTTCTTCTTCTTCTTCTTCTTCTTCTTCCGGCCACCGCCTGCAGATCTCCTCCTCCTCTTCTTCTTCTTCTTCCTCTTCCTCTTCTTCTTCTTCTTCTTCTTCTTCCGGTAATGATCTGGTCTCCATTGTTTTTTTTTTTTTTTTTAATTATTTAATCATTTATTTATATTGTTATAATATTAAACATAATTTAAAAATTAATATTTTATAATTTTCGAAAGTTTTCAGTTATCCTACCGGAAGCGTTTTTTCCGTTTTTATTTTCAAAATACGGATTCCAGTAAATGCTACCAGACGCGTATTCGGAATTCAAAAACAAATCCAAAAACACTGTTTTCGTTTTTGTTTTTCTTTTCGAAAAACAAAAACAAAAAACAGCTTACAGGACGGGCCCTTAGATTTCCGGTTTCAATTAACTGAAGTAATTTTTTTTTATAAATAAATTTGACGATTCCAGCGCCGATTCATTTGAAAATAGAATTGTAACTACCGAGCAACAAGGTCGCTTGAGAAGCCTCCAACTCAGTGAGTCAAAATTAGAAATCAGTAGATCGACATTCGTTTCTCCAACTCAGATTCACTTTTTAAAAAAAATAAAAAAATGAGCGACACTGTCTTGGGAGCGGTCGACACTCCGGTAACGGACGCCGCAAAGAGCGGAGGAAGCGACGGGGCGCGAATCGCGGAGGTGAAGGCGTGGCTGGCGTCGCAGTTCGAAGCGGCCGGGAAAGAAGTTCCCGATTTTGAATACACGTCTCTAAGTGTCGGTCATTTGTACAATCTAGCGACTGTTTCGCAAGCCAAGACACAAGCAGCAAACATCATTGCTGCCGATTTTCGCCAAAAAGCCGCCGAGTATCGATCACAAGGTAATTGTCTACTACTCTACTTGTTATAATTTCGGTTTTTGTTTAATTTGTTGATTTAATGATTGTTTGATTCTATCGGCTCTAGCTGCAAGGATTAAGGAGATATTAGAAAATATGGGTTTGGCTCAAGAGAGTTTGACATCTAATGTGGTTTCATCGGCACATGTTCTTGCTAATGTAGCCAATTTGTTGAATATTAGAGACACAGAACTTAGTAGGTGGGTCTTATTCGTGTGTATATATATTCAATCACTAGGTTTCTTTAATTTTTAAAAATTTTGTGTTTAATTGGGAGGAATTCATTCAGTTTCCTTGTAGCAATGGGTGATATATCACTAAGAAAAACCGCGGTAGAGGAGAAAAGGGCTAAAGTGGAGAAAGAGTCCAAAATTCTTCTTGATTACACCCGCAAGGCAATAGCTCGGTTAACCTATTTGAAAAGGTAGAACTTTAAAATTGGGTTTTGTTTTTTAAATTTCTAGTTTTTCCATTGAAGAATCGCCATGCTACATCTTTGTATTTATGTGTGCCTTTCTGTAGATATATGAAAGAGGTTCTTGTTTTTGTTTATCTTTGGCAGCATACATAAACAGTTAGAAGATGATGTAGCTCCTTGTCAAAAACAAATGGAAGATTGGAAAACAAGTTTGGCTGTAATGGGATCAAAGGAGCGACAATACTTGCAGCAATATAACAATTATAAGGTTTCAATCCTTTTTTTATTAATATTGTTATTGGCTCATAGCTAAGGTGCCATTAAAATGTCAGGCTGTTATTTCTCCACATGTTAAATTAAAACTCATGATATGATTTGAAGAATTTGACAAAGTAATTCATTGATTCGAATAATATTTATCTCCCAGTGGAAGCATTCTGAAAGCCAAGGTATTTAAAGAGTGTTGTCACTTGTTAAGTGAGGAGTTAAAGCAGGTCAGAAAGTATTGGAACATATGATTTTTAAGGAGTAAGAACTAGTCTCTTTGGTTATTTTATAAACTTTGTTGATTGACTTATGAAAAGGGCGTAACAGGACTTTGTGAAGGAACTTCTTTATGGACAGGTCAGTAGGTCACAAGTGTGCCTTTCAATGGGTTACTTACAAATATGCAGTAGTTTTGATATGCTAACAAGAAACTTCTCATGTTTTTCTGTTTTTGGTATCTCAAAGTTTTTTTTGGGTGAAGTATTCACCTTCTCATATCCTGCCAAATACGTGCTCTTGATGGAGTGTTACTAAATGGAAGATTCCATGATGCCCAGTTGGGAAAAAAAGACAAATTAAGAGGGTCTGGATTAGACACTAGGGGTTTCTTTTAATACTTTCTGGAATTCTTGAATTTAGGCCAGTGTTACAATCCCTGAATTTTGCTGTTGACCAAGAGAATGTTTATTGACTGGAGCTTCACATTATTTGTTTTGATCATATGGAATGTGTTTGGGTGTCTCAAGCATAAATATTACAGTAAGCTTAAATTTTGCAAGTATGAATATCCAGCTAGTTTTGAGGGGAAAAAAGAAGGAAAGAAGTTGCCTAAAGATATTTTTGGAAGGGTGTATGAAGAAATCATGCTTCCACTGATTTTGGTACCATGAATATTTATGGCATTGCTTCCTTCCAAGATTGATTTTGATTAGACTACACAATTCATGATTGCTAGACCAAGCTTTGGAGGCAAGAGAGGATTATCTGAATTCTGAAGATTGTATATGGAGGAAATGAACCAGATGTGATGTCGAATGAGGTGAATGTATTGATCTGTTTCTAAGATTATGAGTTCTTTAATTCTAGAGATTGCTTGTATTAGAGTCCAAGGCTAATAGACCCAAGTAACAAATTAATATCATGAAAATGAAATTGTCGGATAATGATTTACAAAGATGAGGTTATCAAGATCATTTACAGAACTTGGGTTTATAAAAAAATCTTAGGAATCAAATGAATGTGGCTGCAGAAGGTTTAGGGATAGCATTCTTTTATCTTTAGATAGAAAATCCTCTTTTTAAATTCGCTTTCAAGATAAACAGATTTATCATGATGAATATGGTAATTCAGTTTTTGGGAGATGATGCTTGGAATATCAGCTGTGGCTGGATAGATTTTATGCCGAAAGGAAACCTTGGAAATGTAATATATATATATATATATAAATTTTCAAGTCAGTGCATCTTGATATAATTTTGTAAGGATATTGAATGTGAGCCACTCGTTTTACGTACTTTGACTTAAGTGTGTATGCACTTGTCAAAACTTGTGGCTCACATTCAATATCCTCATATATATATATATATATATATATTTTTACAGATGGGGACTGATATATATATATATACATTTTAAGTTTCTGTGTTCCTTTAGTTTGTGAAACATGACTTCTGCCTCCTTATTTATTTTTTCTCACATTCAACGAGCTCTAAAAGGGTCAGTAACTACAAATGTAAGAGAGACATTGGGTTTAGATCTAAGATGTAAAATTCACTGAGGTCCATGTACTGGGATTTAATTTGCAAACAGTTCAAATTTAGTGTTTGAGAGGGTGGATTCCACTGTAACCTGTCAGTAAATTGTGGACCAAGCTTTGACGTGCTTAATTTAATGTTAATAAATTATAAAAGCCTTAGTAAAACCTGTGAAGATAAGGCGCAGAAAGCTGAACCAAATAGCTGAGAGAGGCAATATGGCTACTCGAAGACAATTTCTTTATTAAATCACACCCTTTTTTTTCACTTGTTATGCATTCCATTGTTTGTCTTGTTTGACTTTTTTAAGGTTCATAATTTATGTATATGAGGTGTAAATTATGGAACTAAAAAACAAAAAATAAGTAAAATTTATGTGTACACGATTTCTATTTTCAAGAATTACATGTCTTTGTTCGACTTTTTAAAGGTTCCTAATTTATGTATATGAGGTGTAAATTATGGAACTAGAAAGCAAAAAATAAGTAAAATTTATGTGTACACGATTTCTTATTTCAAGAATTACATTGGAGCCATTGTCAGACTCAAAAGATTTCGAGAGTTGACACTGTCTTTTATTGTATGAAGCCTCAAGGGTACTTGAGTGGAGCAATTAGTTGATTAATTTATAATCCCATTTTCTCTTACTTTTGGTGTATAATCTGCATACCTTTTCTGTACAGGCTTTACTGAATCGTGTTGGTTACACCCCTGAGATTAGCCATGGGGTGTTGGTTGAAATGGCTGAGTATAGGAAGGAGTTGGAGAAGAAGACAAAGCCCATCCTGGATACATTACGAAGCTACCAAGATTTGCCTCCGGTAATTTTGTATTTTAGTTAACTCAACATAATTATCATACTTGTAGTTTCGTATTTCTCAATGAAATGTGATTCAGATTCTTCCCGTTTGTGCAGGATAAAGCTTTGGCTGCTTTAGCAATTGAGGACAAAAAAAGGCAGTATGCTGCTGCTGAAAAATATCTTGAAGAAGTATTGCATTCAGCCCTTGCCACCAATGATTGATGTGCTGGAGACTCAACTCTTATTTCTCGGTACATTATTTCTTTCTGTATGCTTAGTTTTCTTGGTCGTGGATGAGTTAGGAAGGGATGAGTTTGTTGGGTTGATGATCAGATAAACTGAATTTACTACTATTCTGTCGGTACGTGGCAACACATGTTCTATTAAGTATATAAGAATTTGTAATATATTGTATAAATATTTGGAGCTGTATCCTTTTTTTTTTCCTTGACATCTGCTGGGGAAAAGGATAGGTACCTAATATAAAAGCAAGTCAACTTACATTAACATTTTTTGCTTTGGGTTTTATTTCCTTTTTCTCAGTGCTCTAAAGCGGGAGATTATAAATGGACTATACAACTTTGGTAGTGAGAAAGTTCATGGGATATATTGTCTAATCTCATATAGGTGACTTGACTAAGTGACTATGATTTTGCGCGTGCCAAACTTGAGAATTGTGGTTGGTGTTATGACAAACTTGAGAATTGTAGTGTCATAAGCGGCTATTGGGTTGCATCTCAGCTTAAAGGCTACCCCGGCTGCTATGATACTGTTGTGCTATCTTCCCGGTGGAGTTCTATCTGGAAGTTGAAGATTCACTTGAAAGTTGAGCTCTTACGTTGTAGATCTTGTCACTCACGACTGGATCCCTTTCTTAGTTTTATCATAATTCATAAGGTTCCAACAAAGTGAGGTTTGTCCCCTCTGTTTTAACTTCAAGGAGACTACCTTTCTTTATGGGGCCGTTCTTCTCTTACTGATTTAAGACAGAATTGTGGTTTTGTGAAGGGCTTGAAAACTCTGCTCAGATGAGAGATTCTTGGATTTTATCTTGGCTTGCTTTCATCAGATTGCAGGAGGTAAATTCGAAGAGCTTATGGTGATTTGTTGGCGGATTTGTTTTTGTCGTAACATGAATGCTGCATACCCGGAAAATCTTGATATATGAAAATATGCATAATTAATAATTTGAACTAACTCGGTGATCACCAGAGAAAAATGATTTTATTTATAAAAGATTGCGCTGTAATGCCCAAGGAATGGAAATATTTTTGTTTTGGGCTTTTACCAAAATGCCCTATTTTAAGGGGTCATTTGCAAACCAACCCTAAAATCAATATCAATTGCAAAACTGCAAAGAAATGACCTTGTTATCCTTAGCTTAAAAAATAAAGAGGGTTTATCTTAACGATCCATAAATTATCTATTTACACTCCATTGTTTTTATTAATAATAATTTTAATATGAATTAAAATTACTAAACAAGATAAAAAAGTATATGATACTCTTCTACTGGTATAATTTTTATGATGATAAAATTTATAAATTAAAACTTATTATATATTAATTGAAATTAATTAAAAAGATAAAAATGATATAGATATCAAATATTAATAATGATGTTATATAAAAAATAATATAATAATAATTGAAGAGGGAGAAGTTGTTTTTCAATATCGAAAAGAGAAGTAAAACCTTATTTGAATAGTCTGTTAGAGTCAAATATGCTAACGTGACTCGTTTGATTTTAACAAATATTTTATTTGAAGAGTCATTTGGAGATGATATAAATATGTGATAAAAGTAAATTTTTTTAAAGGATCCCATATCATACCAAATAAGAGAGGGGATAATTTTAATCCAATTTCATACAACATCAAACCAAACGCATCACGACACTAATTTTAGTTCAATCTCAATTCAATCAATCAAATTCAATGTCATATATATAATCATATCTTATCCCGTGCCTATCTTCTCCCCCACACTAGCCAAGTTATGAATTTCAGTGAACTTTTACCATTTTTTACGGCAGTGCTTTCGTGGTTTTGACCGGTGGACCACTTACCTCTAGCTAATGTGGGTGAGAAAAATGCACTCTCAGTATATGGCATATGGCTGAGGCTGTCTGACACTGAACAACTGTTTTACACAAAAAAAAATTATATTACTGGCAGAATATTTTTTCTCTTCTTCTAAAGCTTTTATTATTATTTTTATAATTATTTACTTGAGTTTGTCGTGGAGGAGAGCCACACACCCAACACAAGCTTGACCTCAGCTTTACTAAATCTTCTTAGCTTCAACAACTTGGGCTGAAAATGCATCTTCTATCACTCTTCTCTCTGTTCTATGGTAAGTTGTCCACTTTCTGTTTCCTGTAGATTAAAGGTATTATCTCTAGTTTGTTCTTGGAATTGATTTGTGATCGGTTTTTTAATTTAGTTGTATTTATTTATTTATACCCAGGTTGTGTTTTAAGGAATTTGTGGTGACCCTGCTAATATTTTGAGAAGATAGCTGAAACCCTTGTAGGAAATCCATGGATACTCTACTTAAAACGCATAATAAGCTTGAATTCTTGCCCCAACTTCATGGGGTTTTGGATAAATCGAGTAATTTTAATTTAATCTCATCAAAGATTCAGAACAGGGATTTTAAGTTTGGTTTGAAGAAGTCTAATAATCTAAAGAGGGCTAGGAATCTTTGTGTTAAGGCCAGTAGGAGTGCTCTTTTGGAGCTTGTTCCGGAAACCAAGAAGGAAAATCTTGAGTTTGAGCTTCCCATGTATGACCCAACAAAGGGGATTGTTGTGGATTTAGCAGTTGTAGGTGGTGGCCCAGCTGGGCTCGCTGTTGCGCAGCAAGTATCCGAGGCAGGGCTTTCTGTTTGTTCAATTGACCCGTCGCCCAAATTGATTTGGCCTAATAATTATGGTGTTTGGGTGGATGAATTCGAGGCCATGGATTTGCTTGATTGCCTTGACACTACCTGGTCAGGTGCTGTTGTTTACACCGATGATAATACAAAGAAATATCTCGATAGACCTTATGGAAGGGTAAATAGGAAGCAGCTGAAGTCAAAAATGCTGCAAAAGTGCGTATCCAATGGTGTTAAGTTTCACCAAGCTAAAGTTATTAAGGTTATTCATGAAGAGTCTAAATCTTTGTTGATCTGCAATGACGGTGTTACAATTCAAGCTGCTGTGGTTCTTGATGCTACCGGGTTCTCAAGGTGCCTTGTTCAGTATGATAAACCCTATAATCCTGGTTACCAAGTGGCATATGGAATTTTAGCTGAGGTTGAAGAGCATCCATTTGATGTAGACAAGATGCTTTTCATGGACTGGCGAGATTCACATCTGAACAACAATGTGGAGCTCAAAGAGAGAAATAGTAGCATTCCCACTTTTCTTTATGCGATGCCCTTTTCGTCAACCAGAATATTTCTTGAAGAAACTTCACTAGTAGCACGGCCTGGAGTGTCCATGAAAGATATCCAGGAAAGAATGGTGGCTAGATTAAGGCATTTAGGCATAAAAGTTAAAAGCATTGAAGAAGATGAGCATTGTGTCATCCCAATGGGTGGGCCACTCCCAGTGCTTCCTCAAAGAGTTGTCGGAATAGGTGGTACTGCCGGAATGGTTCACCCTTCAACTGGGTATATGGTAGCAAGGACTTTAGCAGCGGCTCCTATCGTTGCAAATTCTATAGTTAGATGCCTTGGTTCTGATAGAAGAAGCCTTTCGGGAGATGATTTATCTGCTGAAGTCTGGAAAGATTTATGGCCCATAGAGAGGAGGAGACAAAGGGAATTCTTCTGTTTTGGTATGGATATCCTGCTCAAGCTTGACTTACAGGGCACTAGAAGGTTTTTTAACGCATTTTTTGATTTGGAACCTCATTATTGGCATGGATTCTTGTCATCAAGACTGTTTCTACCTGAGCTTCTATTTTTTGGGTTTGCTCTATTTTCCCGTGCTTCTAATGCTTCTAGGATAGAGATCATGGCGAAGGGAACCGTTCCTTTAGTTAAAATGGCAAACAACTTGGTGCAGGATAGAGATTAAGTTTACTGGGATATCCATTTGCCATATGCTTAATGTGTCACTTACTCTTGCCCAAATTGTCAATATAACACTTTAAATTAGTTTCAATGTTTATACCTTATTGCATACGATCCACAGCTTTTGATAATTTATTTATTTTATTTTTTTAAATAGCTTGTGATAATTTTCTTATGAGATATATGTGTTTCAAATTTATTGGATAATCCATATATGTAGATAAGCATATGTTAGCGATCATGGCACATTTATCCATGTTTGATACTCTTGATTCCACGAAAGTTTGATTCATTTGATCATTTTTTAGTGAGTTGGAAAACTATGATATTGTTGCTAGAAATTAGCTATTAATACCTGAAAAATATGTAAAGATATAGATCCTTTTGTGATGCTGAAAGCCATATGCAGGATCGTAAGTTTTGGCTTTTGTCGACGTTGTTTTTGAATGACAAGCAACCGAGGAACTTGGGCTAGGCGCTTGTATTAGCTAGCGACTAGACTGTGATCTGTACAGTGTTTATTGAGATTTTGACATACATTCTATTTGTTAGAATTACTCCACTGTATGCTTGTGACCATAGAAAGAGGCAAATGAATGGGGCCCTGTTGTGTGAGTCTTTCAAGTTAAGTCATTTTTTTTGGAAATGAAAGACAGTTCTCTATGTTACCTTCAATTAACTATGTCATGAAGTAAAGGATTTGATAAGAGGCATCCAAAAAACTCCTTCCAATACCCGTTTACCTATTACGCTTGGTATTAGTTTAAATTATTTTAAGTTTTACTTTCTAAGCCCTTTAAAACGTCTGAAATAACCTTAAACAAACATAAATGGAATATAACTCTCTTGACACCCATTCTTTATCATCACCAATCAGAAACCTTTTTTTTTTTTCTTTCTTTCTTTTTTCCATTTGTTCTCCATTTTCTTCTTCACCATTCTCTTTATTTGATTTCTTATTTCAATTGTGTTTTTTTATGGAATATAGTTTATTTTACATCGAAACCTATCGTATAATATGCAGTTGGAAAGGTATGGATGCCTACTTTCTACTCCTTTTTACAAAACAAAATTTGGATGTTTGTAGAAAGAGTTATGATCATTTGAGTGACCAAAGGTCAGTTTCAGACAATAGCAAAGTTGCTTTGTTTTAGTGGTCTTTTTGGAGATTTGAAAACCAATCAAAACGGTCATGAAATATTATGAATAATATACTATTAGAAAGATATAAGTGTTTAGTTTATCCAGAATTTTTCAAAAATCAATTTGAATATTTATATAAAACGTTATGATCACAAGACCATACAAATGTCAGTTTTGAAAAACATTTACACCATTGAAAAACCAATCTTGTGAAACTAGAAACTTTACTCCAAACAACCAAACAATATCTAACACATATCAAACAACAAGCACAAAACAAGATATTACATGATGAAATGCAATGCGTGATCATACAAATCAAATATGTGAGTGTGTTAGTATGATAACCAAATCACGAAGAAACATTGCGAATGAACACAACACAATCGAATGATGCAACAAGCCTAGAAATAAATCTAAATGCTTAATGCATGAACATATGATCAATATTTGTGTGTATAAGTGTTGCACAACGATGCAGTGACACATATGAATGAGTTGTATGTTTGCTCCTTGTCTCTTCAAGAGAGCAAGTCAAGTAATATACCTTTGAAGCTCGGCTCTTGAAGATCTTGGGATGTCCGGAAAGTTGTCTTCGATCATGATCACAATGTGATGACCACATGAAGAACCTAAACTACCCATATAGAAGCACCCTAATGTTTTGATGTAGAAATAAGCCAATCATACAATACTTGCACTTACAATCTCTCCATTTGGCTATTATGTGACAAAGCTCAAATCTCACACAAATAAAATAAAAACTATTTATATATCATATGTATCGCATCCTCACATTACAAAGAGATACCAATTCAAAACTAATCTTCAAGGTCTTCAATCTCTTGTAAGCACACTTGTGAGAAATAAATACAAACAACTTTTCCCGAACAACAAACACATGTGAGATATTCAAAACAATGCAAAGATATGCAATGCTCCCTCTAAATGGGTTACTCTCCCTCAAAATGTAGCTAACCCCTTTTATGCACAACTCCCTTTATGCATAACCCCTCATAAATTTCTCAAGATTTCTCCCCCTTTTTGTCATGAAATAGGCAGAGGAGTTCCCCAATTTAGGCTGTCTCGGCAAAAGAAAGCTACTTGCAAGCCAAGATTCATAATCATATAAACAGACTTTATGCAGCTCAATTGATTGAGAGAGATTCAATGAAATTTTATTTAGAAAAGGTGTGTGTGTGAAAATGTTACTTGACATGTAATACAAGCACTATTAAGCTCATGCACGAGAATCAATCAAAGCAACAATCAAAATATTTCCAAACGAAGTCAAACCAATTTAAACCTATTTTATTATGATGAGAAGATATATATGTTGGAAAATTTTGTGATAAACTCTTAATTTGAGAGGACAAATTGAGTATGATTAATTCCATAAAAATGAAAAATTAAAGTGTATTCGAATTCTCCTCCGTGAGAGCTTCGAAATGATATACTCAAACTCGCAAAATGGTTAATGGGTGAATGAGAAATTGAGTCTCAAGGTGAGCCCAAAATGTGGTGAACAATGGCTCATCCCACATTGGCTAGGGAAGAAACTTATGTGTAGTATATAAGTAAATGTGTGATAGGAGCTATCAACATGTGTGTGGCATAGAGGCTCTCATGGACCTCGAACCTTCAAATGCACGACTCGTGTGTGGGCGCATCCTGCGTACACGAATGCCGCTCCGATTGGACCGTGAGAGTCCAGTTGACTTTTTGTCACTTCCCTAAGTCAAAGTTTTTGTAAATAATAAGGAAAGCTTTCATTGTTTGGATTCCGATACTCTTGCTTGATCACCAAGAATACGGAATCGGATGTTTAATTATTATTTAATTAAATAATTTTCCTTATTAAATCAGAAACGTATACACGAAGCTTCGGTTTGGCTTATGAACCAAGAGCCAAGAATCGTATACAAGAAGCTTCAGTTTTGCTTACTCACCAAGAACTGGAATCGTATCCAAGAAGCTTTCATTTGGCTTATTCACCAAGCACTAAGTGTAGTGTTAAAGAAGATTCTTGGTCACCAAGAAAGTGTCAAGGAATTTCCGAAATTGCCCCTACATCCTATAATAATTCGGTTTGCCTATATATATATAATACATGTGTGTTCTTTTCATACTACAAGAATTTCGGAAATACTCTTATTTCTCTATAGCCGAACACTACTCCATTTTCTTCTCTGTTCTTGGTACGTTTGAGCTCGATTTGAGTTCGCTGAGAGTGGCTTGTGCTTCGCACTTCCACTGTTAAACCGTTGTATCCTGGGAGACGATCGCTATACACATACGGTGTAATATACGGCGAAATCGTCTTAAGGACACCGTGTGAAACACGGGCCTCGGTTTTCCCTAACCGATTTTCTAACGTGTTGGTTTGTGTAATTTTGTTTTCTGTTTATACAGGTCCTGACCAGATTGTTGATTTACAAAGAATAACAATCTTAAGACGATTTTCTCTTCAACTTATTCTTTATAAACGTTTTCTTCAAACTTTCTGGTTTTTGGACCTTAAAACGGATTGGTTTAACACACTGTGTTTATTCAAACATCACGTTTTAATTCAATTGGGTTCAAAATCAATAACTGTTTTGACTTTGAAAAACCGGATTGATATCAACTAATTGATATCGTTACTGTCATATAATGAAATGATCAGTTGTACACACGAGTTGTGTAAATATCTGATATTCCAGAGATATAGAATTGTAGTCTATATCTGGAACAACCGGAATAAAAAGATTATATGATTATATAATCTGTAACAGACCAGTTTATATATATACGGGTATGTATAAATATATATACGGGTATGTATAAATATATATATTAGTGGGTTTACAACCTTTGATTGATATATTGTTAAATATAGTGGTTTGTTTGATTTATCAACGCACTGTTCCGGTTATTAATTATGTGTTTGGTGTACTATCTTCGTGAAACTAAAACGGGTTTACTTTGGTACATTAATTATAAGATTACATAATCTTACACCAAGAGCAGCACTTGTTTATAGATATATGTATTATATTTAAAGGGCTAAACTAGTGTTTTATACACCATGTATATCAATATTTGACATGTTGATGAATACTTACTGGTTTGATATATAGAAATTACCAGTGCCTCATTTTTTGTATTGTTTGATATCAATTATTTGATAAACAATACTACGCCGGTGTGTGATATATCGGTTATAGTTATGTAAATATCAGTATATGTACTGGTTATTTATATTTCAAAGGTTGAAATTATATCGGTATGTTTATATATTATAACATACTATATTTAATATATCAGTGATTAATATATTGTTGTATACCATAGTTGATATGTTATATCAGTGCAGATACTATGTTTCAGTATACATACATAACATGTTACACTGATAAAGATGTGTGGTCCATATCTAGTTTAATCTAGTAAATGGATCATAAGTTGTACATATATATTGTTATGTTATAGGCAAATATATCGATTGATATATCAGTATTTGATAAAAACCGAGAACCAATGATAATTGTAAAATATCAATGGTTTATATCATTGTAAATTTGTGGCTCTAAAATATTTGGCTTGGTTTATCTATGTAAGATGTCTACCGAATAAACTGTGAACCTGAGCATGGCTCAAGAGACTCCGGTGGTCGTGAATTCGTTTGTGTCTCCGATTTCGGTTCTTATGAACCATATGGAGAAACCAGAGAAATTCAATGGTCTGAATTTCAAGAAATGGAAACGAAAGATGTTAAATCTTGAATCTTGCGAGATCCTTAGCTCGTGAGGCTCCTAAGGCCAACCGTGGTTACAAATTGGATGTGTAAAATGGTGATTAGTGTCAAAATCAATTTTGAACTTCAAAATTGTAATTATCAATTTAATGATGATTTATTTCTATTAATTCCGGATTAATAGAAACGTTAAATTTTGAATTCAAAAAAAAAAAAAAAAAACAAAACAAAACCGATTTGACTTTAATATTGCCTATTTTAATGAGAATTAATTCCAAATTAATTTAGTTGATTTCCTCCTGATATT
This sequence comes from Acer campestre, assembly GCA_954870605.1. Classification (NCBI taxonomy): domain Eukaryota; kingdom Viridiplantae; phylum Streptophyta; class Magnoliopsida; order Sapindales; family Sapindaceae; genus Acer; species Acer campestre. Next base: position 20,187,823 of record OX940799.1, on the reverse strand, counting down.
ATGGTGGATAAATCAAACGTGAACACAAGTGTTCCACTTGAAACTCCTAGTGCTAATCCAACTGTCGGACTAGACACTTCAATTGTTTATTCAGTGCTTGTGGGAGATGTGCCTATTTTGGGGCCAAGTGTGGCAACATTGACTCCGGCCATCAACTCATTCGTGAGAAACTTGGGACATCCAGTGATGAGCCAGTTTGTGAGTCATACGGACCTTGAGTGGTGGAAGCAGAAGATGCTGTTCTAATTAACCACGCTAAATCTAGTTAGGTTCTTGACTACAGATACTCTTAAACCCAATAGTGGTTAAGAGCGAGATGCTCAGATATGAATGCTAGTGATGCATGGAATCTTTCGGATTTTCCATGTCGAAACTACATACTGAACGGGCTGTTAGATTCGCTGTATAGCGTATACTTTGCAAAGAAAAACAGCCAAAAGTCGGTTTCTTGATTACAAGATGGTGGACTCTAAGACTTTTATGAGTCAACTCTAAGAGCTTCAAGTGATTATGCATAAGATTTATGCTGAAGGATAATCCTAAGTGAAATCTTACTGGTGACTGATATCACTGAAAAGCATTTGAGGTGGTGAGTATGAAGCACCGTTTGTGAATTATGTGCACAAATCATACATCAAACCTCTGCGCCATATTTCCCTCAACAAAATGGTATTGCAGAACGGAAAAATCGTACCTTGAAGGAAATGATGAATGCAATGCTGATAAGTTCTCGATTGCCTCAGAACATGTGGGGTGAAGCTATTTTGTCTAGCAATTACCTTTTAAATAAGGTACCCCGGAAGAAAGAAGACAAGACACCATATGAGCTATGGAAAGGAAGAAAGCCTTCCTACAAATTCTTACGAATGTGGGGGTGTCTTGCCAAAGTAGCCATGCCTATACCTAAAAAGGTGAAAATAGGTCCGAAAACTGTTGATTGCATTTTCATTGGATATGCTCAAAACAGTAGTGTTCATCGATTCTTGGTCTATAAATCTGACATACCAGATATACACAAAAAAACAATAATGGAATCTAGAAATGCAACGTTCTTTGAACACGTATTTCCATGTAAATCCTATGAGGAAGCAAGTTCATCAAAACGAACACATGCTGATAGTTGTGAGGACCAAGAACAAGAAAATGAAGTTGAGGATGAACCTAGACGTAGCAAAAGAGCAAGGACGGAAACGTCTTTTGGTCCAGATTTTATAACCTATTTGCTAGAAGGTGAACCTCGAACTTTCAAAGAAGCGGTAAGCTCTTCAAAAGGACTCTTGTGGAAAGAAGCTATTAAGAGCGTGATGAGGTCGTTTGTGTACTCAACAAAATAGTAAAAATGATAGTTTTTGGTTGATTCTTGAAAACTCTTTTAAAGCCACTTAATCCTTTTAAAATGTGATTAGATAGCAAAATAGTGAGCAAGTTCGTTCCACAGGGAATGGAGTGTTAATTAGATAAATTGACTAATCTTAAAACAATAAAACAAATCATAGAGTTTGATAAATGTGTGGTTTCTAAAGCCACCAATGCTAAACTACTCAAATGAAAATACACAAAAATGTTATGAAAAATAGAATACTCAACACCTTGATAAGAATAGTGATAAAATCAATTAATGAGAGAACTAGGGAATAGATCGATTAACACTTGGATGTGGGTAAGCTACTAGCATCATTAATGTACCAATCTCATTATGTTAACCACTTAGAGGCTTAGATTAGTGGGGTTGATATACCCACCACTAATCTATCCTATCCAATGGGTTCTTAATCACACAAAGGTTGTCAATCCACATGTGAATATATAACAAATTATTCTACTCAAGATAGCAATCAACAAGTGATATACAAGTCAATTATAATGAATGAAATCTAATTAAATTGAATGAATAGAACACATAAGAGATTCATTACAAGCTAGACTAAACCCACAACCAATTGTTCCTCAAATCTATCCCCTAGATTAGGGGTTTAGTTACACATAATTGCAATAAATGAAAAGAAGTAAATGATAAGGAAATAACCCTTGGGTCACCTTCTTTAAGCTCAATCCTTCTTCTCCTCTATGCTCCTAGATGCAAGGAATGGAGGTTGAGGAAATGTCTTGGAATGTGGGTGTTTTGGTGGAAAGTTACTAAGGATTTTGGTGGAGAAAATGGTGGGATGAGGAATGATGTAGTGAAGTAATCAAGGTTTTGTGTTGAGGGTTGGATGGATTAGATGAGTTCAAGGAGAGAAATGGAGGATGATGAAAAATGTGCCATGGAAGTTGATCTAGATCTGAAATGAATTCTTACAATTTTCTCTCTGATTTTTCGATGGTTTGAAAGTGAAGAGACGCTCATATATATACTCACTCATGGACATGTACTGGTAACGACTTGATTCGCTGATGTGGAGCCTTGGTCGCTCTTTGGTCGCTATGGCGACCATGGAGCGTAAAACGGTTAGATGAAAAGGTCGCTCTGAAAACCATCTTTCTCGCTCTTTGTCAAGTGGCGAACATGACCAAAATGTGTAGAGGTCGCTCTTTGTGCATCAAGGTCGCTCTGGCGACCATAAGTGGCGACCTTGGAAATGTGAAGAGGTCGCTCTTTGTGCATCAAGGTCGCTCTGGCGACCATAAGTGGCGACCTTGGAAAAGTGAAGAGGTCGCCCTTTGTGCATCAAGGTCGCTCTGGCGACCATAAGTGGCGACCATGCCTTGAGTGCACTAGGTCGCCACTTGCAAGGGAGGTTGCCAGAGCGACCCCAAGTGGCGACCACACCTGATTGTTTTTGTGACCTTCTGTCGCCATGGCGCTCAAGTGGCGCCCAAGTGGCGACCTTTTGATGCTTTTGGGAACTCTTCTGTCGCCATGGCGCTCAAGTGGCGACCTCCATTGCCCATGTGGCGAAAATGCTCTGTTCTTCTCATTTGTGAGACATTTTTGCACAAGTCCTCCACCTTTATCTCAATTGCTTCTGAAACCTAATAAAACCTGAAACACTCAATTTAACAACATTAAACACGGGGAAATGCCTGAGAATCAAGCAAAAAGAAACGGAAATGAGGGCCAAAATCATACCAATTTTGGCTTGATCAAATACCCCCAAACCAATCTTTTGCTAGTCCTCGAGCAAACATAATAACAAGCACACCCCCAAAAACATGCATAGAGATATTTCAAAGGTTTTTACTTCAAATGATCAATGTGCGAAGCCAAAATGAAGAGATTAAAACAGTTATGCCATGGTGAGGATTTAAACATGCAAGAGCGTGTATAGTTATGATCAAAAACGTGCCACCTTAGACATAATTGTACGCAATGCGATCTTACATTCAAAATGCCAAAGCTTCAAAGCAAAGGTGCTATTAGTTGAAACAAATTATGGTGTGTTCAATATTAATCTAGAGGGGGGGTGAATAGATTTTACCCAATTTTACCAAATTTTCGTTAATGGTCAAGATTACGAAAAAACCCTCCACTAGTCAAAATACAAAAGCAAGTGTAATATGGTGCGGAAATTAAAAGACACTTGATATTTACGTGGAAACCCTCACGGGAAAAACCACGGGCTATGTAAGTGAGCCACACTTGAACCTCGAATCCACTAAATGTGAAAAACGATTACAACCTAATCCCGGAAGTAATCACACACCTACCTAATCCCGGTATAAGTGAACCTAGTCCCAATGCTTGTGATTTATGCAACCTAATCCCGGAAGCAACACAAGACTTAGTTCTCAATGAAGAGAAAACAACCTAAGTGAATATATGAAATACTCAAAATGCAACAAGAGCAAGGCAACTCTATATGCTTACCTAGAATGATGATATATCAATGAAATCAATCCTAGATATCAAAAGCTAAATGACATATCATAAAGCTTAGCTAGATGTTATCAATCACAAAACAATCCTAGCTATCAAACAATGTCAACATGTCCAAACATGTGAACTCAATTAGTTGTAGAGAATTTCTAACAACATAATTGTCAATTAAATCCACAAGAACATTCAATTAAGCTTGACTAGATAAATAAACATTAATCTATCAACCTAATCATCAACCAATTGTACAAGAATGTTCTAGGGTTAGCTATTTAGGGAAAATCATCCTAATCATGTAAGCTACCACAAACAAAACCCAATCATGTCATAACTTCACTAAATATGCAATAAAAGTGAAGATTTGCTAAACTAAGCAATAAAAGACATGTCTTGACTAAGATAGAACAATAAATGAAGATGTGGTGTTTGTTCTACTTACCAAGTCATAAATGAAGAAGACCCATGGAAGATTGATGCATGAAACATGTTAGATGCACATGGGTTTTGGGTTTGGAGAGTTAAAGAAGCAAGATTGAAGCTTTCTCTCTCTAGGGTTTGAGTTTCTCACTCTAAGGTCTGATTTTTGAGCTCTAAAAAACGAGCAAGGAAGAAGATGATACTTATATAGGACCCCTAGATGAAATGACGTCGTTTTGAAAAATATGCAACAGATCGCCCGATTCTGCGCCCTTGTTCTGCGCCCTTGGCCGCAGAACAAGGGCGCAAAAATGCACCTGATGGTTTTGCGGCCCCTAAACGCAAAAACCAAGGGCGCAGAAAAGAGGACAGTGAGTATGAATTTTGATCCTCATTCTACGCCCTTATTTCTGCGGCCTTGACCGCAGAACAGGGCGCAAAAACGCACCTGATGGAGTTTCCTAAAAAGAAAAATATGATGTGTAATTCCAAGCAAGATGCACCCATATGGACAAGAATGAAGAGAGATTAAATGAGCAATTCATGCATACACACAATAAAGACACAACACATTCAAGAATAAGAATTATGCAAGTGTTGTGTGTGTGTGCATCTATTTCTCTTCATTACAAGAAACACTAAGAATTATACCTTTGGAGTGCTTCTTCCCTTGAGGTCTTGAAAAGGGCCTTTGAACATGATCTTCAATCACCTAACTACCCTTACAATTCAAACCCCCAATATGTGGTTTGTCTACGAAATAAGCCAATCAACAATGGGAATCCTTACAATCTCCCCCTTTGGCTATTTCGTGACAAAACCACCACTCACATTGATCCTCACAAGATAAATGAAACTTCGGGAAATTCTACATTACAAAGTACAAAGAGATAAGAAAATAAAACTTCAAGTCTTCAATCTCTTGTAGAATAACCAAACCTTCAAAACAATTAGAATACACTTCCAAAGCAAGTGTATGTGAGATGATCAAGTGAAAGAAAAACAAGCATTTGCATATGAATCTTTTAACCACAATATCATGCAATGTATGAGTATGCAATGCTCCCCCTCAAAGATTACTCTCTCTCAAACTTCTCCCCAAAGCATACACAATGCTCCCCCTATATCTCTCAAGACTTCTCCCCCTTTTTGTCATGAGATAGGCAAAGGAGCTCCCCCTATTGGATTGCTTTAGCAAAGAGAGCTATTTGCATAAAAGGCATTTGCATAATCATATAAACGAACTTTATGCAATTCAAGAATTGAGAGAGATTCAAGGAGATTTTATTCACAGAAAAGTGTGTGTGTGTAAAAGTTGCTTAGCATGTAATACAAGCACTATTGAGCTCATGCATAAGAATCAATCAAAGCAACAATCAACAGGTTTTCCAAATGAAGTCAAACCAATTAGAGCCCTGTTGTTATGACAAGAAGATATATATCCAAGCATTTGTGTGCAGAGTGTACTAATCACATCAAAAAATATCATCTTTTCTACATTGCAAGACACATCATCAATCAACAATTTTGAGGTCTTTATTAAGCAATGCATCACACACATCATCAAACACATTTCAACTTTTCTGTTTCTTTTTTTTTTTTTTATTTTTTTTTTTTTTTTTTATCCTAGCAAGCATGTATTTCTGTTTATCATGCTAATGTAACTCTCTTGAAGGCTTTCACTCGGTTTCAAATGAGTAGCCATTTCCTACATTGGGCGGCTGCACGTCATATTGCCAGTAGCCCTTTTTCAAGAGAGAGCTTAAGAATGCATATCAAAGAATCATGAACATGGAGAATAATTTGAGGTCAATCACATGTACTAACAAGTAGAACATTCCTCAAATGGATAAGCATACTCAAGCAAAAATAGAAATCATGCAGTACATGCTAGGCAACCGTGCAAGGTGTTATTAAAAACATTATTAAAGCATTAATCAATGTTATTCACCAAGCATTCTCAAACAATCATAAAAGAGCATAAAAGAAGTTAACTTTTTGCATATGACAATTCATGCAAGTTTGCTCTCTTTGCTTGAGCTCCCCTTATAGGGGTCAAATACTATAACTCATCACTCCACAAGACATATTCCAATAGATCTACTAAGAGTTTTAAATCGAGTAGCATCTAGAGGTTTTGTAAACAAGTCGGCTAGTTGATCATTTGTACCTACATGCTCAAGTACAATGCATTTATTTTCAACTAGTTCTCTAATGAAATGATGACGGATGTCAATATGCTTAGTTCTAGAATGTTGAACCGGATTCTTGGAAATATTAATAGCACTCATGTTATCACAAAAGAGAGTGAGTGTACCTTGGTTGAATCCGTAGTCTACTAGCATTTGCTTCATCCATAGGAGTTGTGTGCATCCACTCCCCGCGGCTATGTACTCGGCCTCCGCCGTGGACAAGGAGATTGAGTTTTGCTTCTTGCAAAACCAAGAAACAAGATTGTTTCCAAGGAAAAAGCAACCGCCCGATGTGCTTTTCCTATCATCACAATTTCCGGCCCAATCCGCGTCACTAAAGCCTACAAGACTAGCATTAGTGTCAAAAGAGTACCAAATCCCATAGTTAGAAGTCCCATTCACATATCGAATGATTCTCTTGACGCAAGAGAGATGGGACTCCTTGGGATCGGATTGGTACCTAGCACACACACCCACACTAAAGGATATGTCGGGCCTACTTGCGGTCAAATAAAGCAAGCTTCCTATCATACCCCTATAAAGTGTTTGTTCTACACTTTTACCACTAGCATCTTTGCTTAGTTTCAAAGTGGTGCTCATGGGTGTGTTACAATGTTTGGCTTTCTCAAGACCAAACTTCTTCACTAGGTTTTTGGCATATTTGGCTTGGGATATGAAGATCCCATCACTTAATTGCCTAATTTGCAAACCTAGGAAGTAACTAAGCTCACCAACAAGGCTCATCTCAAATTCATGAGACATAACATCAACAAATTGTTGGACTTTGGTGTTGTTGGTGGATCCAAACACTATATCATCAACATATATTTGAGCTATAAAAAGCTCATCATTGTCTTTCTTGATGAATAGTGTCTTGTCAACACTACCTCTTGTGTAGTCATTGTTGACAAGAAATTGAGTGAGGCGCTCATACCAAGCCCTCGGTGCTTGTTTCAACCCATAAAGAGCCTTCTTGAGGCGATAGACATGGTTGGGGTGGTGTGCATCCACAAACCCCTTGGGTTGCTCAACAAACACTTCCTCTTGCAAGAAGCCATTGAGGAAGGCACTCTTAACGTCCATTTGGTGCAATTTGAACTTGTGCACACAAGAGATGGACAAGAGAAGCCTAATGGACTCTAGGCGGGCAACGGGAGCAAAAGTCTCCTCAAAGTCGATACCCTCAATTTGAGAGTACCCTTGTGCAACAAGTCTAGCCTTGTTACGCACTACGTTGCCATCCTCATCGGATTTGTTCCTATATATCCATTTTGTGCCTATGACATTAGTGGTCTTAGGCCTAGGAACTAGAGTCCAAACCTCATTCCTTTCGAATTGGTTTAGCTCTTCTTGCATGGCAAGAACCCAAAACTCATCATTTAGAGCTTCATCAATCTTTTTGGGTTCTATTTGAGAGGTGTAGCATGTGAAGCTAATAAGATTAGCTATTTGCCTTCTAGTCCTAACACCCTCATTCACATCTCCAATAACATCCTCTTTGTTATGGAGTCTTCTAACCCATGGAGCGGGTTCATTAGAGTCCAAGTTAGGAACTCTATCAATAGGTTGTGTGTCATTTTCAACAACATTGGATGTCCCCACATTAGGAGTCACAACAACCTTCTCCAAAGGAGAATCATCACTAAGAATAACCTCCTCCTCATGATTACTACACTTGAGCCTTTCATCATCAAATACAACATTAGATGATTCCATAACACTTAGAGTTTTCTTATTGAAAACTCTATAGGCTCTACTATTCAAGGCATAGCCAATAAAGATACCTTCATCACTCTTAGCATCAAATTTGCCAAGTTGATCTCGGTCATTTAAAATGTAGCATTTGCTTCCAAATGTGTGGAAGTAGCTAACATTTGGCCTCTTGCCTTTCCATAACTCATAGGAGGTATTCCTAGTACCGGGCCTTAGGAAAACTCTATTTCCTATGTAGCAAGCCGTGTTGATGGCTTCGGCCCATAGATTCCTAGACACATTGTTGCTAAGCAACATCACACGGGCCATCTCTTGAAGGACCCTATTTTTCCTCTCAACAACTCCATTTTGTTGAGGTGTTCTAGGAGCCGAAAACTCATGGGAGATACCTATACTATCACAATAGGTTTCAAAAGAAGCATTCTCAAATTCCCTCCCATGGTCACTTCTAATCCGTTTTATGCTTTTAATGTTAGAATTCATTTCATTTTGAAGTTTAGTACAAAGCATTTTAAACTTATCAAAAGTTTCGGATTTTTCTCTAAGAAAATATGTCCATGTGAACCTAGAGAAATCATCTACACAAACAAAAATGTATCTCTTTCCACCCAAGCTTTCGGTTTGCATAGGACCCATAAGATCCATGTGAAGAAGCTCTAGGGGCTCCTTGGTGGAGAGATACTTGCCCTTTTTGTGCATGCTTTTAGTTTGTTTTCCTTGTTGACAAGGTCCACAAATACCATTGGCTTTCTTCCCTAGCTTAGGGAGGCCACGCACACATTCAAACTTTCCAAGGGTCCGTAGATCCCGAAAGTTCATGTGGCCAAGTCTTTCATGCCACAACTCAATTTGCTCATCCTTGGACACATTGTTTGAGACTATTCTAGCTTCAAGACAATAGCAATTGTCGCTAGATCTCATACCTTTCAATAAGGTTTGTCCATTGGGCTTTAGGATAGAGCAATTCTCTTTGTTAAACAAGACGGAATATCCTTCATCACTAAGATGAGAAATGCTAATCAAATTGGCTTTCAAGCCATCAACAAGTAAAGCATTGGATAAGGAGGGCAATCCGGGAACGGAGATGGTTCCTTTCCCTATGACATTCCTTTTGGATCCATCACCAAAGGTGACATTTCCTCCTTCCTCCATAACAAGAGTCTCGAAGAAACTCTTGTTTCCCGTCATGTGCCTAGAGCACCCACTATCAAGATACCAAAGATTAGAAGAATTTGCCTTCAAGGCAATTTGTGCAACATGGTAAACATTTTCATTCTTTCTAATCCATTTAAGAACAACATTTTCTTTCTTAAAGGTCTTTGGTACATGGGCTCTAGATGTCCTAGGATCATGCAAATTAGTCATATCATTCCTAGGAACATGCATCTTGGCTCTAGTCTTTCTCTTCTCAATCATGCTTCTAGTTCTACACATTTTAATATATCGAAAGCAATTTGGTCTTATGTGACCATTAAAACCACAAAAATGACAAATTGGAATGAATTGAGGAATCATACCTTGTCTTTGAGCTTGCATGGAAGTCTTCCTATGTCTTTGTGGTTGAGAGGGTTCAATCCATCTTCTTTGTTGAACCGGTCTATCTTGCTTCCCTTTTTGAGCCAATAGATGAGGAATGTTGGCTTGAGGTTGTCTCCTTGGTTCAACCTTCACTTGTGCACTTTTTGAGCTTTGTCCTAGATCTATTTTCTTCCTAGGAGTGTGCACCGGAGAAGCTTCTATGTTGCCCAAGCTCTTAACAAACACGGTCTTCTTAGAGGAGGTGGTCTCTTGACAATCTTCAAACCCAAGACCTCTCTTGTCACATGGACTCTTTCCAACACCAAGCATGTGATCTAATTTTTTGGTGCTAGAGTCCATCCTAGTAAGTGACTTCTTAGCTTCAACAAGCTCCCTCTTCAAACCTTCTTCATTCCTCCTAGATAAAGCTAACTCCTCTTTTAGCTTATCTTCTCTCTTCTTAAGTCTTTCCACTTCTTCACTTAAGAGATCATTGTGAGATGAAAGCTCAAGATTTTCTTCTCTCAACATCTTGATCTTCTTAGTGGTTTTCATCTCTAAGCTCCTAAACTCCTTAAGATATTCAACTAACACTTCTTTCTCCACATATCCATTAGTGGAGTTAGCATCGGAGTCATCTTCACTAGAGTCACTTTCCCTTTGACTCTCTTCCTCTTTTTCACTACCACTTTTGCTCTTGTGAGAAGAGGCAAAAGCTAGGAAGTTAGCCATGATGTCTTCATCATCCGAAGAATCATCTTCTTCATTGGAGTCATCACTACTTCCACTCCAAGTGGCGGCCATCACTTTTCCCTTCTTCTTTTCCTTGTGATTAGCACATTCGGGAGCAAAGTGACCAATCCCGCCACACTCAAAGCAACGGACCCCTTTCCTTTCGGTCCTCTCTTGCCTTGGTTCAAACTTCTTGAAGGGAACCTTTTTCTTGTCTTGGCCTCTAAAACCAAATCCCTTCTTTCCAAACTTCATAACCTTGTTGAATCTTTTCACAAACAAGGCCATGTCTTCATCCGAGTCATTCTTCACCTCCTTTTCATCCTTAGAAGCTTTCAAAGCAATACCCTTTTGCTTTTTAGGAGGAGTAGTGCTAGGACCCTTCCTAGACTCATAGGCTAGAAGTCTTCCAATGACTTCACTCGGCTTCATATCCTTATATCCACTATTTTCTTCTAAAGCCGTCACCTTTGACTCAAACCTATCTGGTAAGGATCTCATAATCTTTTGTTTAATCCTCCTATCCGAATAAGGATCACCAAGTTGATGACTTTGGTTGACTATGTCCATCAACTTGATCTCGAAGTCGTTGAAGCACTCATTCTCCTCCATCTTGAGCATCTCAAATTGAGTTTGGAGAACTTGAAGCTTGGAGTCCTTCACAACTTCGGTTCCCTCATGAGCAACTTCTAGGATTGTCCATGCCTCCTTAGCAACCCTAGTGTTTTGAATCAACTTGTATTGATTCTCATCCATGGCACATAGGATGGCATGCATAGCCTTCCTATTCCATTTTGACGCCTCAAATTCTTGTGCACTCCATTGTGCCTTAGGCTTCAAAACTTCTTCTCCTCCACCCGTAGGAGTCATCATGGGAAGATCATATCCATCTTCAACCGACATCCATGCTCGGTCATGAAGTTGACATATGTAGGATTCCATCTTCCCTTTCCATGAGGAGTAATTCAATCCGGTGAGAAGAGGAGGACGTGTGCTAGAAGCCCCCTCGTTGCTACCACCGTTTCCACTCATTGTGTTTATGAATGAAATGAAATGAATGCACAATGTATGAATGAACAAAAATCACACAAATGCAAAACACACCAAAATGAGCAAGGATCACCTATGTATATCTAGGAACCCGCTCTGATACCAATTGAAACAAATTATGGTGTGTTCAATATTAATCTAGAGGGGGGGTGAATAGATTTTACCCAATTTTACCAAATTTTCGTTAATGGTCAAGATTACGAAAAAACCCTCCACTAGTCAAAATACAAAAGCAAGTGTAATATGGTGCGGAAATTAAAAGACACTTGATATTTACGTGGAAACCCTCACGGGAAAAACCACGGGCTATGTAAGTGAGCCACACTTGAACCTCGAATCCACTAAATGTGAAAAACGATTACAACCTAATCCCGGAAGTAATCACACACCTACCTAATCCCGGTATAAGTGAACCTAGTCCCAATGCTTGTGATTTATGCAACCTAATCCCGGAAGCAACACAAGACTTAGTTCTCAATGAAGAGAAAACAACCTAAGTGAATATATGAAATACTCAAAATGCAACAAGAGCAAGGCAACTCTATATGCTTACCTAGAATGATGATATATCAATGAAATCAATCCTAGATATCAAAAGCTAAATGACATATCATAAAGCTTAGCTAGATGTTATCAATCACAAAACAATCCTAGCTATCAAACAATGTCAACATGTCCAAACATGTGAACTCAATTAGTTGTAGAGAATTTCTAACAACATAATTGTCAATTAAATCCACAAGAACATTCAATTAAGCTTGACTAGATAAATAAACATTAATCTATCAACCTAATCATCAACCAATTGTACAAGAATGTTCTAGGGTTAGCTATTTAGGGAAAATCATCCTAATCATGTAAGCTACCACAAACAAAACCCAATCATGTCATAACTTCACTAAATATGCAATAAAAGTGAAGATTTGCTAAACTAAGCAATAAAAGACATGTCTTGACTAAGATAGAACAATAAATGAAGATGTGGTGTTTGTTCTACTTACCAAGTCATAAATGAAGAAGACCCATGGAAGATTGATGCATGAAACATGTTAGATGCACATGGGTTTTGGGTTTGGAGAGTTAAAGAAGCAAGATTGAAGCTTTCTCTCTCTAGGGTTTGAGTTTCTCACTCTAAGGTCTGATTTTTGAGCTCTAAAAAACGAGCAAGGAAGAAGATGATACTTATATAGGACCCCTAGATGAAATGACGTCGTTTTGAAAAATATGCAACAGATCGCCCGATTCTGCGCCCTTGTTCTGCGCCCTTGGCCGCAGAACAAGGGCGCAAAAATGCACCTGATGGTTTTGCGGCCCCTAAACGCAAAAACCAAGGGCGCAGAAAAGAGGACAGTGAGTATGAATTTTGATCCTCATTCTGCGCCCTTATTTCTGCGGCCTTGACCGCAGAACAGGGCGCAAAAACGCACCTGATGGAGTTTCCTAAAAAGAAAAATATGATGTGTAATTCCAAGCAAGATGCACCCATATGGACAAGAATGAAGAGAGATTAAATGAGCAATTCATGCATACACACAATAAAGACACAACACATTCAAGAATAAGAATTATGCAAGTGTTGTGTGTGTGTGCATCTATTTCTCTTCATTACAAGAAACACTAAGAATTATACCTTTGGAGTGCTTCTTCCCTTGAGGTCTTGAAAAGGGCCTTTGAACATGATCTTCAATCACCTAACTACCCTTACAATTCAAACCCCCAATATGTGGTTTGTCTACGAAATAAGCCAATCAACAATGGGAATCCTTACATTAGTTTAGAATGTAATTCGCTTTGATACTAAATCTCACCGGATTCTCTCTTCTTTTCTCCAAGACTCCTAGGTTCACTCAAATATGTGCATGTGCAATATGAGTTCATGTTATGGCAACAAATTGATTGCACATGCTAAACATTAAAACGCAATTTTCTGAAAAGTGATCTCATGAATGGAATTGCAAGCCATGAATTAGAAAGAACATGCATCAACCAAATTGTACAAAATGGACAATCCTAAAGATCATGAAGGTCTTTTCTTTGGTTGTAATGGGGCCTAAGGTCATGGTGAAACAAAGAATGGAAGAAATGGATATCAAGGGACCTAATGATTTCATTAAGGCATACATTCTAATTCTTTAAGTTCCACAAGATTCCCACATATGTTCACACTTCAAGGTGTCCAGGCTCACAATTACACATGTGTATGTTACTCCTATTTTCAACTTGAGTAGCTCAATTACTTCTCTTCCTTTTCTAGGCCCTTTGTGCCTAATTTCTTTATTCTTTTTTTCTTTGCTTTTCTTTTCTTGCCAATTCTTTTCTTTTCATGCTCTTCATTTCTTTTCTTTCTTTTCTTTTCTTTTCTCATTCTTTACAAGCTTTTGTTTTCTTTTTCATTTTCAAACATTTCTTGCTTTGCAAGACTCCTACACACATTCACATGCCTTGGTACACACCTTATATTTATACATTCAAAATTTTACATTGAGTTCCTAAGCCTTAGCGAATCGTTTGGTCAAGGTAGGTCAAGTATTTTAAGGCTATAAGGTTCATGTAGATGTGGTTCATGAAAGAAATGCTTCAAATGTGTTTGGCTTCAAATGGGCTTGGGAGCACACATATTCAAGTGGTTGGAAGTGTTTAGGCCAAAGAGGTTTTCACATGCATCGCCTAAAATCATTTCTAAAGATTCGTCCATTAAGCAAAATAAGGCATCCACAAGCAGACCATAATATTCTATGGCAAACAACATTTAGTGCAAATGAGACCAAAACATGCTTGTATGAGTGTTTAGAGTGAGTGTTTAAAGAGTGAATGTTTACAACTCAACGTATGCTTTTTAAAGGCTGTGTTTGTGATCCTCACGGGAATCTCCACTATTAATTCTTAGCCTTCAAGCAAATTTGATCATTCACTCAACATTAAGAGAAAAAGATTAACGCATTTTGTTCAATGACACCCTAAGTGGCATGGTGTTAATCTAAACCAAACACTCACAAACATGCACAATTCCTCACTACATCATGTAAAGAACAATCTCCACAAGCAAAGCATGCTTAAATATGGCAATATCGCAAAAATTTTTGAAAATTTTGGCACACAATTCTTTCGAAAACCAAGCATCATGGTGTTGCGCAAAAGCACCCCCAAACCTAAATTTGACATTGTCCTCAATGTTCAAAGGTGGAAAATAAACAACAAGCGCAACCCACTAAGTTTCAAGCAATAACCCAACAAGCATGAGCAAAACAAAATATCCCATCATCCGGCATATTGCCCTCCAAATATTCATACACAAAATTCCAACAACACATATAGCAAAGAAGCACAAATGTCCTAAATCCACTACCAAAATCCAAAATCCAATTCACACCCTTATTCTATGCGGAAACAAAATAAAGGCAAAAATGAGAAATAAAGACTAAAGGAAAAGAAATGTGAATAAACATAAATCAACAAAAATATTCAACAAAATAATCCAAAAGTAAAAACATAAAACTAGCAATATCCCAACAAAATGATAGAAAATGCAAATGATGAAAAGATAACAACGAATCCTAGGAATGCTAGTAGGCCACTACTCTGAATCATCCTCCTCATCCTGCACTACTCTACCCTTCCCTTTCGGGTCCTTCCTTCTCTGCTCCCTAGCTAGTGCTGCTCTCCTAGACTGCTCCTCTCTCCATTTCCTCTGTGCTGCTGCCTCATCAATAGGAGGACCTCCTACATAACGGGGCCCCTGATCAGTCAAGGAACGGGCCATGGCCTCCTCCAACTGTGTTGCCTCCTCAACAGCAGACTGTGCAGTCTGAAATACAAAGTCAGGCTCCTCTGTGCCATGTCCTGAAGGTGCAGTGGGGGTAGGTGGAATCACTGTGGCAGGCTTCTTCGGTCTCCTGACATAAGGAGTGAGCCTAAGATCATGGCGGAGGTCTGTAAAGCCTGTGATCACTGTCTCACTCAAATCCTGAATAAGGCTTTCCAACCTCAGCTGCCTGTCCTCCAAGGCCTTCTGCCTTCCCTCAATATCAAGTTTATCAGCATGAAGGATATCAAAATCACCAGTCTGAGTCCTCCTAATGCGCTGTACACCATCTAGAATCCGAAGACCCAACGGCTGCCCATGATCATCACAAATAGGAGTCTCCTCCTCCTCATCATCATCGTCCTCATCAGGGACTATTCTCTCAAATTCTTCCCTAACACTGGTTTCGGCCTCTGAACTCCGCACTCTCCTACGTTTTCCCCCAGTAGGCATCTCTCCACGCTTAATCATCAAACGTCTCCAGGTGGTCAAGTCCATATCTGATACGGGGGGCTTAAGTGTGTCCCCGGAGATATCCACACCCGCCAACTTGCAGGCTTCTGTGATCAAACAAGGGAAAGGGAGGATATCTGTCTCTGATTCATTCCTCCCAATCCGCTGAATCTCCATCTTTATGATAATCCCCACATCAATAGGCTGCCTCTCACTAATGCTATGTAGAATCCTGGCTGCCTCAAATGGAACAGTGGACCTGTGGGAAACCGGTCTCAGGGAAGAATGGAGGAAGATGTGCCAAAAGGCGTGCTCAATCTTCAAGTTTGACTGCCTGAGAGGGAACCGCTTCGCCATCCATATGGTCATAGGAGTGATGGTCATCGTATTTGCAAATTCCACCAAATTCTTTACGTACAAAGGATTCGTGGTGATCCCTTCCACCATCCTCTCACGTAAACCTTCAATTTCCAACAAAGTTGTCCCAAAATAGATGTTAATGTCCGGTGCGTTTAAGTACACGGGAACCCCTCTCACAAGAATGGGACCACCTCTCATATACTCTCCTGGATTCATCCCCGCGTAAAACTCTCTCACCAAACCTTCACTGTAATATGGCGGAGTAGCCGCTAATCCTCCCCATCCCAAGTCATTCACTGTTGTTGGGACAGGGGTATCCCTCAAGCTTTCCAAATCAATTCCCCTCTCAGGCCACATTTTCTTCTCAGCAAAAGTTTCCATACGATCATCGAAATTTCTGTTCAGTGTGCAGTCGGGAATTACTCTCTTCCTAGGAGTGTTGGTCTTGCTACCCTTGCCCCCCTTGTTCGGCAACTTCATCTTCGGAGCCATTTTTCACCCCCAAATTCGGACTAACTTTCTGACAGAAATCCGGCAGCACAACGGCACTATAATAACACTCCGGCACTCACCAATGTGCACCACAATCACCCAAATCCACTTCAATATTGTCACAATCACTTCTATATGAACAAATCACACAAAAATCCAATCCTAAGCACTAATCACTTCAAATCAAACTCAAAACCACCCTTAGTAATTCTAGATGCAATGTAGGACGGATTTGATCAAAAGAATTGAAGAACTAGAGTGAATTCTTACCAAGTTTGGAGATTACGTGCGTGCCACGGCTTTGGAATTGAGAGAATTTGAGAAGAGAGGACTGGTGTGTGTGCGGCGTTATGTTTGAGCTGCATCCCTTATAAGTGAACGCCCTATGTCGCCACTTGTGTCCTCGGTCGCTCTGGCGACCAAATGGCGACCAAGAAGAAATTTCTTGTTTGCATGTGGTCGCCATTTGCACAAGTGAGGTCGCTCTGGCGACCAAATGGCGACCATACCTGATAACAAAGGTCGCCATTTGCACAAGTAAGGTCGCTCTGGCGACCAAATGGCGACCATACCTGATAACAAAGGTCGCCATTTGCAACATGTGGGTCGCCCTGGCGACCATGTAAGTGGCGACCTCTGAATTCTTCATGTAAGAAAGGTCGCCATTTGTGTGCAAAGAGCGACCAAATGGCGAACCTGACTTAAAATCCTCTTCTAAGTGCATTTCATCACCTGCAAAGAACAAAATCCACAATAAGCTCATACTTCAACTTCTAACAAGGATGGAGGGACAATTATTCAGAAAAACAAAATGAACAAAAGAAAAACACACAACAAGCAAAAATTAAACACAAACATAATTATTCATGGCATGAAATGTAAAAACCGAATATAAATCCAACTACCGCATCATACTATGCGAAATGGAATCATGATGCTCATCATCCAAGTCAATCATGTTATAACTCAATTTTTTCTTGACTACCCAAATTGGTCCTCTAGACTCATCTCGGACTTGATTGACCAAATCCTTCCTAACCCAAATTTGCTTAACATGGTTAGATCTCCTTAGAGGCCTATTTTTATCATTATTGGCATGCTTCAAAAATTCAAAACATTTAGACTTTACATGACCCTTTCTATGACAAAAATAACAAGTTAAAGGATATGAAGGAAATCTTCCCTTTTTCATTGGAGATTTATGTCTTGAGGGACCGTTATTGGTGAGTTCCTTGATGGCTTGATCCATCCGATCTATCTCCACCAAAAAGTCGCACTCCTTTACCTTAGCAACTTTCAAGGACATCTCCTTCTTGCTCAATTCCTCCTTCAACTCCTCAAGTGCCTTGTTCTTGGCATCTACATTCATGAGAGTCTTCCTCATCTTTCTTAAGGATTCTTCCTCAAATTCTTCGGTGAGCCTAGCCAAATCTTCAAGTTCTTTCACCGTCACCTCATTCTCCATTGTGAGAGCCACGTTGACCTTCTTAAGCTTATGATTTTTCCTTGCTAAGTCATCAAGCTTCTTTTCCAAGGCATACTTCTCCGCCTTAAGAACCTCTACCTCAAGCATGAGCTCTTGGTTGGAATTCTTGAGCTCTTCTATTTCCGAGTCACCTATACTCTCCACTTCGGCCTCTTGGCTATCCTTTTCAAACAATTGCACCAAATCACACACCTTTCCACCCGTTAACCTTGGTGAATGCAACTCAACCACATAGCAACTCTCAATGCTTTTTAGGTCATCATTGCATATGGTTATATCGATCTCAAGTTCTTTCTCAAATGCATGCATACAAACTTTCTTCTTGCAAACATCAATCTTCATTTGAGCGGTAGCCATGAATGGTCTACCAAGGAGAACTTGCCACTCCCTAACATCATTTGACTTGTCACCAATGTCTAGAACCACGAAATCCGTTAGCACCATTACTCCTTCAATGACAATTGGGACATCCTTTAGTTCACCACATGATGAAAGTGAGGTTTGATCCGCTAGCATAAGCTTCTTCCCGGATGGCTTCAATCCTACCAAACCCAACCTTTCATAAGTAGAAAGGGGCATCATGCTCACACTTGCCCCTAAATCTAGTACTCCTTTAAGCACTCCACTATTTCCTATTGAAATGGGAATCACAAAGCTTCCCGGATCTCCCACTTTCTGGATGTATGCTTCTTCAAACAACAATGCCTCATCTCTAGCTCCATCTTTCTTGACAAAACTTCCTTCCTTAGCTTGCTCTGTGTGGCTTGGAAACTTCCCCTTTTCTTGCTTTTGAAGAGCCTCGGCGATTTGCCTCATTTGGGTCTCTAATTTCCCGAAGGATGCCTCTAGATTGCCAAACCTTTGCCCACTAGCTTGCATGAAGCTTGTCAAGGTGTTCTCAGCTCTTTGGAACCCTTGCATCATACCTCTCATCTCTTCATCAATATTTCGGCGAGGTTGATACGAGCTTGGTTGAGCATTGTTGTTGTTGTTCCATTGGTTTCCTCCCCATTGGTTTCCTCCTTGGGGAAACCCTCCTTGTGGGTATCCTCCTTGTGATTGGTTTTGCCGGTAGCCTCCTTGTGAGCTATTGCCTTGATTGTTCATTCCTTGTTGTTGACTTGGACGGTAACCCCCTTGTGAGCTACCTCCTTGATTGTACACCCCTTGTTGTTGATTTCCTTGTTGTTGGTTTCTTGGTGGTGGGTTTAGAATGTTGTTGTTGTTTGACCAAGAAAGATTTGGGTGGTTCCGCCATGGTTGAACATAGTTGTTTCCTTGACCTTGGAATCCCATAGCTTGAACTTCCTCGTGCTCTTGACCTTGACCTTGAAAAGTGTCCTCAAACCCTTCATTTTCATTAAATTGCCCGCTAGAGCTTCCTTCTTGTCTTCCTAGCAACTTAACTCCCGCTTTCTGCAACCCCAAACTTTCAATATGAGAAGTTAAGGTTTCCACCCTTTTGTTTATCCTTGAGATTTCAATTGCGGTTTCCGTGCTAGCATTCACATCAAACTTCCCACCTCGAATACTGTTGGCATTCCTTTGTTGAGAGTTTTGTGCCAACATCTCATAGATGTCGTAGATCTCCGAAGCGGTCTTGGTATCATAAGAACCTCCACAAGCGTTATCCACCAACACTTGGGAGAACCGAGTTAGACCCCCTTGGAAACAAGACACCTTGTATTCCTCAGTGAACATGTGAGGAGGGCATTGGGCCACAAGGCGTTGATACCTCTCCCATGATTCATGAAATAGCTCCCCCTCACTCTCATAAAAATCGGCTATCTTCACCTTCAACTCCTTTGCTTTCCTAGCCGGAAAGAATCTGTTGAAAAACACCTTGCAAATCTGGCCCCAACTCGTCAATGATCCCGGCCTAAGCCCCATGAGCCATGTCATAGCCGCATCCTTCATGCAATATTGGAAGCAACGCATTTGCAATTGTTCGCGTGTGAGCCGCATGATGGGGAAGGTCTCTATAATAGCACTATACTCCTTCATGAACTGGAGGCAGTCTTCATTCAGCTTCCCATGAAATGACGGCAATAACTTGACGTGCATCGTCTTCAACTCATAACCCCTAGCCACCGGGTCTAGCACTATCGGTGATGGTTGGTTCCCGATATCCGGCAAGGCATACTCACCCATGGTCATCCTTTGACCCCGGTTGGTTTGAGTTTCTTCCGTCATCTCCTCTCTCAAAGGAGCTTCGTCTTCCCTACCATGTTGTTGTCCTTCGGTACTCATATCTTGACTTGGAATTGGTTCAAACTCTCTCACACGGCTAGTGCCTTCTAGTGGGGGATGAACACCTCTACCTAGAGATCTCCTACCGTGCATAAAACTGAGCACCTGAAAGAGGAATAAATAAAGAGATACAAGGAAAGAAAAGAAAGTAAAAACAACACTATGAACAAATCAATAATCACAAAACAAAATTTTAAACTAACAATTCACAAAATACCAATAAAATGCGAAGAAAAGTCAATATATGTAATCAACGCTACCGATCCCCGGCAGCGGCGCCATTTTTGATGAGGTCGTTTGTGTACTCAACAAAATAGTAAAAATGATAGTTTTTGGTTGATTCTTGAAAACTCTTTTAAAGCCACTTAATCCTTTTAAAATGTGATTAGATAGCAAAATAGTGAGCAAGTTCGTTCCACAGGGAATGGAGTGTTAATTAGATAAATTGACTAATCTTAAAACAATAAAACAAATCATAGAGTTTGATAAATGTGTGGTTTCTAAAGCCACCAATGCTAAACTACTCAAATGAAAATACACAAAAATGTTATGAAAAATAGAATACTCAACACCTTGATAAGAATAGTGATAAAATCAATTAATGAGAGAACTAGGGAATAGATCGATTAACACTTGGATGTGGGTAAGCTACTAGCATCATTAATGTACCAATCTCATTATGTTAACCACTTAGAGGCTTAGATTAGTGGGGTTGATATACCCACCACTAATCTATCCTATCCAATGGGTTCTTAATCACACAAAGGTTGTCAATCCACATGTGAATATATAACAAATTATTCCACTCAAGATAGCAATCAACAAGTGATATACAAGTCAATTATAATGAATGAAATCTAATTAAATTGAATGAATAGAACACATAAGAGATTCATTACAAGCTAGACTAAACCCACAACCAATTGTTCCTCAAATCTATCCCCTAGATTAGGGGTTTAGTTACACATAATTGCAATAAATGAAAAGAAGTAAATGATAAGGAAATAACCCTTGGGTCACCTTCTTTAAGCTCAATCCTTCTTCTCCTCTATGCTCCTAGATGCAAGGAATGGAGGTTGAGGAAATGTCTTGGAATGTGGGTGTTTTGGTGGAAAGTTACTAAGGATTTTGGTGGAGAAAATGGTGGGATGAGGAATGATGTAGTGAAGTAATCAAGGTTTTGTGTTGAGGGTTGGATGGATTAGATGAGTTCAAGGAGAGAAATGGAGGATGATGAAAAATGTGCCATGGAAGTTGATCTAGATCTGAAATGAATTCTTACAATTTTCTCTCTGATTTTTCGATGGTTTGAAAGTGAAGAGATGCTCATATATATACTCACTCATGGACATGTACTGGTAACGACTTGATTCGCTGATGTGGAGCCTTGGTCGCTCTTTGGTCGCTATGGCGACCATGGAGCGTAAAACGGTTAGATGAAAAGGTCGCTCTGAAAACCATCTTTCTCGCTCTTTGTCAAGTGGCGAACATGACCAAAATGTGTAGAGGTCGCTCTTTGTGCATCAAGGTCGCTCTGGCGACCATAAGTGGCGACCTTGGAAATGTGAAGAGGTCGCTCTTTGTGCATCAAGGTCGCTCTGGCGACCATAAGTGGCGACCTTGGAAAAGTGAAGAGGTCGCCCTTTGTGCATCAAGGTCGCTCTGGCGACCATAAGTGGCGACCATGCCTTGAGTGCACTAGGTCGCCACTTGCAAGGGAGGTCGCCAGAGCGACCCCAAGTGGCGACCACACCTGATTGTTTTTGTGACCTTCTGTCGCCATGGCGCTCAAGTGGCGCCCAAGTGGCGACCTTTTGATGCTTTTGGGAACTCTTCTGTCGCCATGGCGCTCAAGTGGCGACCTCCATTGCCCATGTGGCGAAAATGCTCTGTTCTTCTCATTTGTGAGACATTTTTGCACAAGTCCTCCACCTTTATCTCAATTGCTTCTGAAACCTAATAAAACCTGAAACACTCAATTTAACAACATTAAACACGGGGAAATGCCCGAGAATCAAGCAAAAAGAAACGGAAATGAGGGCCAAAATCATACCAATTTTGGCTTGATCAGAGCGAAATTGATTCCATCCTTTAAAATCGCACTTGGGAATTAGTGGATCTTCCTTCGGGATGTAAACCACTAGGATCTAAATGGTTTTTCAAGTGGAAGATGAAAGTAGATGGATCAATTGATAAGTACAAGGCCAGACTTGTAATTAAAGGTTATAATCAACGAGAAGGCCTGGACTACTTTGATACATATTCTCCTGTGATGAGAATAATCTCCATTAGGATTGAAACAAATTATGGTGTGTTCAATATTAATCGAGAGGGGGGGGGGGGGGGTGAATAGATTTTATCCAATTTTACCAAATTTTCGTTAATGGTCAAGATTACGAAAATACCCTCTACTAGTCAATATACAATAGCAAGTGTAATATGGTGCGGAAATTAAAAGACACTTGATATTTACGTGGAAACCCTCACGGTAAAAACCACGGGCTATGTAAGTGAGCCACACTTGAACCTCGAATCCACTAAATGTGTAAAACGATTACAACCTAATCCCGGAAGTAATCACACACCTACCTACTCCCGGTATAAGTGAACCTAGTCCTAATGCTTGTGATTTATGCAACCTAATCCCGGAAGCAACACAAGACTTAGTTCTCAATGAAGAGAAAACAACCTAAGTGAATATATGAAATACTCAAAATGCAACAAGAGCAAGGCAACTCTATATGCTTACCTAGAATGATGATATATTAATGAAATCAATCCTAGATATCAAAAGCTAAATGACATATCATAAAGCTTAGCTAATCAAGATTCAACAAAACCTAAATAGCTATCACAATACAACACTCAATCAAATTCATCACAAACAATCTCTATCTTATATATAGCATGTGAACATAAAGCATACAATAAGATAAAGAGATAACTTGACAAGAAAGAACCTAAACTTAGATGAAGTTAGTCAAAAACTTACCAAGAAGGATGTGATGATGCAAAACCATACATGGATGAGTCCTAAATGGTCATGAATGATCCTAGATGAACTTTGATGATCAAAGGAATTGGTTTGAGTGTTTAAAGGTGAGTTCTTGGTGATTTTTCTCTTGAAAAATGTTCTAAGAGAAAAATCTGAGATTTGGAGCTCTGGTTTCCGACCTAGAAAAGAAAGAGGCATATATATAGCATGCCAAAGTGAAGTGGTGTCGTTTTGAAAAATTTGCACAAGACCGCCGATTCTGCGCCCTTTATTCTGCGGCCTTGGCCGCAGAACACAAGGGCGCAGAAATGCACCTGACAGATTTTGCGGCCCCTAAACGCAAAAACCAAGGGCGCAGAAAAGAGGACAGAGAGTATGAATTCTGATCCTTATTCTGCGGCCTTATTTCTGCGTCCTTGGCCGCAGAACAGGGCGCAAATTGCACCTGATGGAGCATCCTAAAATCTAACCATGCTATGCAATACTAAGCAAGATGCAACCAAATAAACATGCATGAAGAGAGATGAAATAGGCAATAATGCATACACACAATAAATACACAACACATTCAAGAATGAGAATTATGCAAGTGTTGTGTGTGTGTGCATCTACTTCTCTTCATTGCAAGAAACACTAAGTATTATACCTTTGGAGTGCTTCTTCCCTTGAGGTCTTGAAAAGGGCCTTTGAGCATGATCTTCAATCACCTAACTACCCTTACAATTCAAACCCCCAATATGTGGTTTGTCTACGAAATAAGCCAATCAACAATGGGAATCCTTACAATCTCCCCCTTTGGCTATTTCGTGACAAAACCACCACTCACATTGATCCTCACAAGATAAATGAAACTACGGGAAATTCTACATTACAAAGTACAAAGAGATAAGAAAATAAAACTTCAAGACTTCAATCTCTTGTAGAATAACCAAACCTTCAAAACAATTAGATTACACTTCCAAAGTAAGTGTATGTGAGATGATCAAGTGAAAGAAAAACAAGCATTTGCATATGAATCTTTTAACCACAATATCATGCAATGTATGAGTATGCAATGCTCCCCCTCAAAGGGTTACTCCCCCTCAAACCATAAACTCCCCATATGCACAATTGCTACAACAATTAGCAACTCCCCTTACCACATCCTACTCCCCCTTTTTGTCATGATATAGGCAAAGGAGTAGTCCCCAACCGGGTCACTCATAGCAAAGAGAGATAGAAGCATACAAGATAATGCATAGTCAAATAAGCCACCTTATGCACTCAATTAAATGGAGAGATACAAGGAGATTTATTTTATGAAAATGTGTGAAATAAAAATGCTTTGCAAACAAGACATGTTGCATTCAAGTCCAAAATACAATGGTATTTGGCAAAGCAAATGACAAGGGTTTCAAATAGAATTCAAACCAATTTTACCATTTGTCATGAGAAAAGCAAGAATATAGAGAATTTATTGATTTTCATTTTTAACAACAACTATATCCAACTTTATAAGCGAAACATGGCATGAGCGACTTTGCACCCTATTTGATTTTTCCGGGTATGAAACCCGTATGATAGTAACCATGTTCAACAAATAAAGAAAGAGAGACATTGAATGGATACATGATCCTTTATCAATTTTAGTCTCACTAGCTTTTTCACACATTGTTTTGCATTTAAGAATATGCAATCATCAATTCATGCTTTTCCAATTTAGCAAGGCATTTGAATTTCATGCTTTTCAAGTTCATTAGCATGTCAATTAAGAATCATCATGTTATGGAAATAACTATAGGTCATTCAAATCATACTTCCTATGAAAATTTCCTAGTCCAAAAATGCATGTTTGAACATAAATATGACATGGATTGAAAACAAAGCAAGGTTCACACTTATTGAGATAAAAGCATATATACATATGTCCAACCAAGCTTACTTCAAGCAATTAAAAGAGAAGCACAAGATCTTTCAAATAATTTGCATGCATCAAGTATACAAAAAGCTCTCTTTGCTTGAGTTCCCCTTATGGGGTCAATAACTAGAACTCATCACTCCACAAGACATATTCCAATAGATCTACTAAGAGTTTTAAATCGAGTAGCATCTAGAGGTTTTGTAAACAAGTCGGCTAGTTGATCATTTGTACCTACATGCTCAAGTACAATGCATTTATTTTCAACTAGTTCTCTAATGAAATGATGACGGATGTCAATATGCTTAGTTCTAGAATGTTGAACCGGATTCTTGGAAATATTAATAGCACTCATGTTATCACAAAAGAGAGTGAGTGTACCTTGGTTGAATCCGTAGTCTACTAGCATTTGCTTCATCCATAGGAGTTGTGTGCATCCACTCCCCGCGGCTATGTACTCGGCCTCCGCCGTGGACAAGGAAATTGAGTTTTGCTTCTTGCAAAACCAAGAAACAAGATTGTTTCCAAGGAAAAAGCAACCGCCAGATGTGCTTTTCCTATCATCACAATTTCCGGCCCAATCCGCGTCACTAAAGCCTACAAGACTAGCATTAGTGTCAAATGAGTACCAAATCCCATAGTTAGAAGTCCCATTCACAAAACGAATGAT
This sequence comes from Acer campestre, assembly GCA_954870605.1. Taxonomy (NCBI): domain Eukaryota; kingdom Viridiplantae; phylum Streptophyta; class Magnoliopsida; order Sapindales; family Sapindaceae; genus Acer; species Acer campestre. The sequence continues at coordinate 20,161,979 of OX940799.1, read as the reverse complement.
TCTCTTGACGCAAGAGAGATGGGACTCCTTGGGATCGGATTGGTACCTTGCACACACACCCACACTAAAGGATATGTCGGGCCTACTTGCGGTCAAATAAAGCAAGCTTCCTATCATACCCCTATAAAGTGTTTGTTCTACACTTTTACCACTAGCATCTTTGCTTAGTTTCAAAGTGGTGCTCATGGGTGTGTTACAATGTTTGGCTTTCTCAAGACCAAACTTCTTCACTAGGTTTTTGGCATATTTGGCTTGGGATATGAAGATCCCATCACTTAATTGCCTAATTTGCAAACCTAGGAAGTAACTAAGCTCACCAACAAGGCTCATCTCAAATTCATGAGACATAACATCAACAAATTGTTGGACTTTGGTGTTGTTGGTGGATCCAAACACTATATCATCAACATATATTTGAGCTATAAAAAGCTCATCATTGTCTTTCTTGATGAATAGTGTCTTGTCAACACTACCTCTTCTGTAGTCATTGTTGACAAGAAATTGAGTGAGGCGCTCATACCAAGCCCTCGGTGCTTGTTTCAACCCATAAAGAGCCTTCTTGAGGCGATAGACATGGTTGGGGTGGTGTGCATCCACAAACCCCTTGGGTTGCTCAACAAACACTTCCTCTTGCAAGAAGCCATTGAGGAAGGCACTCTTAACATCCATTTGGTGCAATTTGAACTTGTGCACACAAGAGATGGACAAGAGAAGCCTAATGGACCCTAGGCGGGCAACGGGAGCAAAAGTCTCCTCAAAGTCGATACCCTCAATTTGAGAGTACCCTTGTGCAACAAGTCTTGCCTTGTTACGCACTACGTTGCCATCCTCATCGGATTTGTTCCTATATATCCATTTTGTGCCTATGACATTAGTGGTCTTAGGCCTAGGAACTAGAGTCCAAACCTCATTCCTTTCGAATTGGTTTAGCTCTTCTTGCATGGCAAGAACCCAAAACTCATCATTTAGAGCTTCATCAATCTTTTTGGGTTCTATTTGAGAGGTGTAGCATGTGAAGCTAATAAGATTAGCTATTTGCCTTCTAGTCCTAACACCCTCATTCACATCTCCAATAACATCCTCTTTGTTATGGAGTCTTCTAACCCATGGAGCGGGTTCATTAGAGTCCAAGTTAGGAACTCTATCAATAGGTTGTGGGTCATTTTCAACAACATTGGATGTCCCCACATTAGGAGTCACAACAACCTTCTCCGAAGGAGAATCATCACTAAGAATAACCTCCTCCTCATGATTACTACACTTGAGCCTTTCATCATCAAATACAACATTAGATGATTCCATGACACTTAGAGTTTTCTTATTGAAAACTCTATAGGCTCTACTATTTAAGGCATAGCCAATAAATATACCCTCATCACTCTTGGCATCAAATTTGCCAAGTTGATCTCGGTCGTTTAAAATGAAGCATTTGCTTCCAAATGTGTGGAAGTAGCTAACATTTGGCCTCTTGCCTTTCCATAACTCATAGGAGGTATTCCTAGTACCGGGCCTTAGAAAAACTCTATTTCCTATATAACAAGCCGTGTTGATGGCTTCGGCCCATAGATTCCTAGGCACATTGTTGCTAAGCAACATCACACGGGCCATCTCTTGAAGGACCCTATTTTTCCTCTCAACAACTCCATTTTGTTTAGGTGTCCTAGGAGCCGAAAACTCATGGGAGATACCTATACTATCACAATAGGTTTCAAAAGAAGCATTCTCAAATTCCCTCCCATGGTCACTTCTAATCCGTTTTATGCTTTTAATGTTAGAATTCATTTCATTTTGAAGTTTAGTACAAAGCATTTTAAACTTATCAAAAGTTTCGGATTTTTCTCTAAGAAAATATGTCCATGTGAACCTAGAGAAATCATCTACACAAACAAAAATGTATCTCTTTCCACCCAAGCTCTCGGTTTGCATAGGACCCATAAGATCCATATGGAGAAGCTCTAGAGGCTCCTTGGTGGAGAGATACTTGCCCTTTTTATGCATGCTTTTAGTTTGTTTTCCTTGTTGACAAGGTCCACAAATACCATTGGCTTTCTTCCCAAGCTTAGGGAGGCCACGCACACATTCAAACTTTCCAAGGGTCCGTAGATCCCGAAAGTTCATGTGGCCAAGTCTTTCATGCCACAACTCAATTTGCTCATCCTTGGACACATTGTTTGAGACTATTCTAGCTTCAAGACAATAGCAATTGTCGCTAGATCTCATTCCTTTCAATAAGGTTTGTCCATTGGGCTTTAGGATAGAGCAATTCTCTTTGCTAAACAAGACGGAATATCCTTCATCACTAAGATGAGAAATGCTAATCAAATTGGCTTTCAAGCCATCAACAAGTAAAGCATTGGATAAGGAGGGCAATCCGGGAACGGAGATGGTTCCTTTCCCTATGACATTCTTTTTGGATCCATCACCAAAGGTGACATTTCCTCCTTCCTCCATAACAAGAGTCTCGAAGAAACTCTTGTTTCCCGTCATGTGCCTAGAGCACCCACTATCAAGATACCAAAGATTAGAAGAATTTGCCTTCAAGGCAATTTGTGCAACATGGCAAACATTTTCATTCTTTCTAATCCATTTAAGAACAACATTTTCTTTCTTAAAGGTCTTTGGTACATGGGCTCTAGTAATCCTAGGATCATGCAAATTAGTCTTATTATTCCTAGGAACATGCATCTTGGCTCTATTCTTTCTCTTTTCAATCATGCTTCGAGTTCTACACATTTTTATATAACGAAAGCAATTTGGTCGAATGTGACCATTAAAACCACAAAAATGACAAATTGGAATGAAACGAGAAATCATACCATTGCCTTGAGCATTTATGGGAGCCTTCCCTTTTCTTTGTGGTTGAGTGGGTTCAATCCATCTCCTTTGTTGAACCGGTCTATCTTGCTTCCAATGTTGGACTTGCATGATTGGATTTTTCCCTTTTTGAGCCAATAGATGAGGAATGTTGGCTTGAGGTTGTCTCCTTGGTGCCACCTTCACTTGTGCACTTTTTGAGCTTTGTCCTAGATCTATTTTCTTCCTAGGAGTGTGCACCGGAGAAGCTTCTATGTTGCCCAAGCTCTTAACAAACACGGTCTTCTTAGAGGAGGTGGTCTCTTGACAATCTTCAAACCCAAGACCTCTTTTGTCACATGGACTCTTTCCAACACCAAGCATGTGATCTAATTTTTTGGTGCTAGAGTCCATCCTAGTAAGTGACTTCTTAGCTTCAACAAGCTCCCTCTTCAAACCCTCTTCATTCCTCCTAGATAAATCTAACTCCTCTTTTAGCTTATCTTCTCTCTTCTTAAGTCTTTCCACTTCTTCACTTAAGAGATCATTGTGAGATGAAAGCTCAACATTTTCTTCTCTCAACATCTTGATCTTCTTAGTTGTTTTCATCTCTAAGCTCCTAAACTCCTTAAGATATTCAACTAACACTTCTTTCTCCACATATCCATTAGTGGAGTTAGCATCGGAGTCATCTTCACTAGAGTCACTTTCCCTTTGACTCTCTTCCTCTTTTTCACTACCACTTTTGCTCTTGTGAGAAGAGGCAAAAGCTAGGAAGTTAGCCATGATGTCTTCATCATCCGAAGAATCATCATCTTCATTGGAGTCATCACTACTTCCACTCCAAGTGGCGGCCATCACTTTTCCCTTCTTCTTTTCCTTATGATTAGCACATTCGGGAGCAAAGTGACCAATCCCGCCACACTCAAAGCAACGGACCCCTTTCCTTTCGGTCCTCTCTTGCCTTGGTTCAAACTTCTTAAAGGGAACCTTTTTCTTGTCTTGGCCTCTAAAACCAAATCCCTTCTTTCCAAACTTCATAACCTTGTTGAATCTTTTCACAAACAAGGCCATGTCTTCATCCGAGTCATTCTTCACCTCCTTTTCATCCTTAGATGCTTTCAAAGCAATTCCCTTTTGCTTTTTAGGAGGAGTGGAGCTAGGAACCTTCCTAGACTCGTAGGCGAGAAGTCTTCCAATGACCTCGCTCGGCTTCATATCCTTATATCCACTATTTTCTTCTAAAGCCGTCACCTTTGACTCAAACCTATCCGGTAGGGATCTCATTATCTTTTGCTTGATCCTCCTATCCGAATAGGGATCACCAAGTTGATGACTTTGGTTGACTATGTCCATCAACTTGATCTCAAAGTCGTTGAAGCACTCATTCTCCTCCATCTTGAGCATCTCAAATTGGGTTTGGAGAACTTGGAGCTTGGAGTCCTTCACAACTTCGGTTCCCTCATGAGCAACTTCTAGGATTGTCCATGCCTCCTTAGCAATCCTAGTATTTTGAATCAACTTGTATTGATTCTCATCCATGGCACATAGGATGGCATGCATTGCCTTCCAATTCCATTTTGACGCCTCAAATTCTTGTGCACTCCATTGTGCCTTGGGCTTCAAAACTTCTTCTCCTCCACCCGTAGGAGTCATCATGGGAAGATCGTATCCATCTTCAACCGACATCCATGCTCGGTCATGAAGTTGGCATATGTAGGATTCCATCTTCCCTTTCCATGAGGAGTAATTTAATCCGGTGAGAAGGGGAGGACGTGTGCTAGAAGCCCCCTCGTTGTTGCCACCGTTTCCACTCATTTTGTATATGAATGAAATGAAATGAATGCAAAATGTATGAATGAACAAAAAACACACAAATGCAAAACACACCAAAATGAGCAAGGATCACCTATGTATATCTAGGAACCCGCTCTGATACCAATTGAAACAAATTATGGTGTGTTCAATATTAATCTAGAGGGGGGGTGAATAGATTTTATCCAATTTTACCAAATTTTCGTTAATGGTCAAGATTACGAAAATACCCTCTACTAGTCAATATACAATAGCAAGTGTAATATGGTGCGGAAATTAAAAGACACTTGATATTTACGTGGAAACCCTCACGGGAAAAACCACGGGCTATGTAAGTGAGCCACACTTGAACCTCGAATCCACTAAATGTGTAAAACGATTACAACCTAATCCCGGAAGTAATCACACACCTACCTACTCCCGGTATAAGTGAACCTAGTCCTAATGCTTGTGATTTATGCAACCTAATCCCGGAAGCAACACAAGACTTAGTTCTCAATGAAGAGAAAACAACCTAAGTGAATATATGAAATACTCAAAATGCAACAAGAGCAAGGCAACTCTATATGCTTACCTAGAATGATGATATATCAATGAAATCAATCCTAGATATCAAAAGCTAAATGACATATCATAAAGCTTAGCTAATCAAGATTCAACAAAACCTAAATAGCTATCACAATACAACACTCAATCAAATTCATCACAAACAATCTCTATCTTATATTTAGCATGTGAACATAAAGCATACAATAAGATAAAGAGATAACTTGACAAGAAAGAACCTAAACTTAGATGAAGTTAGTCAAAAACTTACCAAGAAGGATGTGATGATGCAAAACCATACATGGATGAGTCCTAAATGGTCATGAATGATCCTAGATGAACTTTGATGATCAAAGGAATTGGTTTGAGTGTTTAAAGGTGAGTTCTTGGTGATTTTTCTCTTGAAAAATGTTCTAAGAGAAAAATCTGAGATTTGGAGCTCTGGTTTCCGACCTAGAAAAGAAAGAGGCATATATATAGCATGCCAAAGTGAAGTGGTGTCGTTTTGAAAAATTTGCACAAGACCGCCGATTCTGCGCCCTTTATTCTGCGGCCTTGGCCGCAGAACACAAGGGCGCAGAAATGCACCTGACAGATTTTGCGGCCCCTAAACGCAAAAACCAAGGGCGCAGAAAAGAGGACAGAGAGTATGAATTCTGATCCTTATTCTGCGGCCTTATTTCTGCGTCCTTGGCCGCAGAACAGGGCGCAAATTGCACCTGATGGAGCATCCTAAAATCTAACCATGCTATGCAATACTAAGCAAGATGCAACCAAATAAACATGCATGAAGAGAGATGAAATAGGCAATAATGCATACACACAATAAATACACAACACATTCAAGAATGAGAATTATGCAAGTGTTGTGTGTGTGTGCATCTACTTCTCTTCATTGCAAGAAACACTAAGTATTATACCTTTGGAGTGCTTCTTCCCTTGAGGTCTTGAAAAGGGCCTTTGAGCATGATCTTCAATCACCTAACTACCCTTACAATTCAAACCCCCAATATGTGGTTTGTCTACGAAATAAGCCAATCAACAATGGGAATCCTTACAAGGATGATACTTGCAATCGCAGCTCTGCAAAATCTTAAAGTACATCAAATGGATGTGAAAACAGCTTTCTTAAATGGAGATCTAGATGAAGAAATTTACATGGAACAACCCGAGGGTTTTTCTGCTCCAGGTTAAGGAAAGAAAGTTTGTAAATTGGTAAAGTCTTTATATGGTTTAAAGCAAGCACCAAAACAATGGCATGAGAAATTTGACAATTCTATGATATCAAAAGGTTTTAAAATCAACGAATGTGACAAATGTGTTTATGTCAAGGACACAGAAAATGGTTATGTCATTGTGTGCCTTTACGTTGATGACATGCTCATTGTTGGTAGTGATGATAAAATGATCAAATCTACCAAAGATATGTTGAAATCAAGATTTGATATGAAAGATATGGGACCAGCTGATGTAATGTTGGGAATGAAAATCTCAAGAACATCTAACGGACTTATACTAAGTCAATCACACTATGTTGACATGATTCTTGAGAAATTCAACAAAAATGATTCTGGAATTTCCAGAACACCAGTAGATTCAAATCTACACCTATCCAAGAATAAGGGTGAGAGCGTCTCTCAATTAGAATATTCTCGAGTGATAGGAAGTCTGATGTACTTAACAAGCTGTACAAGACCAGACATAGCTAATGCAGTCAACAAATTAAGCAGATACACGAGTAATCCAAGAAGTGATCACTGGAAAGGAATAGTAAGAGTACTAAAATACTTACGATTCACTCGTAATTATGGATTGCATTATACCAGATATCCTGCTGTCCTAGAAGGATACACCGATGCAAACTGGATATCTGATATGAAAGATTCAAAATCCACTAGTGGGTATGTGTTCACACTAGGAGGTGCGGCAGTATCCTGGAAATCCTCCAAACAAACTTGTATAGCCAGATCCACCATGGAATCTGAGTTTATAGCTTTAGATAAATGTGGTGAGGTGGCTGAATGGCTACGCCAATTCTTAGAGGATATTCCAAGATGGCCAAAGCCTGTGCCAGCAATTTGCATCCACTGTGATAGTCAATCTACAATTGGAAGAGCACAGAGCAACATGTACAATGGGAAGTCTAGACATATACGTCGAAGACATAATACCATTAGACAACTAATCTCAACTGGAGTTATCACTATTGATTATGTAAGGTCAAAAGATAACATTGCGGATCCGCTAACCAAAGGATTAAACAGAGAATTAGTTGAGACATCATCGAGAGGAATGGGACTAAAGCCCATTAGATAAAAAGTCGATACAATGGACACCCAACCTAGTTGACTGGAGATCCCAAGATCTAGGTTCAATGGGACAACCAAGTTGTGAGACTGAGTTGGATCACTGTGGGGGTTACCCTCGAGTCCAATCCTATGATGAAACAGTGATGCCCGTAGGGAAAAGGTTAAACTATGTTTTTAATGATTCTTATGCGTCGAAATTCCAAGCTATTGGAATTCCAAGCAGAGTAATGCGGGCTACTCTTAATTAAGAAATCACCTATGTGAGAGAAAAGTGGGGCCGCTTTTAAAAGAGAATAGTGAAGGGCTATATTCTCCAGTGACTCTCACAGAACCAAGCATATGTTCATGGCCAAAACGAACATAACAATGAGAACCAAATCGGGTCTGGAAGATACCTGTGTGAGGTGTGTGATCATTAACACAAAACAGCAGAACAGTTCAAGGATACCACATCTACTGATCAGCCAGTAAAGTAAGCATACATTTACAAGGGAAGGTTCAAAGAATAACACCTACCTATCCTATGCAGGTTTCGACCGTTTGAACTTACCAAACATCATCTTTCGTGTCTCCTATGTCAATTTCATTCATGTGGGGGATTGTTGGAAAATTTTGTGATAAACTCTTAATTTGAGAGGACAAATTCAGTATGATTAATTCCATAAAAATGGAAAATTAAAGTGTATTCGAATTCTCCTCCGTGAGAGCTTCGAAATGATATACTCAAACTCACAAAATGGTTAATGGGTGAATGAGAAATTGATTCTCAAGGTGAGCCCAAAATGTGGTGAACAATGGCTCATCCCACATTAGCTAGGGAAGAAACTTATGTGTAGTATATAAGTAAATGTGTGATAGGAGCTATCAATATGTGTGCGGCATAGAGGCTCTCTCTTGCGCGCGCAGGGGGGGGGTGCAAATCATGGACCTCGAACCTTCAAATGCACGACTCGTGTGTGGGCGCATCCTGCGTACACGAATGCCGCTCCGGTTGGACCGTGAGAGTCCAGTTGACTTTTTGTCACTTCCTTAAGTCAACGTTTTTGTAAATAATAAGGAAAGCTTTCATTGTTTGGATTCCGATACTCTTGCTTGATCATCAAGAATACGGAATCGGATGTTTAATTATTATTTAATTAAATAATTTTCCTTATTAAATCAGAAACGTATACACGAAGCTTCGGTTTGGCTTATGAACCAAGAGCCAAGAATCGTATACAAGAAGCTTCAGTTTTGCTTACTCACCAAGAACTGGAATCGTATCCAAGAAGCTTTCATTTGGCTTATTCACCAAGCACTAAGTGTAGTGTTAAAGAAGATTCTTGGTCACCAAGAAAGTGTCAAGGAATTTCCGAAATTGCCCCTACACCCTATAATAATTCGGTTTGCCTATATATATATAATACATGTGTGTTCTTTTCATACTACAAGAATTTCGGAAATACTCTTATTTCTCTATAGTCGAACACTACTCCATTTTCTTCTCTGTTCTTGGTAAGTTTGAGCTCGATTTGAGTTCGCTGAGAGTGGCTTGTGCTTCGCACTTCCACTGTTAAACCATTGTATACTGGGAGACGATCGCTATACACATACGGTGTAATATACGGCAAAATCGTCTTAAGGACACCGTGTGAAACACGGGCCTCGGTTTTCCCTAACCGATTTTCTAACGTGTTGGTTTGTGTAATTTTGTTTTCTGTTTATACAGGTCCTGACCAGATTGTTGATTTACAAAGAATAACAATATATATATATATATATCAACTTTATTCATTGCAAGACATATCATCATTCAACAACAATTGAGGTTTTATTCAGCAATGCTCCACAAAACATCAACAATATTCCAACCAAGTCTGATTTTCTCCTTTAAAACTAAGATACATGTATTTTTGTTTTTCATGCATAAGTAACTCTCTTGATGGCTTACACTCGGTTTCAAATGAGTAGCCTTTTAATACACTGGGTGACTGCACGTCATGTAGTCAGTAGCTTTTTTCAAGAGAGAGTTTAAGAATGCATATCATAAAAAACGTGAACATGGAGAACAATTTGAGATCAATCAAATGTATTATCATGCATTTACATTATTATATTCAAGCAAACATAGAAATCATGCATTTACATACATAGCAACCGTGCATGGAGTCATAAAAGCATTACCCAATCATTATTCAATGTTATTCACTATACAATCTCAAGCAATCACAAAAGAGCATAAAATTTATTAACTTTTTGCATATAAGAATCATGCAAGCTTGCTCTCTTTGCTTGAGCTTCCCATATGGGATCAATCCAACCAAATCATGGCAAATCACAAACCCAATAGACCTATTAAATGATTCAAACCTAGGAGTATCCAATAGGGTTGCAAACAAGTTAGCTAGTTGATATGAGATTTCAGCATGCTTAACTCAATGAGTCCCAAATGAGGATTACTCATTTGGAGAGTAATAAAGCCGCATTCGAGGGACAACTTGCCGCTGCTATTGCAGCCTTGGTCACTGCTGAGCAAGGAGCTGCTTCGAATGACAAGATCATCTACGAGCTTAAGGAGAAGTTGTAGGGTAAAGATAATGCCTTCGCATGTGCAATGGCTGAACTAGAGTTTTGCGCCGTAGATAAATGTAAGAGGTCGCCTGCTTATTATGCCGCCATGTATTGCGACCACCGAAATGGAATGAAAGTGGCCTAGGAGTTTTATTCACGGAAGAACTGGGCGTCTAAGGAGACTATCTCCCACTTTGGAGCGTTGATCAAGGAAGCTGCGGTAGACGCCCTCGATTCTTTGCAGAAAAGTCACAAATGGTGGCGGGCTCACTGTATACTACTTCATAAGAACCCTCTGCCAATGCAATTCGAGATGCTATATTCGTCGGGTGCTTTGAAGGAGTACTCCCATAAGGATCTGCCAGTTACACAACCCCCCTCCTCCGATTGCCGCTATGATTTATCTGAGGGCGATGACTGATGAGGACTTAGAGTGGGAGGAGGACGACGGGCTTCCAAGCAGTAGGCAAGGTGTCTCTAGTTCATGCATGGGCGCTATTAGTGGCATGGGGTCTTCACATCGAAGAGGCACTTAACAATGCATGTGGCCTTTATTTATGTATTTATTTTTTATATCTATCTTCACTTATGAGTAAAACGATTCTTTTTTAACTATGCTTTCAATCCCATTCTCACTTTGTAATTTTTTGCACAAGCTTGCCAATCTCTTATTTTATATGTCTTCATGTTAGCCAACTCAAGCATAGCCGAGGCTCCTATGTTGCTGCGAACTCGCGCGTGTTACCCTGGATGCTACCTAGTTTTTAACGAAGTGAGCTGGTCGGCAGTGTTTTATCCCGTGGTAAGTCCTAGTGTTTAATGCTACTTGCGTGTGTTATCATGGCTATTGCCCACTCTTTAACGTCACGAGGTGGCTGAAACGAGGTCGACATCGTTTTATCCCAGGTAAGTCTCAGTGTTTAAAGCTACTCGCGCATGTTATCCTGAGTGTTGCCTAGTCTTTAACGACACGAGGTAGCTGAAACGAGTTCGGCAGTGTTTTATCCCAGAGTAAGTCCCAGTGTTTAACGTTACTTGCGCATGTTATCCTGAGTGTTGCCCAGTCTTTAACGACACGAGGTAGCTGAAATGAGGTCGGCAGCGTTTTATCCTGGGCTAAGTCCCAGTGTTGAACATTACTCGTGTGTCTTATCTTGGGTGTTTCCTAGTCTTTACGACACGAGGTGGCCGAAACGAGGTTGTAAACATTTTATCCTAGGGCAAGTCTCTGTGTTTAACGCTACCCACACGTGTTATTCTAGGTATTGCCCAGTTTTTAACTACACGAGATGTTGTAGCTCCTTGGCATTTGTGTACGAGCCGAGGAATTGGGATGAGGTTATTGCCTCGCTGAATTCTTTAAGCTTGATCTCCCGAAAGGTATTTTTCGTAGTTTCAATCTGACCACTAGGTAGGCTTGTGAAACAACCATTTTTTTTTTTCACTACTTAATTTCTTTGCCATCAACTGCTCTTTTGCTGTGACATGTGAGCATTAGTTCCGTTATATTGTACCCGAAAAACAGATCCATGTCACGTGGTTTTCACATTACAAATCCAAAAGATAAACCAGTCTAATTTTTCAAAAGTATTAAAGGTTTCAGCCCATCGGTCCAATAAGTGGATTCAGCCCGAAGGCCGAACAATCGAAACCCAGTTTAAAGCATCCCATGCTGCTAGCCCAGATATCTTAGGCTATGTTTGGGATTGCTTTTGCTTGAGAAATAAGTGATTATTTCTCAAGTTTTGAACAAACAGATGTTTGGTAAACTTCTAAAAAGTAGCTTATTTTACAATTTGCTTCTAAAATAATCAACTTTTGAGAAGTTGGTTGGGGGGTGCTTTTGGAAGCAGAAGCTAGCCTTTACCTTTTTTTTTTTTTTTTTTGATTCATAACAACCGAAACATATTACATATAATGTCTATCCAACAAAGAAGAAAAATCCAACCTAAGAAAAGCACAACAAGAAGAAAAAGCTGAAACAGCTAGCTCAATTGCAAAGGAATTTCCAGACCTGGAAATTGCTACACAATTAATAATGCCAACTTCTGATATCAACACTTTAATATCATTAACAACATATTTAGATTCCCCTAAAAAAGGCTTAGAATCATTAAGAGAAGAGACCACCGAAGGAGAAACAATCTCCGCCCAATCAATACGTAAACCATAGAATTTTGCCAGCAGCAAACCTTCCCGTAACGCAATCAATTCCGCTGTCCTGGCAGAGAACTTTCCTGGCAGCTGGTTGGTTCGAGCAACAACAACCAACCCCTTAACATCCCTAATAACCACACCAATACCCACTGAGACCCCAGACTTGCTCAAAACAGCAGCAGTATTTAGTTTAAGCTGTTCAGGAGCTGGAGCCACCCACTCAGTCCCAAGCCTGATCTGATTTGAAACAGCCCCAACAGAAACAGCCCTCTTCGACCTCTGAAATTCCACCAAGAAGTCCAAAGCACCTGCCACCACCAATTCCGACTGCTTACACTTCCCTTCCATATAATGCTTATTCCGATTCTCCCAAATAGCCCATGCCATCATGCAAAATTTAGCCAAATCATCACCAGCTACCCGAGATGACATAAACAAAAAAACATCCAAAGCATGCAGCTGAGAAACTTCATCAAAAGGAAAATTCAAAGCAGCAAAATTCCAACATTTCTTTGCCTCTTTGCACCAAAAAACAGCATGAGCAGCAGATTCTATAGGACTAGAGCAACGAGCACACCTAGGAGAAACAATTACTTTCCGTTGACAGAGGTTTTGTAGTGATGGAACAGCATTCCAACACGCTCTCCAAACAAAGATCTTGACTTTCGGAGGAATATTTAAACCCCACAACTGATCCCACCACCTTTGAGACAAATTAGAATTAGAACCAGACTCACTAACCTTATTAGAAATGGCCAATTGATAACCACTTTTGACAGAGTATTGTTCATTTTTTTCAAAATGCCAAGCCAAGTAATCCTCACCCCCATGCCAACTAACCGGAATAGACAACACCATCTCCTTATCTACTGACAGCAGCCACCGATCCAATTTTCCCATATCCCACCACCTAGCACTACTACTCATTAAATCAGCCACCTTAATATCACTACCAGGATCCGGTGTAATAGTCCTAAAAGAATTCGGTCTAGGGAGCCACTTATCCTTAAACACTCTAATATTTTTCCCATCCCCAACCATCCATCTAAGACCCTGAGACAATAACTCTTTCCCCCACAATATACTTCGCCATATATGAGAAATACCACTTTTGGCTGCCACCTGCAGAAAATCCTGTTGTTTAAAATATTTTGCCTTCATAATTCTAGCCACCAAAGACTCCGGATTCATCAAAATATGCCAAGCTTGCTTAGCTAGTAAAGATTGATTAAAAGATATGAACTCCTTAAAATTCAAGCCACCATGTCTCTTAGGTTTACAAAGAGCCAACCATTTTACCCAACTAATCTTACGTTTTCCATCCTTTGAGCCCCACCAAAATTTAGAGCACATGGCACTCAACTCGTTACAAAAACCAACCGGAAGCCTAAAAATACTCATAGCATAATTAGGTATCGCTTGAACCACCGCCCTAATTAAAACCTCCTTTCCACCAAACGAGAAATAATTATCCTTCCACCCCCGTAATTTCTTCCATACCCTTTCCTTAATGCCATTAAACAAAATTCTTTTATTTCTACCCACTAAAGTAGGAAGCCCTAAATATTTATCATGAATGATCCCTTCTTCTATACCAAGCAAATTATATATATCTTCTCTAATACAAGCAAGGACATTGTCACTAAATGTAACCTTACTTTTCTGTAAGTTAATTTGCTGTCCTGAACCACACTCATACACATTCAGAATGTCTTTAAGTTTCTCCCCACAATAACTAGAAGCCCTACAAAACAAAATGCTATCATCAGCAAACAACATATGACTAATCAGAGGCCCACCTCTACCACACCTAAAACCCAAACCCCTGCCATTATTTTCAGCCTTTTTAATCAAACCTGAAAATGCCTCTGCACAAAGAATAAATAGATAACAACTTCATGTCATAGGTGTGAGAAGTATACCACTCGATGAACTTCTTCTTATCTAACATGTTAAGTGTTGAACGAAGTTATCGAAACGAATGCATTAATAATTTCGCACTATAACAAATTTCTTGTGATGTTTAATGATGAAGCTATATATAATTTCCCTAATTGTCTGTACTAATTTGTGCTGAGGGCCTATCTAAGCTTCTTTTTTCTACCGAAAGGCAAGGTGAGATGGCCGATTTTAGATGTAGTTGGCGGGGTCTGAAAATTTAACACCTCTTCATTGCCGATGATATCTTGCTTTTACGAGGGCATCAGAGAGGGGTTGTAGAGCTTTTGGATTGTTATGCGACTACTTCAGGCCAGGTGGTTAACTTCCAAAAGCCAAATCCTTCCCTTCCTCAAACCCTAAATGTAATATTAAAATAAAAATAAATAAAAAATAAAAATAAAAAAAGGAAACATTACATTGTATATATATTTTGTTACCAACATAAAATGATTAGTTATATGTTACTAACCTATAGTAGAGTTGTCACAATTTTATTGTTACACGTCTTGTTTGATTAGAAATTAAAATTGTGTAACAATAAAATTGTGACAATTCTTGATTAATTAGAAATTAATTGTTATGATGTGAAATTGTTACCTCTCATATCTTGATTAATTAGAACTTCTATGCAAAATTTATTAGGTACATAGTACACATATTATATTACAAGTAATATATCTTATAAATAAATAAATAAAACTTAAAAATATTTAAAATGAAATTTTATTTCAAAAGGTATTATGTTACATATATTTTATAAGATTAAATCAAATTAATAATATATTAAAATAACAAAAATGAAATGTTAAATTCAAATTATAATTAATATAGTCCTAGTAATGTGTTAATATTAGGCTAAAATTAATGAGAACTTTCTATGCAAAATGTATTAGGTACACAGTACACATATTATATTATAAGTAATATATCTTATTATAAATAAATAAATAAATTTTAAATTATTTAAAATGAAATTTTAATTCAAAAGGTATTATGTTACACATATTTTTAGAGGAAATAGCACTTTCTAACCAAATAATTAAGGGGTTTCTAGTTTTACTCAGAATTAGTGTTTTCATTGTTTTTACCAAACAATTCACTGAAGAGACAAATTTAGCCTTGTCTTTTCTATTTATTTTTATTTTTAAAATCTAATTTTCTTATTAAAAAAAAAAAACCCTTCTTATTTTTTTTTTATAAAACTTATTGGTTATCACTAGACCTCCCACTAGAAGTCTTTGGAACAGTGTTACCTATAACAATGGTAATCTAAATATAAATTTGGGAACCGTTTAACCCCCAATGACAAAAGATCTAAAGTCTCAGATGAAGACTTTCAATCTACTGTGTAAGGACCTTTACTTTATAATTGACTTATTTCATGACGAACCACATTAGGGATGATTTTGTAATGGGTAGCTTAGGATCTTAAAGGCAAGCTTCCAAACGTCTCTGTGACTTCAAGAACAATAGCGAAATGTAAATCACTTGACTTGATTCTTAAATAGAATAGTTGCACATACACACTTACATGCATTTCCATAACTCTTGCATTTGTGTTTCCTTGAATGTGTGCATATATGTCTCATCTCACACTTCATGCATGTTTATTTGTTCTTGCATTTGATTGCCCAGTTCTAAGATTGATTTTATGTCAAAAATGAATTTGAAGTGAGGTGCGCTTTTTGTACAACGCACATTATAAGGCTTGCAAATTCCAGCAAGTCTTCGATGTTCATGCACTCTTGGTGTAGTGTTCAAACAATGCACATTGTTAAGTCTTGCAACTCCAGCAAGTATGCGCTGTTAAAGCACGGTATGAACCGTGCATATGCGAGAAACTTGTTTTCTCTAGCAACCTTGCACTGTATAAGCACTGGTCATGCGATGTACGTACAACACATATGATGGGAGACTTACACTTTAGTAATTGTGCGCTATACAAGCGCTGTTCGTACAGCGCATAGAACCTAGATTTTTTGAAACTTTCCATAATGATGTAGTTTCAACTTGGGCCTCTATTTAAACTTCATCTTCTCCCATCTCTGAACCATGTACCCTAGATCACAAAATAACTCTTCAAAAGAGAGAGAGAGAGAGAGAGAGAGAGAGAGGGGGGGGGCAAGGTTTCTAGAGAGAGAAAGCTTCCAAGCTTCATTGATTCACTTTCCGTTCCTCTCCATATGCATTTAATTTGGTCTTCATACATGGGTCTTCATCTTTGAGTCACTTGGTAAGTAGAATAAATATCTCATCTTCATTTATTGTTCTATTTCATTAAGACATGTTTTTGATTACTTAGATTAGCAAATCTTCATTCTTATTGCATATTTAGTGAAGTTATGACATTTGTTTGTGATTGCTTACATGATTAGGTTGATTTTACATAAATAGATAAGTATTGAATATTCTTGTGAGATTGTTTGATAGCTAGGTTGATAGATTTATGTTTATTTATCTAATTAGCTCTCTTGAATATTCATGGTTGTTTGATTGACAATTAGGTTGTTAGAATTCTTTACACATCTAATTGAATCCACATGTATGGGCATGTAGGCATTGTTTGATAGCTAGGATTGTATATCTTTGATAATAGCTAGATATGTCTTTATGTTTCCACATTTAGACATTGATAACTAGGATTTATTGATTATATCTTTGAATTCCTAGTTAAGCCTTTTGTGTGTTGTCTTACACATTGTTGCATTTTGAATATTGTCACATATTCACTTAGACTTTAATACTCTTCAGTGAGTCAAAGCCTTGTGGCTACGGATGGTAGTTGCACAAGCAAGTGAAGTTTTGCAACCAAGGGTTGGTTAACAAGCATTGCCAAGTGCCATTGTAAAAGGTCTTCGGGTAGATTAGGAGGTGCTCACGCCAAAAGTAGTGGATTGAGGGATATCACTAGAGATTGAGCCAAGATTGGTTAGTGGAGGTGTCTGTAGCCTAAGGTTATCGAGAGTGAGTGTCCGTGTATCACTTGAGGGTGTAACATTCTTTTTATATAGTGAATTTTTGTAGCTAAGTGGCTAGTCTTGTGGGTTTTTTCCTTGGTAAAGGTTTCCCACGTAAAAATCAAGTGTTCATTTAATTCCCATTTTACATTTGATTTTTGTTGTATGTTTGTTCTGGGTTAATTGTGATAAATATTGACTAATCGAAAAAAAATGGCAATTAATTGATTAACAACCCATTCACTAGGTTGTATTAGACACACTCCTTGTATTTTCAATTGGTATTGGAGCGGGTTTCTATACATACATAGGAGATCCCTGCTATTTTTGTGTGTCTTGCATTTGTGCGTATTTTGATCATTGCATTCATTTGCATTCATTTCACCAAACACTTGTAAGTTGCGTAGTGGAAAAATATATATATCAATAGTTAAGAACGATGAGTTTTAAAAAATTTATCGTCTTTTTAAAAAATTTATCGTCTTCTTAGGACCTTTTGTATATGCGTATATGAGGAAGAGATTTGTTTTCATACATTTGAAGAACACTCCTTTTCTTTTCGATCATTCACCACTAAGCTTTCCGAGCTATGTCCCGCGATCTAGCAACTGTGTATGTGGGCATGTCATGGGTTTCAAGAGCAGTTGAATGGAGGCTTGAGAGATCCGAAAGACAACCCTTTGCTTCCTTGCTTGAGTTCGGCTACCTTAGGAGCCAAAGAAAAAAAAATCTTTTTTTTTCTCTCTCTCCTTGCCGCACCACTCTAGTCTCTCTAGGGTTTCGATTAGTTTCTTTTTCCTGATAAGTATATCTTATATACTAGGATTCTAGGGTTTAGTAGACCAAGTCAAAATAGGATTCTAAATACTTTTTAATTCGGTCACCACTATGGTTTGAACCTTTGACCTATTTAGAGCAAATAAAATCATCTTTATTATTTTATTTTTTTGCTATTGTCAAGGTTCGAAACTGAAACTTTCATATATCAATTAATAATTCTTAATTATTAATATGTCAATTAAATAATCATATTATTTAATAATATTTAATTCATCAATTAAATAATATATTAATTAAATAATCATATCATTTAATTAATTCCCAGAATATATTTAAGTTACTTTCGTAACACAATTAATTGGACCTTCCAATTCTCCGTGGGCATTGTTACTATTGATCATAAAGGGCTAGCAAGGGGACCTAATGGACCTACAGTTTTGAGCTCCAATAATACTTAGAAAAATTAATTAAACTCTTTAATTAACATTTTACAATTATTAGCTTCGGAGTTATTCCACTAAAAACCCAAGGTTGTACTTTCGTAACTGTAGATGTTTTACACAACTAAATTATTAGTGTCTATTGATATAGCTATTACATATGATATGATCCTTCACAAATAGTTCATAATTAGAGCAAGGTCATAAAGTCTGTTATACTTCTCTAATTATATATTTTCCTTTAAGTATTATTGATTCTCTAATGAATGATTATATCCTTCATTCCTTTATGGAAGAAGGAGAGCGCTCTTAATCGTTCAAGTCTTAAATCAACCTTTAAGGGAACTACTCATATACTTCTCACAAAAAGGAGTGGATTCCACTATTGTGTGCATACCTTCCTAGCCACAAGCAAAACCGTGATTCCAAGATATGGAGTTATTGATCGGGAATGCTATTCCGATCTCACCCATGGTATATATTTCAAGAAACACGATCTAACTCAAAGGAGTCAATAAGACACTCAGGATTTAGATCACCCATATACATCCATCATTTGTCGATATATATGAATCTTTTCAACTAATAGATTTTAGTGAGAGATTCATATAGATCGTGGCCAAGTCCTATATGATCACATCAAATAAGGTGCCTTCATTCTCATAACACCATATAAGTAGTCTAGCATAAGTCTATCGTACATTATGGAATGGATCGTAGCTGTAGATTAACCACAAATAAAGTATCCAGCTTTATTTGCTTTCTACGGATTCTTTAGATTGCATGTCTCAAAAATGAATTCCTCTGTATATGACATTCATATACTCGGTTTGAGATTACATCTGGCAATTTTGGATGTTAGCACATATAATTTAAACGTATGAGTCATGTTAATTGAATGAAATAACTACTTCTTTTATTAATGAATTTATAACATTACAAATTACAAGCTTTAGGGCATAAATCCCAACAACATTATGAGTGGATTTGGAATAAGTAAAGAGGGAGCTTCTAGCACAAGACATCCATTATTCTCATAAGGTCCCATTTATTGATTGGCTTATTTCGTGGACAAACCATATATTGAGGTTTTGATGTAAGGGTAGCTTAGGCTTTCAAGACCTCAAGAGAAGAAGCACCAAAGGTAAATTTCTAAGTGCTTACTTGCTTTAAAGAGATGTAGTTGCACACACTCACAACATATGCACAATTCTTATTTTTGTATATTGTGTGGCTTTATTATGTGTGTATTAATGTTCATTTATATCTTTTCTTGCATGTGTTAATTATTTGCATCTCGTTCATGATAATGACATGACATATTAGGCATTAAGATGCATTCTCTTCACTTTTCACACTTGCACAAATTGCTCATTTTTAGACTAAGTGTGAATGTGTTTTGAAAAGAGAAAAAATTCCCTTGACCTCTGCCTGTACCGCCCCTGGTACACGTGCATGCGCAGCGGTCCATATCAAGTCGAAAACTTAATGCTTTTGCGCTGGGTATACCGTAGGCTAGACACTTGCCTATGCCACAATCTGCACTACGGTTGAAAGCAAAGCTTTCACGCTATGCGTACCGCGGCCTAGGCACTTGCACAGGCTGCGGTATAGGCAGCGGTAATTCGGCCGAAATATTTTTAAAATTGGCCAAAACGACCATGCTTTGAAGAGACCACCTATATAAGTATCACTTATGTCTCTAGGTCATTTTGAGAGAGTTCAAATCAGTTTTCTTACTTAGAACATTTTTCAAGAAAGAAAAAATTCACAAGAACTCACCTTTAAACACTCAAAGCTTTTCCTTTGTTCATCAAAGTTCATCTAGGATCATCCATGACCATATAGGATGCATCCATGCATGGTTTTGCATCATCACATCTTCATTGGTATGTTCTTTACTAATTTCATCTAATTTTAGTGTTTTTCATATTAGGACATCTCTTTAATTACTTGTATGTTTTTAGATCATATGTTAAATACAAGATAGAGATTATTTGTGATGTATTGATTAAGTGTTGTATTGTGATAGGTATCTAGGTTTTCATAATCTATGTTTAGCTAAGCTTTTTGACATGTCGTTTAACTATTGATATCTAGGATTATTTTAATTGCAATATTGTCATCCAAGATAAGCATATAGATTTCCCTAGCTCTAATTGCATTTTGAGTATTTCATATATTCACATAGGCCATATTATCTCTTTATTGAGAAGTAAGACTTGTGGCTAAGATTGCTTATGCCACAAGCAAATTGGACTAGGTCCGCTTTTATAGGCCTACGGGTAGTAGTAGAGGTTAACCTAGGCTGTAAACTCTATTACAATTAGTGGATTCGAGGTTCGAGTGTGGCGCACTTACTGGCCTATGGTTTTCCCCATATGGGTTTCCACGTAAATATCTTGTGTCATTTATAATTCCGCACTTTCTACACTTGATATTTTATATTGACTAGATAAGGATATTTTCATAATGTTGACCATACACGAAAATTGGGTAAAATCGAATAAAATCTATTCATCCCACCCCCCTCCCCTCTAGATTAATATTGTTCACCTTAATTAGTTTCAACTCCATATGACAATTACTCCTCATGGAAGGAGACAATGGAGTCATATCTTTCGGCGATTGATGATAAGATCTTTATGATAATTGAAGATGGGTACACTCCAACCACTAAGACCCTTGAAGATAAAAGCATTGTTCCCAAACTGAAGTCGGAATGCAGTGCTTAAGAGTTTAAAGCCTCCAAGTGGAACAACCAATACAAGTTCATCCAAATTACCAAGAATGCTTATGAAGGGATGGACATGGATAAGAACTCGAAACTTCAAATGTTGCAAGCCAAATCCGAGTCCATCACACAACCCTAAACTTGATGTGCAAGTAGTTAACTTGTGGAATCATATTGTGATTCTTCTTACTTGGATTTTCATGTTTGCTTTGATCTCTTTCTTATTTGATATTATCTCGTAGTAAATGTGGTTGACATTGTGCTTGATTTGGGCTCCAATTCTTTTTGGAGAAGATATGGTTGTTTCCTAGTGAAAGTGTGATTGTTGACCCTCATATCTCGACATGATTGCTGTGCATTAATGATGCACGTTGGATTCTGCTTCTGCCAAATGATCCTTGTTGGTGAGATATTTTGGCCGACCGTAATATAATCTTATTTTGGCGACGTCCTCCTTTGCCCGAGCCATCCTCCTTAAATCCTATTATGCACCGTCTGCTTATTCATTTGGCGAAGCTTTTTCCTTAGGCGGCGAGTCCTTGGTTGGCTCTTTAGCTTGATGACGTGACATCCAGTAAAAATTCACATACAACAACTCTGTTATTAATGAAAATATTCCCTAGATCTAGAACCATATACAGTATATATGACTTTCCAGAAACATCCTTTTGTAAACATAACAGTATTATTACAATGTTTTTATAACTTATATCAAATTAAATTTATTATTACATAATATATTTTTTTTTGAAATATTACAATAATTTAGGGTTTTTGATGATTGGGGAGAGACTCGAACCCTCAACCTCTTAATGTAGATGTGAGGGGCATACCACCGCTCAATCCTTTGAACAATACCAACCAGAATCTTACAAATTGACATAAAATATATGGGGATGCTCAAAAGCACCGATTTGATGAGAACCACTCTGCCACCTTTTGATAAAAACTTTCGTTTCCACGAAGCCAATCTATTTTAGATTCTATCAATAACCGAATTCCAAAAAGTTTTGGAACTAGGAAGAGAACCTAGAGGAAGACCCAAGTAAGTGATGGGGAATGAAGCCGACATGCATTTCAAAGTTTCTTCCCAAACCAAGTCTTGATCCACCCTCCTACCAACTCTCACAACACAAGATTTGAATAAATTGATTTTAAGACCAGAAGCTAACTCAAAACATCTTAAAATATATCTAATATTACAGAGAAATTCCACATTAGGCTTGGCGAAGATAATCGTATCATCCGTGAATTGGAGGTGGGAGACATGTGTCCTACTTCCACCAAAATCTTCACCATACAACATGTCCAAATCTGTTGCTTTTTTAAGCAAGCAACTGAGACCCTCAGCAACAATATTAAATAAAAAAGGAGATGGAGGAGCAACTTGTCTCAACCCCCTCTCAATACCAAACTGTGGCGTGGGACTACCATTCACCAGAACCGACATAAGCGGTGAAGAAATACAGTCTCTAATCCATCCACACCATTTCTCCCCAAACCCTATACTTTCCATCGAAGCATTTAGAAAACTATGATCTACGTTGTCGTAAGCTTTTCGAAATCAAGCTTTATAACAAGACTGCCCTCCTTCTCGAATTTCCACTTATTAACAATCTCCTCTGCAATAACGAAACTATCCGTGATTTTCCGACCCTTAACAAAAGCCATTTGAAAATCCCTAATAACTGAGTTCATTACTCGTTTGATTCTATTGGTTAAAACCTTAGCCAGTATTTTGTACATCGACCCCACCAATCTAATCGGTCTAAAATCACCTATGGTCATCAATTTTTTCACTTTTAGGATGAGCGCAATGAAAATAGTATTTATGTCTTTCACCATCAAACCATTCTTATGAAATTCTTGAAGAAAGGCCATGAAGTCCTCTCTGATCTCCTCCCAAATGCCTTTTAATAAAATTAAGGTTCATCCCATTTGGTCCCGGGGCTCTGTTGCCATTGCAACCATTAACGGTCTCCCAAACTTCCTCAAGAGAAAAAACCGTCTCAAGACCCTCTGCCTCCATGGGCGTCAGTCTTTTGAAGTTCAAACCCCTAAATTGTGGTCTTTGCCATCCAATATTCTAAAAGTGAGCTTTGAAGAAATTAAACACCCCATGTTTTGATCTGTTGAAGGATGTTGACCACTACCCTGTCAAACACAAGGTCCCTAATGAAATTGCCCCTCCTTCTCCCATCCGCCAATAAATGAAAAAAAAAAAAAAAAATTGAGTTCCTATCCCCTTCTTTAACCCATCTCACTCTTAATTTCTGCCTCCACGCTTGATCTTCTTTCTTGAGACTCTCCCAAACCTATGTTATAAAAAATTAGACGCTCTTTCCTTAGACTCTCATTCCATCCAACCTAAATAGCCTCGTTGTCTATGTTAGTGCCTCACCTTTTTGATTGGCTTATTTCGTCGACAAAATCACAATGGGGTTCAATCTTGTAAGGGTAGCTTAGGTTTGAAGAAATTCTACTCAAATGTTTAAGGACCTCTTTATGGACTTCAAGAGCTTCATGGAAGGTAGCTACTTGATTTTGACTCTAAATGTGAAGAGATTTAGTTGCACACACACACATTTCATGATCTTACATGTTCTATATACCATGTTGTGTTATTAGTGTTGTTGCATATTCTTTTTCATGTATGATCACTCTATCATTTTGTATTTGTTCTTTGCCATATTTTTTGGCCTTGAAATTTGCATGAAGCCTTTTCTAGAGGTTATTTTTTACCTCTGACCGCTCCCAGGTCCACTGTGATTTTCTTCATAATGCTAGGATAGTGGTTCACGGACAGAGCAAACTGCTCCCGAACTGCTGTCATTTTCTCGACAGCGGTGGCCTTAGCAGAGCGAACCGCTGTGGCTTTCGCAGCGGTACAAGCAGCGGTCATCTGTGACGTTTTGTTTCCTTGAATCAAAACGACGCCACTTTGGGTTACATCTCATATATGATTGTCTTGATAGCCTTTAGATGACCAATAGAGCAAAAACACATCTTTTGAAAGCTTTTGAGTTTCTTCCAAGCTAAGGTATCAAGACTTCATCTTTATTACTCAAAACACAAAAACCGATCATACTTGTATGTTTCATTCATCATCTAACATGTTCTAGTTTGATTATTATAGGGTTTTCATATTTGCTCACATGACTTGTTGTTAGAACATCCTTGCATCACTTCACATGTTCTTTCTCTACAAGATAGCTTTTTTATTACTTGACTAGTTTCAAGATTGCTTCTTTATGACTTGACTTAGTTTCAAGATTGTGTTTATCGTGTTTTGTGAGTTGTATTATGGTAGATATTGCACATAGGACTTTGTTTGTCTATTTAGCTATGTCATATGCATGTCATCTAGCAAAATGATATCTAGGAATGCCTAACATGTTCATCCATGCCTAGATATGCTTAAATGTCTAACCTTGCATTTTGAACATCTTGAATATTGTTAATATTCACACTAGGTTGTTTTATCTCTTCATTTAGAGTTAAGTCTTGTAATTGTCATTTGGTAGTTTGCAAGCAATGGACTAGATTCACTTTCGAAGGCCCGCGGGTAGCAAAGACGGATTAGTAATCGTAGGTGTGATGCGGTCAACCTAAATTGTAATCGTATTTGCAATTAATGGATTGAGGTTCTAGTGAAGCACACAAAATAGCCCGTGGTTTTTCCCCGTGTGGGTTTCCAGGTAAAAATCTCATGTCATTTACTTTCCGTATTCTCTACACTTGATTTCAGTTGTTGACTAGTTGGGTTTAGCTATGTAATCTTGATTAATCTTGAAAATTAGTAAAAAAAGGATTAAAATCTATTCACTCCCCCCCCCCCCCCCCACCCCTTTATTCTTTAGATTATATTAGGATTCATTTATATATATTTTCAGTCTAAATGAGCCAACCTGGCCTCCAAAACTTTCAAGGAAGATGGCTTTGCTTTGTTGTTGTCAAGCCAATTCTTCATCCTAAATTTTGAATCCCTTAACTTGGCAGACACGCCACCCGAATTGAGTTCTTTTCAACCTTCCATAACATCTTTCATCATGGCTAAATCCTCCAACTAGCTGTTGACAAAACGAAAGGGCCGAGGTCCTCTGTCTTCTTTACTCTCATTAAGAAGAATAGGATTGTGATCCGACAAACATCTTGGCAACCCTACTTGTTTCAGATTTGGAAAAGATAATAATAAACTTGGAGAAATTAATCGAGTCTCGACTATGCCGCCACCTCTCTTGAGTTTGTCCAAGTGTAAGCCATGCCCTGTAAACGAAGGTCCACTACATTTGCTTTCAAAAGAAAAGAGTTGAAGCTCCTCATGGCTCCCGAATTGTAACTCACCCTAATTCTTTCCACTGCATCGAAAACCACATTAAAATCTTCCCTAACAATCTATGGGATCGAAACAGAATTCATAGTGTTCGTTAAGTCATTCCATAGAGCTTTCCTCTCAATTTCCACACAGGCACCATACACATTATAAAATCCCACAACTTTCTTTAAAGCAACCAGCTTCCCCACTAAAAGAATGCTTCGTCTACTAAAGATACAATTAGCAACATCAAAATGGTCTTCATTCCATAAGAACAATAATCCTCCAGAAAGACCAATTGCATCGACACTAGTTCCCCTGTTAAGAAAATGGCCACTGATAGCGCTTACGATCTTGCTATCGAAGATCTTGAGTTTAGTCTCTTGCAAGAAAAAAATAGAAGGTTTGTGCTTGTGAACTAAATCTCTAGCTGCCTATTGATTCTCAGCCTTACTAAGGCCTCTAACATTCCAAATTAGAACTATCATAAAGAAAAAGAAACCCTTAAAATAAAAAGACTAGCTGACTCTCATTTTCTAGTCTCCCTTGACCTCTCTTCATCTTCTATGTCCCTTCTCATCAACTCCTCCCTGCCTCCAAAGTCAAAGCCAATAGCTACTCCAATTTCAATGACCCTTGTAATTTCCTCCTCCAAATTCTACACTAACCTGTTCCCTTCCATATCAATCACAATGTTATCTGGTCGGTCCTAACGCGTCTCATGCTTGTGTTTTTCCTATCTTCCAATAGATTCCATTATCGTTGCTGTTGCAATCCAATCATCTTCCCTCTTAATGGAGTCTCTCATATCCCCTTCTTTGCTTTTCCCAGCTTCGACAATCTCTGTTTCCGCCATTCCCCTACTATTTTGCTTCACTAAACACTTCGAAGCCAGATTCGCCTTCAACAATCCCTTCCTTATCAGCAATTAGATCATTTTGACATTTTTTCCTTGAGTCCTACCTTTCAGGCCCAACTTATTCCTCCTCTTAGAAGGCTTCTGATTGGGCTTGCTCTCACCACCAAGGTCAATATGAAAACCAATCTCACTTCGGTCCAAGACTAAGCTCACGAAAAACTCATGTTGGGCCTCATAGATGCCCAACCCATCCTCCGAATGAATATCAAGACTGATAGAGCCTAACCTATTGCTCTCATCTTCCATAGAGAAATCCAAAGTAATAGGGTCCACTCGAGATAACTTGGTTCGCTTGAATCTTGTTGAGATGAGAGCATTCCCTTCTAGAAGGAACCGAATTGGAAAAAGGCCTAACCTTTGAATTAGAAGATTTTGAACTAGACAATTCCCCAATGACAGTGGTCACTTTCTTTTTGTCTAAAATCTAAACTGGTTTTAAATTTGTATTTGAAAAGAAGGCAAATGAAGAGTGACGTTTGAAGGGCTTTGAAAAAACCATTTTACCTTTATACTTTTTAAGGTTGACAGAGTTTACCTCCTTCCCAATGTTACACTGAGAAAGGTCATGATTGACCCATTCATTTGAAAGTCCACCTCGAGCTAACCCAGAAGCTCCATCTTGCCTCTCCTTTGAGCGTCCTCAATTCAGGAGCTGCCAACCCAATTTTCCACCTGCTAGCTCTTGATCCTAACTTTCCATGCCAGAAAAGGAAAGCCAAACTGTACCTTTTACTGACACCAACTGCTTCTTCTCCTTTCTACCTACTTGCTTGACACTATCTTTTAGATCCAAAAATTCCTCTACCTACTACAAGGCCACCAAAGATCGATTCTCTTCCACCATAATCCATAACACCTCTCTCATATCTGCAACTTTGATTTGCTTTGGGCATAAGGTCCCATGGTTAATCAACACTAACATCCTACATATATGTAGACTATTCTTAAGAAGAGTATCATCATCAATTAGTAATGGATCTCCAACTGCTTTGCTAACATGGAAAAAAAATCCTGAAGCTCCAATGATTCAAAAGAACTCCAAAAATATTAATCCAGGCTGGTCTTGCCTTCGCCACTGCCAAGACAGACCACTGTTCCATTGATGAGAAACAAATTTTCCATAGGTATTGTTTTTTTTTTTTTTTAAAAGCTTTGATAGACACATTTGTCTTCGAATCTCCACAAAATTGACTTGTCAGTTAGATACTGAGTTTTGAACCAGATGCTTCTGTTGGCCAACCATTGGTTCACTCTTAAGACTTTACAAACCTTTTGAAAACCCCCACTACACACTTCGAAAGCCAGCAGTCATCGCCCTTTGATCCATTCCAAAAAACCTCTTTCACTTCCTTCGAACCCTTACAAAAATCTTTATCTACCTTCACATTACCATCATCTCTTTTGTTAACTATGCGGATCACGTCAACAAAAGATCTCTTCCTGCTTGATCACACTGCAAATGTTCACATTTAACGCTCTCGTTTCCTATCTTTTGTGTTTGTTTCTCGGGGTAAAATCGAGTATCTTAATGGTTTAAATAAGTGTTTCAGGTAAATAGAGGAACTTAGGGGCGTTATGGTAATTTTGGAGAAATAGGGGCTAAAATGTAATATTCTAGAGAAGATTGAAGATTTTGTGAATAGAAGAGAAGTCAAGGGAGCATATTGTAATTTTCCAGCCAATCAGCGAAGCAGCACCACGTCACTTAAGAGAAATGGCATCGTTTTGGCTTATACGCGCGCCATCATGACGTCATGTCTTCTTCTTCAAGCAGCCAACCTGACTCGCATGAAGCCACGATTCGTGTGACTCGATTTCAGACCCGATCTGAACCCGATGCTTTCTGACCGTTTTCTAGCCACTTTTCAGTCCTTTCTCTACCCAGATTGGAAGCCCAACTTCATCCGATCATAATGGACCCATTTTGGGCCTTCCATGCATATGTTTTCTCTCTCCTCCAAGAAGCCAAACTCCATGGCCATTCAAGCTTGCAAGGTTACATTCCAGTGGGTTCTTGGCCGCCCAAACTCATCCAAACCAGCAGAGACCCAGCAGTTCATGCCAAGAGAAGGAACCCGCGAAGCAAAGGGACTGAACTCACGACCAAACGACCATTTTCCACCACGACTTCTGCCGGCGGGAATGAACCAGTGAGCTAGGGGTTTCGAACCCGTAAGCTTGACTGACTTAGGAGATATTTCGACCAAACCATGCCCAACTCTATATAAATATACCTCTTCTACCAATAAAAACACAATCCCTAATACCCAAAGAAATACCTAAAATAACCTAGAATAGCTTAGACAATCCTAGACTCTCACTTTCAACACCTCTTGACACCTCTTGACACCAAGCTTGGGAAAGACAAAGAGAAGTCTAGCTAGCTTGAAGACTTCACAAGAGATTGGTTGTCTTCTTTATCTCTTTGTTTACTTTAGCTTGTTTGTTGCATTTTGATTACATGTTTATGTTGGGAATATTGGTGGGATTGTAATAATATTCATATTTTGGTTGATGAGTTTATTTGCTTGAGCTTAATATATTCATGTTAATTGATTAACAATTAATTGATATGTAATAGATTTAGACTAATTGAGACATCAATAACATGCATGAATGATTATTTGCGTATGTGTCTTTATCCTAGTGTAGATTGGTGAGAACCAATCTTGTGAGCTTATTTGCTATCAACTAGGAATTTAGTTTATTGCATGGAAACCATTTCCTAGCATTTCCATGCCTTTACCACCTCACAACTAAACTCTCCCATGACTTTGCATGAGTTTAGTTGGTAATTAGTTTAGTTAGTTAGTGTTAGATTAATTAATTGTATTTGGTAAGCTTGTAAGTTTAGTTAGTTTAGTTAATTTAGTTAGTTAATGTTAATTTAGTTGTTATTTAATTATTGCCATCTTAGTTTAATCCTAGTGTAATCTTAGTTTAATTTGCTTGCAACCATCCTATTTTACTTTCTTGCATGTAATTAGTGTAAATATATTGTATATATATATACCTAAGACCTAGAACTGATTTAAGGTAAACACCTCCTCGTTGGGAACGATACCCTTGCTCGTAACCACTATACATGGCAAATGATTCGTATACTTGCGAAAGGTAAAAACACCACGCGCCCTATCATTTACCATTGTTTATTAGAACCGGTATATAAGCGACGTATCAAGTTTTTGGGGCCGTTGCCAGGGAGGCGTATTATCTTTTGTTAGTTTTAGTGTTAGTTTTATTTTCGTTATTTGTAGTTTAATTTTTTATTGTTCATACCGTATCTTGTTCGATTTGATTTTTGTTTGTTTGGTTTTTCATGATTCGAATTAACATGGAGAACCTTACCATTGTACCCGTTACTCAGAGGCTAATGAAGGACTTTGCTTTGCTGATTATGGGAGCTCAACCGTCAGCAATTCTATTGAGTGATTTGCAACGGAGCTATGAGTTGAAGAGTTATCAATTCAACACTCTTCCAGTCTTTTGTGGTAAACCAGATGAGGATTCCCTTCAGTTCATGAAGGAGTACTACGATGTCGTTACTACCATTCAACTCAAAGAGCTCACGAAAGATCAATTGAGAATGAGATGCTTCCCGTATTGCATGAAAAACAAGGCAAAGAAGTGGCTATTGGCTCTACCCGCAGCATCATTGATTACTTGGAAGGCGGTAGAGACCAAGTTTTTTTGAGTGTACTATCCTTCTTGGAAGACACGAGAAATACAGGGCAAGATAGTAACTTTCGAAGAAGAACCAGGGGAAGTCTTCCATGAGATTCGGGACCGGTTTGAGTTACTATTTGCACAGTGCTCACACCATATGTTCCCCTTTGTCCTACTAGTACAACGTTTCTATGATGGATTGACGGGACTTACACAAGCCACGGTTGATAATGCTTGTAGGGGAGCAATGAGGGAGAAGACCGCCATAGAGGTGTATGCCGTATATGAGATGTTGGGTGAAAATTCCCAACAACGAAGAGGAAGTGATGATTCTCGTGAGAAGAGGGCCAATGCGGACTTAGGAATGCAATTGGCCAACATATCACAGGAAATGAAGAATCTTAAGGCAAACTTTGGGCAACAACCGGTAATGGGAAAGGTACAAGTCGTGTATTCATATCAACAAGACAACCATCAAGCAAGCAACAATTAAGAATGGAACTACCAATGAGGCAGTCAAGACAACCCCTCATTCACCGAGCAACGGGTTAGTGGCCTAGGAGAATCCATAGAGGATACATCAGCCCAAGTGGAGAAGTTGGAAGAGAGCTACCAAATGAAAGAATGGAATGAGCTTCCAGCCCACACAGAGCATGTAAAGGCACTAACCGATCTTTAAAGCGGAGAGTTGAATTTGATAGTGGTCGAAGAACCAAAGTTTGTTTTTAGATCCTCTAATGACATATATGACAGTGTGGATGAAAATATGTGCATATTAGAGAGGGTGTTCGAGGAAAAGTATGGACAGTATGAAGAGAAAAATGTAGTAGAGGTTGCACAAGAGAGCAAGGAATTGATGAATCAAAGTGTGAACTTAGAGATAAGAATCAATTTGCTTGAGAAGGAAAGGGATTCACCCTTAAAGGAGATTGAAGAGCTTAAGGATGAATTGGCTCAAAAAGATGTGGCTTTGGATCTAATGAAGATAAGGGAACTTGACCACCTTATAGAGCTTGCAAAGGCTAAGCAAGAGTTGAAGGCAAAAGGAAAGGAAGTGATGCCATTTCTGAAAGATAAGCTTGACTTAGGACTCCAAATTTGGCCCCAAGGCAGGACAAGATCAAGCAAGCCTCCAAGAAAACCGCAACAAATCAAAGAGGTACAATCTTTCACTTTAGTCCAATTTGTTACAAATGCTACATTAGAGGTCATATTGGACCTCAATGTGGCATTTATGAAATGGCAACGGGTGACAAATGTGAGTCCTATGACTACAAAGTTGGTTGTTAAATCCATATGGATTGACAAAACCAAGCTTGAAGGACTCAAGAGGAATGGACCCCTTTGAGTCAAGAAAAGTGAGAATAGGTATGTTGTGGTAAAGCCACCCATCTTTGATGGTGGTTGAGTGCTTGTATTGTATGAACTTTTTGATATGTTTGTTAATGTGCAGGAATTTCAAGCTTTAAGGAAAGGACGCACTTAATGGACATTCATTTTTGTTTATATTTAAGTACTTTTGAATTTGTAATTATTTTGAACAATTATTAGTTTAGAATCTAGAGTCATTATCTACTCACTTGTCATGTTGCATTTGTGCTTAACTATATCATGATGTGATGCATGGAAATAGATAGGTTTGGGGGTTTAGACTCCTTACTCATTTATTTACTTGCATAGAATATGCTTGTGGTGTCTTTGGTGTGATTTTTGTATATGCAGGCCATGGAATCAAAGAGAAGGGCTAATAGGCTAAAAATGCCTGCCACGGGATGAGTCCGCGGGTTTATGCCAGTGCAACAAAGCCGCGAGGTTCTCTTGGAACCTTGTGCAAGAAGAGTCCGCGGGAAATAACCAGCAAGACAGAAGGGATGAACTCACGTGAAGCTCAAGGATCCTCCGCTATTTCAAACCCGCGGGAATAAGCCCGCTGGCTAGAAGAACCAAAGCCGCGGCATTCTATAAAGGAATTCCCATGACTTCAAGTCCACGGGAACATACCCGCACATTAGAAGAGACAAAGTCGCGCTACTTCCGCGATTTCATATCCGTAGGAAAGAGCCCGCCAAGCAGAAAGTCTAAACTCGCGGCAGATTTTTGAGAATTGTCCGCGAGAAGAGACCGCGGGAATAAACCAGCGAACCAAAGCCGCGACACACATCCTGCACCATAAACTATACCACAAAGCCACACCATCCTATGAATGCAAAATCAAAGGTCCAATCTCTTGCTTTTAAGCTTTTACTTCAAAGTTGATATCTTTTATTTAGCTTAAGGGTGTGAATTGGTTGTTTTTGCCTAGTGACTAGGATTGGTTTTTGTAATGTGATTAGTGGTGGATATTAGGATTGTAAATATGTGTTCACATGTTAGTTGTAGATATTAGGATTGTATATTATGTTATTGAGTATTTTTCATTTTGATTTTTGTAGTTTTATTTCAAACTTTGTGAAGATGCCCTGTTTCGAAAATTTTAAGGCAAATGTTTCTTGAAAATTGTACCAATCGGTGAAGAAATAAATTTTTCCGCCCATGTAGCGTTCATCATTTTTTCCTTAGGATTCCAACGGTATAAAGAATGTAAAGTTCTAGGCGGTGGTTTAAAAGTTATGAGTGTTTCTTCAACCGAAGGTCATAGGCGTACCCTGTTTTCAAAATTCTGCACGTGACCTGTTTTCAACGTCTGTTTTCACACTTTTCCAAATTGAATTTTAAAATGTATTCTGGATGAAAAGTGTTCAATTGCATGTCTATATTCTTGTATCAAAATTTGAGCAAGTTAGATAGAGCTTCTTTGAAAATATGCATTGAAAAGCAGATGTTATTCGATTTCGAAAGTTGACAGTTTTCTTGAAATATTTTCCTCTATGTTTAGAAGCTTTCTTCGCATGGTATTTTTGTTATTTTATTTTTAAATGTTGTGTTAAGTTATACATATGTGTTTGTATGTTTGTGCTCGGATTTCCAAACGATGAACTTGTTGTCCATGTACTGCAATGTTTCAACATTGAGGACAATGTCGAGTTTAGGTTTGGGGTGTGGACACATATATGTATTTATGTGATACATGACTTGTGAATATTTTGTTTTTGTGTTTTTGTGACAAAATTTTGAAAATTTTTGCAAAATGAGCCATCTTGAACAAAATTGTTTGAATGAGATGTTTTGAGTTGTGCCGTTGAGGAGTCATTCGCATGTATTAGTTGTTGAGTCTTGGCTAAATATTGTCAATCTAGGATTGCTTCGCATGATGTGAACTTAGTCTCTTTCTCTTAGTGTCTAAGTGGATGAGACTCCGTACTCGATTGTTAGGATTAATAATGGAGACTACCCGTGATTTTTGTGCCTTAGCGTTCATTTTGAGGGTAAATTCTATTTCTAATCTTAAACACTCTTCGAACATGTTTTTCATTATGATCTCAATACTTCATTTGCATTGATTGCCATAGAATATTCATAAATGTGGATAACATGTTGAATTTGTATTCCCATGATAGATGGACTTCAAGAAATGATATTAGGACTTTGTTAGTACCCACGTCCAAAATTGCTAACCACGTCCAAAATTGCTAAACACGTCCATTTCCCTTTATGCTTGATTCAATACGATCGGCCAAACACATAATCCTATCACACAACACCCTATCCATAGACCTATACACTTAATCTTACATAGCTACTAATCTTTTCAAGTTCTACACTAAGTAGAGATTTCAATCATCAAGCTCTAAATTGTAATAGCGTGTACTGAGGCATATTTTGTAACTTGTGCTAAAATAAAGGCTTTCAAAAATTAAGTGTTAAAAATTAATCACTTAAAGCCTTCAATTTTCAAAGCAATTACTACTCTAATGAGAGTAGCTAGATAGCACAAATCAAAGTTCAAAATTGTAGTCTATACGCTTGTGTAAATGAGTAATCTAAAATGAGCTTCGATTGAAAAATGTAATGTGAAACATCTTGGCATGATTAGTGTCTCCATATACCTTCCATATACCTTCCGTATACCATACACCATATCACCTTGGCCAACACAAGTAGGGAAGAATTTAATTGATCTTTTAGGAAGTCTATTTAGGGAATATGAATTTTAATATGCTCTACCACGTTCATGGCATTCAATTCCTTCATGAGATCAATTCACATTAAATGTGCTTTATTTCTAATACTCGCATGCATTATATATTTGATTGCCATTTACATAACTTCCAAATCGCATGTGTTTTATAAAGAGTGAGCCTAGGACTCTGAGAGAAAAATAGAGTGAAATCCAGTAAGGATTAGAGTTGAGGCGAATTACATTCGAGCAATTGGGTGTGGTGAATTTGAAACTAAAACATCTTGAGTGTGGGATTTGCATTGTGCATTTCAATCAATTGAATGACTTTAGGTTATCCTTCACTCAGTGGTTCTCACATTTGTAACTCCTCATATGCACAACTCTTGTGATATCTTATTTTGTATGGCTTTTGCAAATTGTTTTTAATTTTAATTTTTAATTGTTAGCTTTACGTTTGTGGGTATCGTAGTGGTAAACCCTCAGGAGACTACACTCCTCCTACTAGGGACACCTAGGGGTTTAAAAGGCTTGTGGCACGTGCTAAGTGTCATCGTTTCTCCCACGAGAGTGGACTAGCTTAGTATGTTTATTTTGCTTTTCTTTTGTAGTTTTGCTCGAGGATGAGCAAAAGTTAGGTTTGAGGGTTTGATCGTGCTGCAAATGTTCACATTTAGCGCTTCCATTTCCTATCGTTTGTGTTCGTTTCTTGATTAAAACCAGGTATTTTAATGGTTTAAATAAGTGTTTCAGCTAAATAGAGGAATTCAGGGGTATTATGGTAATTTTGGGGAAATAAGGGCTAAAATGTAATATTCTAGAGAAGATTGAAGATTCTGTGAATAAAAGAGAAGTCAGGGGAACATATTGTAATTTGCCAGCCAATCAGCGAAGCAACGCCACGTCACTTAAGAGAAATGGCGTCGTTTTGGCTTATACGCGCATCATCCTGACACCATGTCTTCTTCTTCATGCAACCAACCCAACTCAGGTGAAGCCCCGACCCGCGTGACCCGATTTCAGACTCGATCTGAACCCGATGCTTTTCGACCGTTTTCTAGCCACTTTTCTAACCTTTCTCTGCCCAGATCGGAAGGCCAACTTCCTCCAGTCATAATGGACACATTTTAGGCCTTCCATGCACATGTTTTCTCTCTCCTCCAATAAGCCAAACTCCATGGCCATTCAAGCTTGCAGGGTTACGTTCCAGCGGGTTCTTGGCCGCCCAAACTTGTCCAAACCAGAAGAGACTCAACGATTCATGCTAAGAGAAGGAACCCGCGAAGCAGAGGGACTGAACTCGCAACCAAACAACCATTTTCCACAACGACTTTCTCCGGCGGGAATGAACCCGCGAGCCAAGGGTTTCGAACCCGTGAGCTTGACTGACTTAGGAGATATTTTGTCCAAACCATGCCCAATTCATCCTCTCTATAAATATACCTCTTTTACCAATAAAAACACAATCCCTAATATCCAAAGAAATACCTAAAATAACCTAGAATAGCTTAGACAATCCTAGACTCTCACTTTCAACACCTCTTGACACCAAGCTTGGGAAAGACAAGGAGAAGTCTAGCTAGCTTGAAGACTTCACAAGAGATTGGTTGTCTTCTTTATCTCTTTGTTTACTTTAGCTTGTTTGTTGTATTTTGATTACATGTTTATGTTGGGAATATTGATGGGATTGTAATAATATTCATATTTTGGTTGATGAGTTTATTTGCTTGAGCTTAATATATGCATGTTAATTGATTAACCAATTAATTGATATGTAATGGATTTAGACTAATTGAGACATCAATAACATGCATAAATGATAATTTGTGTATGTGTCTTTATCCTAGTGTAGATTGGTGAGAACCAATCTTGTGAGCTTATTTGCTATCAACTAGGAATTGGGTTTATTGCATGAAAACCATTTCCTAGCATTTCCATGCCTTTACCTCCTCACAACTAAACTCTCCCATGACTTTGCATGAGTTTAGTTGGTAATTAGTTTAGTTAGTTAGTGTTAGATTAATTAATTGTATTTGGTAAGCTTGTAAGTTTAGTTAGTTTAGTTAATTTAGTTAGTTAATGTTAATTTAGTTGTTATTTAATTATTGCCATCTTAGTTTAATCCTAGTGTAATCTTAGTTTAATTTGATTGCAACCATCCTATTTTACTTTCTTGCATGTAATTAATGTAAATATATTGTATATATATACCTAAGACCTAGAACCGATTTAAGGTAAACACCTCCTCGTTGGGAACGATACCTTTGCTTGTAACCACTATACGTGGTAAACGATTTGCATACTTGCGAAGGGTAAAAACACCATGTGCCCTATCATTTACCGTTGTTTATTAGAATCGGTCTAAAAGTGTGTCACTGCTCTTACCCTCCACAAACCAATCTGCCATTCTTGCAGGGGTAGCACCCTTCTCCTCTTTATTATTGGCCCCCAACTTGACATCTCGATTCCATCTGTCCGACTCCATCTTCCTCCCTTCACCATTCCACTCCTTCCACTTCTTATTATCCTAGCTAAATTTTGCCACAATCGGCCATCTATAGACATGCATCCCGTTAGCGAGTTTAACCATCCTTTCGGCTTCTTCCAATGAAGCAAATCGAATGAGAGCATAGTTGCTTCCTCTTACACTAAAACCTAATGACAGGAAGACATCACGGACCCTCCTGAATGGTTTGAATATGCTCTATAAGCTCTTTTGGTCCACCGATTGATTCAAATTATCCACAAAGTATGAAAATAAACCATCCCTAAAGTCTCTACCTGCCTCCTTTCCCAAGAACCTAGACCTTCTCTCACTAGTTTTCTCTCTCATATTTTTAGCAACTTTGAATTAGGGATGATCTTTAACTCTTCAGATATTGTTATCTATCATAACACTTTGTGGCTTTATCCGTGTAGCACTCCCTAAAATTTGAGATGTTCTCCTTAAT
This sequence comes from Acer campestre, assembly GCA_954870605.1. Taxonomy (NCBI): domain Eukaryota; kingdom Viridiplantae; phylum Streptophyta; class Magnoliopsida; order Sapindales; family Sapindaceae; genus Acer; species Acer campestre. Next base: position 20,125,049 of record OX940799.1, on the reverse strand, counting down.
CTTTTCATACAATACATTTCGGTCGATACCACCATCTTGGATGAATAAGGCAGCTAATTTAAGCTTATTCCCATGAGTCAACAGTTAATTCTAACAGTCAAACAGTTAGTTAAGGATACTTTCTTGTAATTTTGAAAAAAAAAAAATACGGTCTTATTACACTTTCATCAAATGTTGAGGTACTTTATCATAATTAGCCTCAGTTTCTTATGAGAGCCTAACCATCAAAAATAAATGTATTTTGAGTTTTTTTTTTTTAATTTTTTTTTTTTAATTTTTTTATTATTATTGTTATAAATGTTGTAGGTCATTTTTTAGGCTATCTCCAACCCAAAAACCCATTTTGGTGCAACTTTTGCACTAAAATGATGCAACTTTCACAGTATTTAGTTTTTCCATCTCTAACCCATTACATCAAATGTTACACTAACAAGAATATTCCTGTGAATATTCCCTTTCTTTCCCTTTTTTTTTATTATTTTTTCACAATTAACATTTCACCCCATAATTAACATAATATTGCAATAAGTTAAGAAATTTGTACATTAAGAAATTAAATTTAATTAGCTAAAATATTGCATTTATTATTAAAAAAACTTAAACATTTCATTTCATAAAAATAAAAAAGAAATTTGTTTTTATTAATTAATGTATTTTGCTTTACTGTTTGTGTTTTCAATTAAGTGATTTATGTAAAAAAAAAATAAATAAATAAATAAATAAAATTGCATTAAAAATTTTGTATCATACACTTAATTTTAGTTTATTATAAATGTTAATATAAATTATAATTAAATTAAAACAAATATAAATTAAACAAAATCTTAAATAATAAAAAGGACCAAATTGGAATAAATTTAATTAATTAAGGGTAAAAGTGTGATTAAACAAAACTTTTAAATAAACGATATATTCAGAATAGATTTTATTCAATAGGGTCAAACTATGAATAAGATAAAATTTAGGGATTAAAAAAAAGGCACATTTTCTGTGCCATGTGAAAGTGTTGCGCTAGGGATTGCGCAAAAAATACAGATGGGTTGGAGATGAGTTTTTGCTGCAATTTGGGTTTTAGCTCCAAAATAGAGCTGGGTTGGAGATGCCCTTAGTAATATCTCTGATGGTCATTTTCAGCTTTTTTGACTGTGGATTAGGTCAGAAATAATAGTTTTTATGACAACTTGTCAATAAAGGTGTATTTCTAACTAGAGTATTTGTGATGGCCTCTGACGTCTTTATCCCGTCAGAACACCGTAGTTCCGATGGGATTTCAACTGTGGATTAGGTCAGAAATAATAGTTTTTATGACAACTTGTCAATAAAGGTGTATTTCTAACTAGAGTATTTGTGATGGCCTCTGACGTCTTTATCCCGTCAGAACACCGTAGTTCCGATGGGATTTCAACTGTGGATTAGGTCAGAAATAATAGTTTTTATGACAACTTGTCAATAAAGGTGTATTTCTAACTAGAGTATTTGTGATGGCCTCTGACGTCTTTATCCCGTAAGAACACCGTAGTTCCGATGGGATTTCATTGTTTTTATAACTGTGGATTAGGTCAGAAATAATAGTTTTTATGACAACTTGTCAATAAAGGTGTATTTCTAACTAGAGTATTTGTGATGGCCTCTGACGTCTTTATCCCGTCAGAACACCATAGTTCTGATGGGATTTCATTGTTTTTGAGAACATTTAGGCCTCGAAAAATTCCCTTTATTGTTGCAGTGGATGGAGGTCGCCTCCATGTGAGAATTGAGATAGAGGCGTTCCTTCACTATATATGGTCTATGAGAATAAACTTTTTTTGCAAGTCTACTCACATTCTCACAACATGTGTTGCACGAAAAGGCAGCAGCATATGATATTTGTCAGTGGTAGATGAAAGATTTTTAAATTCTTTTTCTTGGAGATTACGGTATCAACACTTGAACTTTACCTTTACATTTTTTTTTACTAATTTTGGAAACTTTTAATTAGCTAGTTGAGCTCAACGCAACTGCATGTGTTTGATTTTGAGCGCATACAAATGCAAAACTGATAAATGCTTGCATGATTGGATTTGATAAAGATGGCTTGCATAGGGAGAAATTAATAACTGGGAATTTCTGTTTTTAAGAAATTTTAAAGATGTTGTGATATTATACACTAGAAAGGTCTATAAAATTGAATTGAATTGCAACATATAAACAATGTATATATACTAATTATAACATTTCATGTACCTGCATAATAATCAAACAAGGATTTGGATCCTCTACTAATCTGATTTTTTTCCTTATCTTTTTAAACCATGCATGTGATTGGTGGTTGATAAAGTGGTTGTTGAAACCAATCACATTATAAGAAGGTAGGAGTGGGACTGTTTAACCACACATTCATTGTAATGTTTATATGTTATGAGATTATATGAGGTTAGGAAAAAGATTAGATTAGTAGAAGATTCAAATTCATCAAACAATCTATAAAATACGACAAGTGATCAACAACAGGAAAAGCTGACATAATTCACACTGAAGAATTATTAAAATGACAATTACACACCAAATTAAAGTAAGCAATAAAGAAGTAGCTTGGCTTGGAGGGCCATGCATGGGCATTGAATTATGGCGCAAGATAAATAATAGGAGGATTATGCAGGCTTATAATAAGCTTTAATCGTGTAAATAGTTTGAACAATACTGGAACCAAGTGCTAAAATAGCTGCAGTGAAAGCAAGCACGCTCCAGGGGCTTTGGAAATGTTGACCAATAAATTGAGCTATCCAATTGATCCATATGCTGTCGTAGTGCTTCTGGATCCTCTGTTGGACATCTGAATACATCTCAGGTACTATCACCAAATCTGTGCTTATCTTATTGAAGAGTTCAGCCACCTCTTTGTCACTGCCCAGTGCATTATGAAGTATTCCACTCTCTCTCAACTCCTTAACGTCTTGGGGTCGATCTATCAGCGAATCCATGAAGAATATGTAAGTCGAGACCTCAAATTCGTTATTGAAATCTGGACACATTTCATAAGCTACCATGTTCAAGAGCTTGGCTGCTGTCGAATCGTCAATGATGATGGGAGGAATTTTTAATGTTCCCCAACTGAAACTAATGCTTTTCATATTACTTGTCTTACTTGGCTTTAATCTGATCCCAGCTGCTTTAAGCTCCTCAATATTGCGAAATGAATGCAATTCATGTTCCTTCTTACATCTCAAATTTTCAACCACCAGATTTAATTTTTTCAATATCTTCCGTAATATCCCTCTGCAGCTGCCGGTGTCTTGCTCAACTGGTTGAATAATAAGGGTCTTCCGCAAAAGATCGAGAAGATGAAGTGGTTTATTTTCCTGCATCTGCTGGTAATTCAGTTTATTCGCGTTATAGAGCTTTGTTGGTGCACGGATGGAATTCAAGATGAACTTTTCAATTGAAATTTGGAGCTCGTTGTGTTTAATACTCAATCTCATTAAAAGCTCGAGGAGGTCGTAGGGGAGTTGGTTACCCAACAAGAACACATCCTGTTGAATAAATGACATGTGATCTTTTTTTAACTTCAATTTTTTAAACTTGGAATTTCGATCTTCTTTCTTTTCAGTACCACAAATGATCATATATTGCAGAATAGCACAACCATCGACAAGAAACATCCAGGCAAGCTCTTCATTATTATAACCCTCCGTGGCTTCATCCGTGTAGCACCCCTTAAAGTCTGCTATTTTCACCAGAATCGTTTCATACAATAGATTTCTGTCCATACCACCTTCTTTGATGAACAAGGCAGCTAATTTAAGCTTCATACTTTTTGTCTCCGGGAGATCCGGATCCTTAGCGTGGCAAGGACCGACAGAAACCACTCTTGGGTTGAGGTACTTCTTGAAATTCTCGTTGCGTCGCAGCATGAACGGGATCTTTTCTATTTTTGGTTTGGCATTGTGTTCATCATCGGCCTCTGCCTTCTTCAAGGCTTCCTCCAAGGATTTGAACTTCTTTTCTAACTCTGCAGTTGTAGTAGAGATACTGCTGATTGATGCATTCATCTTATGGATTACAATGCTCACTTTCTCGCCCTCCTCAGCAATCAATTTAGCAGCATCATTGCCTGTGCTTGTTTCGCCACTCCTCGGTTGTCTAACAGCCTTCCTTTCTCGCACCGCCTCCGTGGAAACAATATCATCACGATCCTTTCGTGACATTTTCAGCTTTTGTTTGATTTCTGTTTTTTTGGCTAGTTAGGCTGATATTCGATACCTATTAGGTCAATTGGAAAGGTGCTGCTTATAGTTAAACAAGAGATTTTAGGTTTTGATTTTCCATTGACCTATGTAAATATATATAAGAAGGTAGGAGTGGGGCTGTGGGAGCCGGTGATTAAAGAGGAGGAGAGAGAGAGAGAGAGAGAAACTAATCAATGCCAATTAAGTTATTCTGAATCCGCGGGAATAACGTGCAAGGTCTTTAAATTTATTAATTTTTAATAATTTTATTGATTTTGTCAATTTTCTATTTTTTTTTGGACAAAAATACTCTTAAACAATTTACAATATTTTATATATATATATTATAAAAAAATTGATATTTTTTTTAGTTTTTCAATACTTTTCAATAGTAGACCTCCAATGAGACTTCACCTGGTGGTCCATTTGAATGGACCAGAATCCTCTCCCCACCTTACCTTATCCTCACATTTTCCTTACTTTTTACTTACATGTGATTAGTTGTTAATAAAGTGTTAATCATATCTTAACCATTCATTCATTGCAATGCTTATGTGTCATAAGATTAAGTGAGGTGAAGATGAGTTGAGATGAAAAGAGAATCCTTGTCCCATTTGAATAGTCCTTATATGAAGTCTGTTCGTAGACCTTTAAAGGTTTATGTCTGATTATCTGGAATTTGGATCCTGTACAGATCTGATCTTAGATTATGAAAAAAAAAAATTAGATCAGCAAAGGATCAAAATCCCTATGTATGTGCAATTTTTTTATTTTATTTTATTTTTTTGTTTTTGAAAAATTTGAAGGAAAAAAAAACAATGTGTCTATAATCGGTAAAACTTAACATGTATAAAGAGAAAAAATTTATATATTAATCATGCATAGAAAGTTACTCTGGATTATTAAATAACGTACATGGGTATGTGACGTGTCAAATGCTGAGTGGATACATGAGGTAGGTGAGATAAATCATCATTAATGTATATCCACTCACAATTTGACACCTCACATGCCACATGTGGTGGGATGAAAAATGTGAGATTTTTGGTGGGATGTTTAGCATTATTGTTTCTAAAAAAGTAATGCTAAATATCTCACCTAAAATCCCATCTTTTTCATCCCAACACATGTGAGGTGTCAAGTCATTAAACTATATAAATTTTTAAATTTTCAATTCTCAAAAGTTTTATTGTTTTTGTCAATTGGATAAAAATAACTTTAATAAATTTCCAATTTTCAAACAAAAAAAGATATTATTTTTTTCAACACACCACCTTTAAGACCTCCAATAGGAGCTGCAAGAACATACTCGGAGGTCCATTCAAATAGTCGTCATATGAAGTCTGTTCGCAGACCTCTAATGGAAGTCTATGACTATGAATTTTTTTTTTTAATAAAAATTAACGTGTATTATTTGGAAAAAAAAAAAAAAAAAAAAAAACCTATATCTTTGCTAATTTATATTTTATTTTATATTTTATTTTAATGCTCATACTTTGCTTTGCTGCGTAACTATGTTAAGTATAAAAACTATATCCTTATTCTTGGTTAACTTAATAAGTTTCACATATATTATATGCCCATACTTTGCTTTGCTGCGTAAAAAAGTTAAAGTATAAAAACTAAGTCTTTATTTTTGGTCAACTTATGAAGTTTCACGTATATTATATACTCATACTTTGGTGTTTCACGTGTGGGTGGGCACCCAAACCATCAAACCAAACAACCTATCCAAACCGAATAAAAATTAGCGGATTGGATTGGTTTTGTTAAAAAAAATAAAATAAATAAATAAATAAACCGATTGGATTGTTTTTGAACAATCTGATTGGTTTGTAGGTTGTATTTTATCAAACCGCATAACTCAACCCAAGCCATTATAATCAGGGGCGTACCTAGGATTTTTTGTTAGGGTGGGCTAAAACAAAATTAGACAAATTGTGTTTTTATTTCATTAAGATGAATAAGACAAACTTGAACCCCTACCTCGACATTGTATGGAAAACTAGATTCACTCTCACTCCATAGTTTTTTCTTGGCTTTATATGTATAGTTGTTTGACATTGTAACATAAAATTATTAAACAGTTTTGTTACCAACAATAATTTATTTAAAGAATATTCTTCCAATAAATATTTATACGATAATAATTTATTTATAATTAATAAATAAATTAAATATGTATATCAATATCTGTGTCATTCGAAAGATCTCGACAAGATCTTTCGAATGGTATATATTTTTGAAATATATATTGTTATAATTAAGTATGAAATAGATAAATAAAGAATTTTAAAATATTTAAAGATATTGATGTGAAATTTTAAAAAATAAATAATAAAAAAGACCTGGGATCTTCAACGTGGATCACTCTCTTACGAAATGCATTAATTTGGCATATACAGTGATACTCTAACGTCTCTACTTAGAGCATCTCCAATGCATCTATGGATTGTTAAAAATTTAGATGCCACATAGGACAAACAGAGATTGAATACAATTATGCTTCTCCAATGCAGTTATCACTTCTCAATGTCAAGTTAAGGTGGCAATAAAAAAGTGGACACTGTTGACATGACTATCCACTTTCACACAGTCAGTTACACAGCCATCTTGTTGCTAACTCAGCATATATTTAAAATCCCCAAAAAAAATCATATGCAAATTTTATTGAATCATTAAAAAACAATTAATAAGCAGGTGTCTTAACAGTGAAGCATTGGAGACCAATTTTTTAGTTGGCTGTCTGTCAAGTATGTTTTTATTACACATAGAAAGCAATTGCATTGGCATTGTTGCTATGTCAACAAGTTTTGTCAGACTATCCACACTTGCATTAGAGATGTTCTTAATAAACTGATACTCTAATTAATGAATTTAAAGTTGGAGCACTATATCATCAATTTGATATATTATTAATATTATTTTTTTCAAATTGCTGACCCGGCTATAGCCCAGGTCAGCCTCCATTACCATCCGCCCCTGATTACAATTACATACTTTTTTTATATGCGGTATATACATTACAATTACATAATATATATATATATATATATAATTGTAAACTTAACCTAATTCTATATTGTTGACGGTAATTTTTCATCAATTGGGATTACGATCAATTAGAAAGGTGTGGTTTGTGATTTTAACAATGGTGAGAGATATGAGCGTAAAAGGAATGACAAGATTTGCGTGGAAAACCTGGCGAAGGGAAAAAACCACGGGTGCCGGTGCCGGTGCCGACTAAGGAATATTTCAGTATGAAGGTGTAAAAAACGATTACAGTTATACACTCCTTTGCTTTTGCTCTCTTTGTTCTTATCATTCACTTTTTCACAATAGAAAAATGGATAGTACTTATATCTCTATAACCCTAAACCTAGGATACCAGTTGCTGATCCACAGGACCTTGCGGTGATTCTTCTGTATCAGATTTGTGTGATTATCTCAATCAACTGTAACCAATGCAGATAACTATTTAACTTGGCTTTTTAATCGGAGAAGACGTAATTGTTTCCTATTCAAAATGTAACCAACGTAGGACTCCTTGATTGCATTTGTTAATTGCATATTTATAGTCCTTGCCATGATTATTGACACCTTGTGTTGATTTGGTATTGTTTGTTGACAATTAGGTTGTTAGAAATCTCTACAACTAATTGAGACATCATATATGTGCATGTAGGCTTTGTTGATAACTAGTATGTTGATTTTCATTATAACATCTAGTTAAGCATATAATGTTTAGTCTAGCACTCATTGCAATTGTACATCATTGTGATATACACTTAGACTTTTAATTCTCTTCAAGAGTCAAAGTCTTGTAGCTTCTAGGTGAAGTTGCACAAGCATTGTACTAGCTCCTCTGTAAAAGGCTTGAGGGTGGATTAGGAGGTGCTCACTTGAGAGTGTAACATTCTCTTCATATAGAGGTTGTCTAGGGTTGGTTTAGGTTCGCTATAAAAGGCATGCAGGTAGTAGCAGTGGGTTAGTAACCTAGAATGGGTAAGGTCAACCTAGGTTGTAAACATCATTACATATAGTGGATTCGAGGACCGTGTATGGCCCACGTATCAGCCCGTGGTTTTTCCTTATTGAAGGTTTCCACGTAAAAATCAAGTGTTCTTTAATTTCCGCACTTTACACTTGATTTTTATTATTTGTTGAATTGGGTTAATTGTGGTTAATTTTGACTAATCGAAAAATTGGTAATAATCAATTAACAACCCATTCAACCCCCCTCTAGGTTGTTTAGACACACGTAATATATATTTTCAGTTATCCGAACCACTTGTCCTAACCAAGACTTCATGCCTTATACAAGGACTTCCTAAGTGTGATCAATGAATGCAAATGATGCAAACAAGCAATTCAACATAGAACATGTGATGAATACATTCCATGGAAACTAGACTTAATCTTGTGAATACACAAGTCAAAATAGTCTAGTCACAAAACTTGAATTAAAACCTAGAGCATGTGAAAAACACCTAAACATGTGGCACCTAGTTTCGTTCACAAATCTACTACTTGAATAAATCATATACATGAAGCACATATTCAAGATGTTAAAAACATACACCAAAAATGCTAGAATCACAAAATATTATCAATGAATATTCTAGCCAACATTTAGAGCAATGATATAATTAACAATCAATTAAATCGTAGTAGGCTCTAAACACAAAATCAAAAGTGCTAATCCTAGATTTGTTCAATTAAATGATCCAAGCACATGCCAAGGTTATCGATCATAAAATGAATCAATCAAATCATAAATAACCCTAGATATCAAACTAGTCACAATACAACACTCAAACATATGAAAAACTAGAATCATTGAAAACTAGTTCACATTTGTCTCTAATTAGATTTGATTAGATTTGATTTGAAGCTATCCTTCTCAATAACATTTATCATACATACACATACATATAGAAGAAGAAAACCCAAGGTAATTGAATGTTTAAAAGATGAAAACACAAAGATTAGTCAAATACTTAATAATCACGAGCTAGTTCGGTTTTGAGGGTAGAACCACCACAAAACTCGATCAAACAGCTACAACCTCTCTTGAAAAAGGTAGAGGCTTGATTGCAAAGATTCTCCAAATTGAATCACTCAATTTGGAGTCTGAATGAGAAAGTTATGGTGTTCAGAATGTGAGAAAGTTAGAGAGAAATTATGCACTCGTGTTTTTCAAACTTTTCTTCTTGAAATGATATGGGAGGGAAATGAGATATTTAAAAGAGAAAGAGGGAAGAGGTTTAAGTGGCCAATCAGAAGAGGCCATATCACCCACCCCGTGAGAGGCACGTGAGCCTCATGGGGTAGAGGGGTGTGTGGGTCGTGAGCCCCACAAGCCCCTCACGGGCTTCCTCCCAAAATTACATTTGGCCATTGCTTGTCTCCCTTGCGCTCCTCTCGCGTTCTTCCACCATATTCGGGCCTCCGAACTCTGAATTTGAATCTGTCTTCAGATTACAACCGTGACTCCCTCACGCACAAGGAAGACTTCGAAACTTTGACAAAAGGTTGTGCATTCAACTCGATACACGACGAAGAAGACAACACATCGTATGAGAACGTAAAGACTCGAAACCTAATAAGTGAGTAACTGAAATGTCTGGAACTCAATAAGGAATCATATGAGATCATGTTCAAGTCCAAAAACAATAAAACAAAAAACAAATAAACACAAAATCACACAAGTATGTCATTTCCTAGAGATAGTCACTACAAGAAAAACTGTCTTTCTTGACAGTTTTTTCAAATTTTTTATTTATCTTTAATAATTTTTTAAAACTTTTACTTCTTATTTTCAACACCAAACAAAATCCTGTTATGAATTTATTTTACAGTTAGATATCGGATTTTGGGCAAACCGATATTGGATAAGTAAAATTTTAAATTTAATAAATTTACTTTTAAATCATTTACTTTTAAAAAATTCAAAAAAAAATATTTTTAAAAAAATATTTATTTATTTTGCACTCTCTTGTTTCATACTAAGAGACACGTTAATAATTCAATTACCCATATAAATTTAATAATCTAAGTATTACATTTGTTAATTAAATTGCAAGATGCATGTTAAGAAATATCTCCCCTGTAGTGAGAGTTGTATTCCAAATCATGCTTATTACAATTGATGTCACGAGTCTCCTATAGGCCATGTTTGGTTGGATGGAATGGAATGTAAAGAAAGTCATTTCATTCGTTTGATTTGTTAAAATGCAATGGAATGGTGATTCCACCACTTTGGTGGAATAGGCATTCCATCCAAAAGCCAATGAAATGCTCTTCCATTCCAAACTAAAATATATATTCCATAAATACCCTTATATGCCCCAACTCCATTCCAAAAATACCCTCTTCTCCAAAAATAATATATTATTACATATTATATTAATGATATATAAATATATATTTTATATATATGTATAATAAATATATTATAATATATATAAAACGATATATAAACATATATAATATAATGTATTTATATATTATATTATTATATATATTATATTATATATATTATTAATAAATTAATATATATATTATATAGGGAAAGTATCATTCCCCCCCCCCCCCCCCAACGACGTTTGCCCTATTGTTAAGACAAGGACAAGGTTTGGCCACATTGATCGTTTAACCCCCTAAAATCAAATAAACATTAAAAACACCCCTTATGTTACATTTTCCATCCATTTAATGTATTTTATGCCCCTTTGACCATTAAAATTGAAGTAAATGACCATTTTATCCTTCAGTTAACTCCATATAATTACCATTTAACCCTAAAAAAATAAATAAATAATATATTTAAAAAACAAAAAACAAAATTAAAAAACAATTGGAAAAAAAAAAAGATGGATCTCTATTGTCCATCTTTGATATGGATGGTGGAGATATCTCTTTTTGTTTTTATTTAATTTTAAAAATAGAAATTAAAAATAAAATAAAAATTTAAAACAAATTTGTGTTTATCTCTTTATAAAAAAAAATTTTAAAAATTTAAAAATAAAAAAGAATTTAAAAACAATAAAATTAAAAAGAATTAAAAATAAAAAAATAAGATCATCATCATCGTGATCACCCATCAACCATCTCTAACACCTATCTCTATCTTCTCCACCAAACCAACAAAAAAATTAAAAAAATAAAAATTCTTCAGGTTCGTTTTGTTACACAGATGTTTCATCAAGCAAAATCAATTTAAAATCTTTCATCATCATCATCAAGCACAGATCTTCAACTTGACAAATCGAAGTACAATACAAACTATAACATAACACTTCAAACAAAGCCAAGGGCAATAGCTAGAGCATTGATCTGTCTACAAGTTGTACCTTAACCTATCTTAGGAACCAAATACACATCATAGTAACAAATTAGTAGTCATTACAATCTCATGGTAGGCTTAATAACACAAGAATGACCTGGAATGGCTATAACGATTTGACCATCTAAAGCAACGCAAAATGAAAAACTTGCAACTCAACTGATCCCTTTGCCATGTGATATTCAATCTCCCCTATCAACCTATTAATCAAACCCAACACCAAACCAAGACCTCACAATCGCCAGAAACCAAACCAAACCAAACCAATCCACCACAACCATCATTAGAAACCAAATCGACCCACCACCAGTCAAACATGCAATCCAAATCAGTCTAACACCCACTAACCACTCAAACCTAAAACCCAAAACCCAAAATCCATCAAATCTATCTTCGCGATCTTCCCCGTCGTCTCCAACTGCCACCGCCAAGAGAGAAAGAGAAAAGGAGATCGACGGCGGGAAAAGACATTTTGGTTGGCTTCGATCACCTCGGCTGGGACATCGACACTCCTAGGGGTGGTGTTGGCAATGGTGGTTAGGGTTAGATGATGTTGACGGTGGTTTTTTTTTCAGTTGACCAGTCAACGATCTCTAGTTAGTAAAACAATGCAAATATGAATAAAAGATGCAATGAAACGATAAACAAAATAGAAGAGAGATGTAACGTGATAAAACTCGATGATCAGAGAAACATCCACGGGTTGTCGCCTAAGCAACTTAGTCAAATCTACTATAATGTTTGAATGATAAACCACTCTGCTCTCTCTCTTTCGTGCTTAAAATTGTCTCCCTCGTATTGTATTTTGTATGGGTATTTTTACATGGTATTGCTAGGGTTTTAGGGGTGCCATTAGGGTTTAACATCATGACGTACAAGTAGGGGATTGTAGAATTGGTTTTAGGATTCCTTCCTTTTTGATGTTGATCTTGTCTTTAATGTGATTGACTCCGAATCTGATTTGGATTCTGATAAGCTGGCAGGAAGATCATTTTGTTTCCTTGTGGAACTCTGTTTCTTGGTAGTTAATTTGTGATTGATCTCTATCAGCTGGATTGCCTGCAGGTGGTGGAAGAACTTCGAAGGCTGGTTTCTTCCTTCATGCCAAGTGTGATTGGTCGGACATTTTTTCATACTCGGCACACTCGGCTTTTTATGCTCATCCGCTGTCCTTGCACTATACTTTGGCGATTTATCTATGAAATGTCATCTTTTCCTTCTGACCAGACTTTCGGCTTACTTAGCAAGTTCTATCCATGCTATTTGCTGACGTGTCATCTTCAACGAATTTTACCTATAACAGATGATGAGATGGATCGATGGTGGTGGTGGTGGAATCGGTAT